>CM051455.1:123306945-123399284 GCA_028274465.1 Plantago ovata | reverse complement strand
CTCGCTATCGTCGAAAGAGATAACATTGGTTCCTGATGAATGTGTTTACACTTTCATTCGAGTCTTTTTCACCTATTTTAGCTATCCTCTATGTTAATTTAGCTATATTTTAGTACATTTTATTAGAATAGTGTCACGTTTCCCTTTAGATTTTATTTTACATGTTTTGGTTGAAATTCGAAGATTTCCGGTGAATTATATTGAAGTTGACAAGGAATTGGTGTTCCAGAAGCCTATTTGGAGTATCTGAAGGTTTCCGGATAGGATTTGGAGTCTAGGGGCCGAATCTGGAGGTTAGAAGGCTACTAGAAGACAGAAACCGAGTCCGAAAAGGGGAAGAAATCCAAAAACGCCCCACACCGGGCGAACCACCGCAGAGGTGGGGCGAACCGCCCCACACGGGGCGAACCGCCGGGCGTGTGGGGCGAACCGCCCCATAATAATTCGAGGCCTATATATAGTTGCTCAGTTTTCTCCGAAAATCATATCTTTCCAGACCTACTTTCTCACCTCTCTCTATAGTTTTAGGTAGGGACTTCCCAAAGCCTGTTCTGGGGGTCCGTAGCTTAGGGGACTCTTTTTCATAGCAGTTTGGAGCTTGTAGGATTGCAATACCCCGGAGATTGACAACCTTCGGTAACTTTGTATCTTACAGTTTTATTCTACTTATTTTATTATATTCTTTCAACATGTTTTCTTCTATGATTTCTGTTGATTGCATGCCTATTATGAGTAGCTAAACTTATCGTTGGTGGTAGTATGTGAATTCTTAGCGAAGGGAAGATAATCATGCTAATGGCTATATCGCGCATTATACTCCGTGTCATTGCTTTATTTCGTTGATCAGGCACAACCTAAATTCTCGTATGTTGTATTAATTATTATGCACAATTGGACCCTCGTCGACCTGTTCTCGAGTTTATCTTCGTAGTGTTGAATAATTACGGAACACATTAGGACAATAGTGATTGACTTGTCAGATCAATTATCTTCGTAGTGCTTAATAATTGCAACAGGACACTAGATTGATTCAAAGATCTCTATGCAAGACCGAGGAATTTATGCATGATTATCGACCCGTTATGTTAAGAAGGATCATACTATCACCAATCTCCATTATCTGCTAGAAACCCCTTTGCTATCTGTTTGCTGTTTTTATATTCTAAATTTGATTTGATAAAACTAGTTATAGTCCTGAGAGAATGACACTCGAGTCATTCTACTGCTACACTACGGTTTTCGTTGTAGTTGTGGATTGCCTTTGGCTAAATAACAAATTTATTTGACTGAATCCGGAGCACGACATCCGCGTTCATCAAATTGGCGCCGTTGCCGGGGACTATACTCCTTTTTTCTGTTTAATTTGTTTATATTTTCAGCTTTAGATTCCTAATTCTATTAGTTTTAGTTTTCCTTTTTAATCTCTCTCTGATACTGCTTTCCTAGTCTGTTACATATAGTGTATGCCGCATACACGTTCTGTAGGAATACCGCCTGCTGATTCAATTGCTGAGATTGACAGAGTCTACCACCAAAGAAGGTGACTACTCGTAAGGCGCGCGCTAGAGGAAATAGAGGATACCGATTTCTCTGAATCTCTACTCAGTCTTTTCAAGGAAATCGACGGAATGGCAGAAGCTAGACCACTGAAGGCATGGGTACAACCCACCAAGGATCGTATGAGGACCGGCGATTGTTCTTTTGTCTGCAACCCGAGATCTGGAGATCAAGAACCACGCATTCCAACAAGTTCCGAGGTTCTATGGCTTATCAAGGGAAGATGTGATGGGGTACTTGCACGATATCGATGATTTCGTCAACCAACTCCCACGACCCGGAGCTGAAATAAAAACGGACGAGTTGAGGATGAAGGTTTTTGCTATGGGACTTGGCGACAGAGCCAAGTCATGGTTGAGTTCTCTACCAGCAGGCTCGCTGGACACTTGGGAGAAGGTTTTTTCAGCTTTCATGGAAAAATACTTCCCTCACACCTTGACTACCGCACTAAAGGCGCAAATCACTGGATTCAAGCAGGACTATGATGAGACCATCTACACCGCGTTTGAGAGATTCCAAGATCTCACGAACAAGTGCCCTCACCATGGTTTTGAACTTTCTGACCTAGTCCAACACTTCTACAATGGACTAACCTTCGAGAACCAACAAGTGGTGGATTTCCAATGCCAAGGCAATATTTGGGAGGAAACCGCAGAAGCCGTCTGGGCAGTTTTCGAAAGGCTTGCTAAGGGTTCGCAGTTCAAGGACCCAAGAGCAATGGTTAGGAGACGTGGACCTGAAGCTCCACCAACTCAAGAAGCCCCTATGTACAGGGGGAATGGGGATCAATTTGAGTGCTTTACCAACGAATTGAAGCAAGTCCTCAAGAGCGCCACCGGAACAACTGTTTTGAACGAAGTATGCCGAATGTGCAAGAACTATGGGCATGGGGCTCATATGTGTAGATCGGAGTTGGCATACGATGATGGCAACTGGGCTCGAGGAGGCGAAGAAGAAGCCTTTGCTACGGAGTTTGGTACTCAAGAAGTTAGCTACGGACAAGATGGTAGGAACCCTCGAGGTGGATTTTGGAGAAGAGGATTCCGAAACAATCAAGGATATGCACCGGCTAACCAAACTTATGGACCTAACCAAGACCGTAGTAGGATAAACTATGGTAATGATCACTGTGAAAACCCCGCTCCGAAAGAGCCACCGAAGTCGAAGACGGCTCAACTGATGGAGAACTTGCAAAAGATGGTTGATCACACACAAAGTTTTCTCAAACGTTATGAAGAAGATTCCGAGAAGACTAGGGCACGGCTTGATAGGTTGAAAGAGAGCACTAGGCTTGCCCATCAAAGGATGCAAGAGTTGATCGACCGAGGAGCAAGTAGGGAGCAAGGCAAACTGCCTAGCAACACTGTGAAATCGAATGCCATTACATTGGCTGGTGATGTACCTGACGAAATCACCATCAAGAAGGTTGTTAAGTGCGAGTGTTGCATGAAGGAAGAACTTCTACAGGCTGAGGAAGAAGAGAAGGACCTTGGTTCTGACGCAAGTGATGGGGAGCAAGAGGATCCCGAACCACTCCCTAAAAGTTTTGATGTTAAGGTAGGGATTGGTGAGCTTGAAGATGTCCGTGCCACACTAGACACGGGATCCTACTCAAACATAATTCCTTTGAATGTGTTTGAAAAGAGTAACCTTGGAAAACTATCTGAGCAAAGGGCTATTGTGCAACTGGCGGATGGATCATTTATGAGACCCGAAGGAGTTGTGAAAAATGTGTTGGTCAAGATTGGGGAAGCATCTATATACACCAATTTGGTAGTTATACCGGCATCTGCACCTCGGACGGGGGATGTCATACTCTTAGGGCAAACATTCTTGACTAAACTACGCTCTGTGATGGACATCTACCAAAGAACTTGCACCATCGAAGTGGACGGCAAGCAACACGTGTTGCACGCCATATCTGATCCACCTGATCCGCCCGATATTTCTTTCACTACTCACTACTGTGGTCTTGCAGCCTATATTCTTTATTATTCACAGGTTCGTGGCATGGAGAGGAGATCAATGAAGGGGAAGCCTAGTACCCGCAAAAAGAAGAGATAGGCGCAGACAGGAGTCGAGTCAAAGACTTTAAACAATGGTGCTATCCGGGAGGCAACCCGGAATTTTATCGCTTTCTTTACTGCTTTTCTGCATGCATTCATTCTTGAACTATTTGCTTCTCGTATGAGAATTTGTTCATGCCTGTGTCGTATATGCTTATGTTTGAGTGAGATTTTTCGAGTGTTTTTGAAAAAATTGGTTTCGGGGATTAAAACCGAATTTTCTGACAACAGGAACCGTCTCCCCGCATCGGGGAGCACGGGGCGAACCGCCCCACGGCTCTAGATGTTCAAAAACGCGGATTTCTTCCCCTTTTCCTCATTTTCTTCATATTTCATCATTCCTCCTCCCAAATAAACCGAAAATCGCGATTTCAACTTCAAATCTTCATAACTTCTTCGTTTCTTGACCAAATTTAGTGTTCTTTAGCTTAAATCGTAGCCTATTACATGATCTATCTTTCCATCCGAACAGATTTCGTCCTAATGCACTAGATTTTCAGATCTGAGGTATCATTCTAAGAACCCTAATTTTCGAATTTGGGGGTTTTCTAATTTGAGCTTCAATTATGCTTGTTTAATGCATGGGTATGTTGTTTGTGTGATTAGAAGTGTTATTTACTATCAATTGCAAGCTCAATTTTGCTTGAATTGTTGATTTGGGAATTTTGCTACTAGATGATATATCTTGTTATGCAATATGTCTTTATCTTTGATTTCTTGCATATGATTGTGTTTATTGAAGTAATATTGGTAGATTTGACGCTAGGATGCTTAATTGTTGAGTATGAGGATTTATGATGATCGAATTTTTCGCTACTATGGTATGAATTGAGCCTAGTTATCTAGGGTATTGGTTGTCTAGCAAGAGAATGATGTGATGTATTGCATGTAGTAGTTACATTGGTATGTTGCATGTTGAGGAAGCTAGGCTAGACATTAAAGGTTTGGGGAGCTCGATTGTTGATCGTATCACTTGTTGTTTTGCTCTTACACTAGCATATGCATGAGTCAGTTTTGTGTCATGTGAGGTACTAACTGTTGTTTGCAGGAGCCATGCCATGGGAAAGGAGCATTCCCGTATGATTTCTATGAAATATTGGAGGGGGATCGATTACAACCATGTCGAGAAGAGTGACCTCGTTAGATGTGCGTTCGAGCCAAGGGGTTTTGCAACAACGTCGTGGACTATCCAAGAGGAGGAGCTAGAGTACACCTGGAGAAAGGACTCCTATGCCTATTCATGCACCACCGAAGGGACAGAAACCATTATTACGTCAGCACTCCGTCACGAGGACTGCAAAGTTCGAGTGAACTGGAAGGCACCGGGACAGTCTTGCCGTGACGGATTCAATCTTGAGTTCGCAGTTGCTCAAAGGTTCCGATGCGCTAGCTTGGTTCCAAAACATAACGACATGGGTGCCCGACCCCTCTTAGGGGTACCCCTTACCTGCCTCTAAAGGGAGCATCATATAGACATCGGACGGATCAACAGTAGAGAATGTGGTCGACATTGGAAAAAATGGTAGAAGACCTCTGAGTATCCGAGCAGCTTACTGAAACCTTCTCGTGGTGTAAAACGTTGGAGGGAGAGGTCCTGATACCACTGCCCTTTCCCCTTCAACGGTTCACATCCCATTGGAGGGCTTCAGGATGGAGGATTCCATAACAAAGGCGGCCAATCTTGAAGATTCCCTTCGACACTGCAACTCTACTAGTGACGATGTGCGTGACAGTAGTGACAATGAAGGCCATACGGGCAATGATGATACTAATGGAGGAGTTGTTCCTGTCCGGCCTATGATTGAAACTACCACGCGTACCAGAAGACCTGATGACAATCTATAAAGCTCCCAGAGCAGGCCCAATAACTCACAAACAGCATACTCAGCCGACCGAGGCCAAACCATGGGGTAACATCTAGTATCACATCTTATTTCCTCATTTTCTTACTGCTAGGGACTAGCGTTAATTTCATGAGGGGGGATGGGATTTAAGTGATCTGATGTTGTTAGCTTGGAGCTTGGTATTGGTAGGATGAGTATAGTACCTTGCATGCTTTATCCGTCTGCATTTGCATTTGCACGTTTACCGCTTTCTTAGATTTTTTAGGTTGCATTTCACTACATTCATCCTAGGATAGTCTTGCATGTTTTATATGGAGTTTATCGCCGAATTTTTTGAACTTTTTTATTATGTAGATCAACTAACTATGCCATTAATCGTATGCTTCATCTCTATGAATTTGTTTGAGGTTTTTCTCGCTTGGCTTGTCACATTTATGTATTGCACTTAGTTAAGCATGGTAGTTTCGACATCACTTAGTGGTGTTTTCTCTACTGCGGTTCACGAAGGCCTTTATAATAGGATGATGCATGTTAGGGTCTTATGGTTGTTTTCCCGAGTAATTATGTACCTAAGAGGCAACAAGTCTTCACCATGCTTTGAGATTGCTAAATGCCTATCAAGGAGGTAGTGTGAGGTTGTGTGATCCTTTGTTTATAACCTATTCTTCCGAATAGGTTTGGGGAGGGGGTTACACCGTCATAGACTTGTTTCTGTTTTTCATTTTCGTATCGGGAGTTTGTTTTTATTTTTCCGTAAATTTTGTACTCCAACCTATTCTTTCGAATAGGTTTGGGGAAGTAGTGTGAGTCATTTTGTTTCTCTCTTTGTTATGCTACTGCTGGCTAAAAAAATCGAAAAAAAGAAAGGAAAAGATTCCAGGAAAAGAAAAAATCTGGAAAGAAAAAAAAAAAAGAAAAGAAAAGACCCCAAAAAAGCAAAGAAGGGTCCAAAAAAGAAAGCCAAATAGCAGTTAGCAATGTATTGAGTCTTTTCCATTCTTGTAATATTCGTAATCGTGTTTTTCTATTTTTTATCTTTTTTGTCTTGAGTGTCATCTGTTCTAGACCACCCTCGTCCTGCCATTCAGGAAGTGGTGAATAGCTTAAGACTTTACTTTGGAGATGGGTAGAATAGGGGAGTGTTATCTTTTATAGGGAACCCTCCTTCGTTTGATGAGAGCCAGTACTAGTTCGACCTCTTTGAGGAAAAGTCTTAACATGGTGGAACAGCATTAAATCCTCAGTTTCATATGCACGGGACAACCATTCATATCTTAGCATGCCTCATTACGTCGTCACTGACTAGGTCCAGGTAGAGAATGTTACAAGAGACTATCTTGTCTTGACATAAGTGCTTATGTGGATGTGTATAAGTCAATCGAGGTATTCTTCAACCTATATTCATGCTTTGATTTATATGGTTTTTGTTCATATATTTTTTGGTAGATTCAGTAGATTAGTTCATTTTATTTGGCATGAGACTCCATTTTGTGTCTGGCATGTTTTTTGTATTAGAGTCTAGCTTAGTTGCTTGAGGACAAGCAAAGGTTCGGTTTGGGGAGTTTGATGAATGTGTATTTTACACTTTCATTTGAGTCTTTTCACCTATTTTAGCTATCATCTATGTTAATTTAGCTATATTTTAGTACATTTTATTAGAATAGTGTCACGTTTCCCTTTAGATTTTATTTTACAGGTTTTGGTTGAAATTCGAAGATTTCCGGGCAATTATATTGAAGTTGACAAGGAATTGGTGTTCCAGAAGCCTATTTGGAGTATCTGAAGGTTTTCGGATAGGATTTGGAGTCTAGGGGCCGAATCTGGAGGTTAGGAGGCTACTAGAAGACAGAAACCGAGTCCGAAAAGGGGAAGAAATCCAAAAACGCGTCGAAAATGCGGAATTCCGCGAATTTTTCTCCGGGGTGAACCGCCGCAGAGGTGGGGCAAACCGCCCCACACCGGACGAACCGCCCCACAATAATTCGAGGCCTATATATAGTTGCTCAGTTTTCTCCGAAAATCATATCTTTCCAGACCTACTTTCTCACCTCTCTCTATAGTTTTAGGTAGGGACTTCCCAGAGCCTGTTCTGGGGGTCCGTAGCTTAGGGGACTCTTTTTCATAGCAGTTTGGAGCTCGTAGGATCGCAATCATCCGGAGATTGACAACCTTTGGTAACTTTGTATCTTACAGTTTTATTCTACTTATTTTATTATATTCTTTCAACATGTTTTCTTCTATGATTTCTGTTGATTGCATGCCTATTATGAGTAGCTAAACTTATCGTTGGTGGTAGTATGTGAATTCTTAGCGAAGGGAAGATAATCATGCTAATGGCTATATCGCGCATTATACTCCGTGTCATTGCTTTATTTCGTTGATCAGGCACAACCTAAATTCTCGTATGTTGTATTAATTATTATGCACAATTGGACCCTCGTCGACCTGTTCTCGAGTTTATCTTCGTAGTGTTGAATAATTACGGAACACATTAGGACAATAGTGATTGACTTGTCAGATCAATTATCTTCGTAGTGCTTAATAATTGCAACAGGACACTAGATTGATTCAAAGATCTCTATGCAAGACCGAGGAATTTATGCATGATTATCGACCCGTTATGTTAAGAAGGATCATACTATCACCAATCTCCATTATCTGCTAGAAACCCCTTTGCTATCTGTTTGATGTTTTTATATTCTAAATTAGATTTGATAAAGCTAGTTATAGTCCTGAGAGAACGACACTCGAGTCATTCTACTGCTACACTACGGTTTTCGTTGTAGTTGTGGATTGCCTTTGGCTAAATAACAAATTTATTTGACTGAATCCGGAGCACGACATCCGCGTTCATCAGTTCCTGGTCGCGCGGCTTGAGCATACTTCACATCTCGGACTCTGAGATTATCCGCTGTGATTTCCCTCTGATTTCGAGTGTCGCCTCCCGCGGGTCCTCCAGCAATTGTAAGAGTTTGGATGCTTTCGTTCAAGGGGCGGTTCTCATAATTGTTGTAATTATGAATATCATCATCATGAGGGTTCCCTTGGTAATGGTGCTCGCTCCCACCTTGAGGTGGCGGAGGTAAGATCGCCAGAGGTTCTTCCTTCCGGATGTAGTTAACCAACTGACCATTACGTATCATCCTCTCAATTTCGTTCTTGAGCTCGATGCACTCATCAGAGGTATGCCCTTTCCCCTTGTGAAACTGGCAAAATTTCTCCGAACTCTTGTTCCTTCGGTTTTCTTGAATCGGGGGTGGCCAGGAGACGTCTAGCTTCCTCGAGACTATATATTTCAAGATGTCGGATCTTGGCCTATTTAAGTCCGTGTAGTTGCTATATCGCCTTGGAGGTGACCTCCTAGGAGGAGACCTCTTGTCTCGGAAATCATTTCTTGAGTGACCGTCTATGATCAACCCATGCTTTTGGTATTTTCTTTGCTTTCCGGGATTTTGTGGGCGAGGAGGGTACTCCTTCTCTTTTTCTTTCTCCTTCCTTTTTTCCTTGGGAGGATTGGTTCTTACTGTGACGGTTTTCGGAATTCATCGGCCTCGAGGAAATCCTTGCAAACTTTTGCCAGTTGTGCTTCATTCTCTACCCACGATGCTGAGAGCACCTCCTGGAACTTGATGTTGGTAGTGTTACCATACAAGTATTCTTTTCTCTCATTGATCGAGTGATCTTCAACTTGGAGGGATGCTTCATGAAAGCGATTGATGAAGTCCCTCAAGTCCTCATTGTTTTTCTGAACAATTTCGGCCAAGTACCTCACTCTTCTCTTGGTGTTCATGACCTTCTCGAATCGCTTAGAGAACTCCTTGCAGAGATCTCTATATGACTTGATGGAGCGATGGGGAAGGAGCGACCACCATTTCATGGATTCTCCGGAGAGGTTAGCCGGGAAGAGTAGTACTTTGGTCCTCGAATCATGACCGTAAGCATCCATCTTCGTGCCAAATCTTACCAAGTAATCCTTCGGACAACTCGTTCCATCATAACTTTCAAAAGTGGGGAAACCTCTTTCGATTTTGGCTTGGTGGCTTCTTATCTCGTCGCACAGTCGGCTTGGATCTTGGTCTTGCTCTTTCTCTTGGACAGTTCCTCGTAGAGTCTCTATCTGAGCATCAAGTGCGGACTTCCTTACGTTGAGTTCCTCCAGAGTGAGCCTCCTCCCCGTGATCGGGTCGATCAAGGGGGTTACCTCAACTACTGTTCTCAAGGCTTGATTTTCCGCCACCGCTTCTTGTTGGTTCTGAGGAGTTATTTGATTGGGCGTGACTTGATTGGGGAGAGCGGGTTGCGTAGAGACCACCTGAGCTCTATTTTCTTGCTAAGCCACATTTTGCAATGATGCACGTATCCTTCTATCAATCAAATCTCTCAAATCATCCGGGGCACCTTGAGGTCCTAATCTCGATTGAACTCTTGAAGGTCCAAGTCGAGATTGGATTGGCCTTGTGTTGGCTCTTGAATGTGCTTCATCTTGCGCATCTGGTGCTCTTCCTTGGGATTGACGAGGGGCAACCAAAGTGTCACGAGGTTGCTCCTGCACTGGTACTTGTGGTACTCCTCGAGCTTGGAGTTCAGCATTAACTCTAGCAGCCTCATTGTCCCCTACATATCCTTGTAATGTAAGAAGGAACAAACCGTATTGAGCTTCGCCCATCCCAAAATCTGATGGTCGGACTACGCATCCATTAGGAAGGGTGAAGTTCAATGCGGCCGGTTGAGGAGGGTTCACTACTACGGGAGGTGGATTAATTGCTACTTGAGGAGGCTGCCCTCTTGGCGCGACGTTGTTTGTGACTCTCAACGCTCCATAGGAACTCCCTACCGGGACTCCTTGCGGGTTATTTTTCCCCGATCTTTCTTCTTGGGAGTTAGTTACATTGGTGAATGCCCCCTCCGTATAATCTTGGTTCCTCGAAACATTGTTATTTCTCGGTGCCCTTGGAGCAGCAGTCGTTCCTCCTCCTCGGCCATTTGTAGGGGGACGGCTCCTAGGTCGAGGAGGATTCCTGGGTGGTGCATTAGCAAGACGGTTGCTTCTTCTGGGAGGAAACTTCATGAGGTGTCACGAGGAGGGTATATGGCTCGACCAGCAGGGCTAGGAATGACCTTTAGTGTCGCTTCCCACAGACGGCACCAAATGTTGAAGGGTAATTCGTACTTCTTTCTAAGTTCGCAGTAGATCATCACAATAAGCTATTCTAGGTCTTCTTCATGTAGTATTACTCTTGAAATGATAGGAAACCTTCTTGTAGCTTCCTCGTACCTGAAATATACTAGAGGGGGGGGGGGTTAGTGTCTCTTGCCCGGTCTGTAAGGTATCAGACCGGAGTGACGACTTTACGTGTAGGGAGTTGTGAGGCTTCCCTAGTACGAGTAGTAAATGTGGTGGGTAAGTGGTTGGTGAGAGGTGTTAATGCTTACCCGCTGGGTAATGAATGAGTTCCTTATATACCCGTAGTATTTTAATGTCACTCCTTGTAGGATCGTGACAAGTGTCCGGACGAGATTGAAGCCTCCTTAGGCCCAAGCCCATTAACGAGGTCCATGGGCCTTGGCCCAAACATCTTGGCTAGGGTTGAGAGGGCAACATGGACTTTTCGGGTCCCACGAAGTAATCTGGAAGACGGGCCCCACTAGGAGCGACCATGGGTGGTCGCCCTTGGTCCTCATGCCTTCCTCTTACGTATGTGGTCCGAGTAGTGCTCTGCCTAGTTTCTCTCAGAGAGTGTTACCTTCACGTAAGGTCCTCCTCGAGCCCTAGAGATGCTCCTCGAGCCCAATAGCTGCATTGTCCTTGTAATGAGCTTATCCTGAGAGTTGGCCTCTTTGTGATGGTCGGACCCTATGTTGGTCGAACCACACCTTAGTGACATACTTGGGTGTGGTCGCGCCCCATGAGGGACGACCTATGATGCTTTGTCGCGCTCTTAGACCGCTCTAGTTCGTACATGCGGACTGGACATATTTCAACACTAACAGTCATAACTACGATAAAATCCATCGCTATCCACCTTCCAGTATATGATGTGATGGTCTTCATCTCGACTTGGGTCATGTAAATTAACTATAACTGTTTCTTCCAAAAACATACTATATGCAAATGCAACCTCGTGTATGAAAATGTTTGCGTCCAACTTCATGTTGTACACTTGATCCAACCCAATATAGGCAACCTCAGGGATTTTCAGATGAGGTTCTTCATTTCTAGTGCCTATTTGAATTTTTAAGAGATTATATCGATTGATAAATTGAACATCAACTAGATGATCGCCATTGTTTTTGCCATTTAGTGGCGGCCTTGCCTGGTTAGTGAGTGACACACTGACACTACCACAGAGCAATAAAGAGCGGGTGAGCATCATCAATATGAGTTCGAAAGTTGCCGTTTTTCCTTTCCTCGTGGTGAATATTTATTATCTTTTTATTTAGTCAACTTGTTTGGGTTAATGTCACTATCAATATAAATTTACAACATATGAGCTCGGTCACCTGAATTCTCTTGAGAATGAGACTAGTTTAGTTCTTTTTAAAAACCATTATGTATTTATTGTCTTAATTGCTATGTAGAATTAATTGATGGGCAATTTTCATATAGACCCTCTTAGTTTTTTAAATTACAGATCTTACACTCTTAGTAAAATAATTACATGTAGCCCAGTGTTAGACAAAAAAAATACATATAGGACCACGATTTTGACTTTTTTCGAATTAAGAGATGGGAGTTACGTTTTTGCTCTTGCCGGAATTTCAGTTTTTAGCTTGAAACAAACAATTTAAGTTTGCATTATTTACACATTTACCTCTAAATTATTTTATTCTACAAAATTAACTCTAATAAATTTCAAATTAACCACAAAAATTATATAAATTTCATAATGAACTAATTTTATTATAAAAGAACTCCAAATTAGGGTTTATTTCAAAACAACCCCAAAAGATTAAAAAAATAAATAAATAAAAATTAAAAAATATATAAAAAACAGCTCCGCCGGTCAAGAGCTGTTAACAGCTCCGATTTCGGAGCTGTTGATAGCTCCCGACCACAGCTCCAGTAGGAGCTGACTGGAGCTGCTCCGGTTTACAGCTCCTGCCGGAGTTGTAGCAGTTCCGGTGCCGGAATTAATTCCGGTACCGGAACTCTAAGAGAAGAAGAAGATGGAATAAAAAAAAAGAGAAAATAAAAAAAAGAAAAAGAAAAGAGAAAAGAGAAAAAAAAACGGAGAAAAGAGAAAAGATAAAAATAAAAGGAAAACTGATTTTTAAAAATCTAAGGCCTTGTTTGGCCGGAAAAAAACACAAAAATGAATAAGGGTGAGGTCAATGATTTTTCGGTTATTGGGGTTACATGTAATTGTTGAACTAAGAGAAAACATTTCGTAATTAGAGGCCGCAAAGAGGAGGTACAATGTTAGTTACCCTTAATTAATTGATAGCAAAACTGTTTTACTCCCTCCATTTTTTTATCGGAATGGTTTTTACACAGGCCTCAAGAGAAGAAGATTTAGACAATGCGGTATCATTGGAATTTGTACACCCAGACCTTGAGGGGAGATTGTCATAATTTTAATTTTGCATGTGAATATTTAACAACACATTATTCCTAACTATAATCTGAGTGCGCGCGGTGCCCAAGTTTGTGAGACATTTATTATTTATATGTAGGATATTTGGTTCCAATCAACTTAGCTGGACTAGGGCTGTTTTGTTTACCATTGACACGTACACTGATTCTGTTTCAATGGATCTTGATTGTGTGGTTCTCAAGCTGAAACAGTTAGTTGAACACCTATTCTTTGCCCGCTCATACGCACAACTGTCGCTAGCTACATGCTATTTAATTTTAAGGTGGTTGCTAAGATTTGTGTTCTTATTACTGCTAGGTAAAGCTTTTGTAATTGTGTTGGTTGTCTTTAGAGTTTGTTTGTATGGAGTGAGTGGTGGAGGCAGGAATTTGGGTAAGAAGAGGTAAAACATTCTCAGTAAAATAACATACTAAATACTTAAGTATTATACTTCGTCATTGTTGAAGAGAAAAAATGTAAATTTTAAAGAGAAAATGCACTAGTTGTAGATTGTGAAAAGAAAAACATAAATAAAATACACATACAACTAATCTAATGCTTATTGTATACTATTGTTTGTTAAGATAAATAAAAAAATAGAAGCAAGGAAGAAAAATAATGGAGGATCCAAAAAGTAAGGGGAAAAACAAAGAGTTGTAAATTTTAAAGAGAAAATACACTAGTGAAAAATAAAAATAAATAAATAGAATGAGAATCACAAGAATTGAATCTGCGTGGGAAGAATGACATACTTGTTGCTTTACCATTCGAAAAAACTAGTTTTACTTCTTATATTTGCGTAATAACGTACATAATATATTCCTACTATCCGAAAAAGGGTAAAATAGATAATTAAAAGCAGAAATTAAGGGGAGGCAACTGGCTATACGTGCGTCCGCCAGTGAGTCAGTGAGTTGTATACATATTGCTAATTAATGATAGCTAGCATCAATTAGTAGAAAATTAATCCTGCTAACTAGAGGTTACATCGTGATCAGATGAGCTGAGGAAATTCACCTTGGTGTTGATTTTTCTGAGGTTACATCAAACGGCATCCGATCCCAAATCAGACAATCCGCTCGGGATCCTTGTTTGATGAGAAGCAGACCATATCAAATCAAGCCATAGGAAAAGCTGAACCATAGTAAATATCTAGTAGTTAGATTGGAGCTTGTCAACTTGAACTTGTGTATAAGCTCAAAGAACAAAATGCAGTAGACGTGGTTGTTGATAGGGGTCCCTTTTCTGCTGCACACACATTTTTTGTGGAAATCCTTGTTTTCCAGCTGCTATTGCTAATTGACAACATTATATTCCACGAGAATGCCAAGTGGCAAACAAATGGTAAACGTAGATCATGGAGAACAAACAATCCTAGCTACTCAATGAAGAAGATCTTCATATATAAGGGGTGCATCAGGAGGATGGGATACTTGTCATGTTTAACTTGTTGCTTTTTGTATAATTCATGTCTTTGCAAAATACAACTTGCTTCTTCTCACTAAGGTTTGTTTCCTTGATTCAACATTTTCATCCATGGGTTTTCACTGTATGTTCCGGTACTCATATGTGTTTGTTGATGGACCATTAGTACAGATATTTTGGTTAAAACTGGTAGAGATTCTTTATTTCCAGGTGAATGTATTATAGCTAGTGCAAAATTTGGAGTTGCTGCTCTGTTAACAACTCAAGCAATGCTCACATAATAAATCCCTTACTAGAAATATTATACAATAAATCACACCATAGCTTGCAGAAACCAAGAGCTAGGAGCAAATATTATAATAGATAAATTCTTATATATACATACAACAAGATTAATTTGGTTTCTCATAATTAAAGCTCAATACAATTTACAACAAACTCCACATCATATGATTATGACATGGCACACCTCATAATTAAAACTCAATACAATTTAAACCAAACTCCACATCACATGATTATGACATGGCACACCTCATAATTAAAACTCAATACAATTTAAACCAAACTCCTCATCTCATAAATGATTTTTGGCCTAACGTAACATGGGACCCAAGTACCCCACATATATTATGGCACTTTCGATGTGTGTACTTCTTCCGTGGTAAGCATCTAATTGCATCCGCATAATTGCATAACGATAGCTCTTGAAGTACTAACCTCATGCCAATCAGAGTAGTTGAGACCATAACATTTTGACAATTGTTTGATTTTTCATATCCTGAGCACGATCCAAAACAAGATAGATCCCAGCTAAGCTCGAAAAGTTATACTTCGCACATTCTGAACAATAACAGACTGACCTCTAGATTAAAGTGCTCCACGAATGTATGTATTTATGTATATACGTATGAACCTAAGGGATAGTACGTACAAATAGTTATCATCTCCCGGTTCTTTAGAAGATGATTTTAATAGAGTTTGGCTTGCTAGGCAAGAGCATGGGCCTAAATAGGAACGTTGATGTCTAATTTAGGAAGTACGGCGTGTGCCCGGGCAAGCAATTCAGAGAATTCATGATCTGAAACAAAGAATGCAAATATGTAAGATAAAACAAACATGGCAACTAAAACGGGACAAGAGTTGCAACACCAACAATAAAAAGCATAGGAGGTTCTACAACTAAACTAAATGGTTGAGACTTACTAATATAATAGAATAGATTAGATATATACCTTAGATGCACTTTGCAAACATTTTCCACAATTGCAAATATTATGTCAAAGTGGGCAAGATTCTCAGAATGATTCATCATCTATTGTTGGATACCTGCAATTTACAAGGGTCAACTCACGATGGATTACAAGATAAAAGGAGCAAAAACCGGTAAAAACTACAACAAGACCAATTGCAATCAATGTACAAAAGAAAACCAAACAATTCTCAGAAATAATATACTAATAGAGTGTAGTAACAAAAATCAAAAGATACAAGACAGAAACTTCAAAAAAGAATTCTATACTATTTATGAGCACATTTTACATAGTACGTAGCAGTTTCTGCACATCCTGCACTCTAAAGCTTCCTCGTTGATATTATTGTGGCATTGATGGCACCGACAATAACAAGTCCACTTCTTCAAGGTAATCCAAAACAAATGATCTGCAACTCAAAATAGTCCAAGTGTATTAGCTTTTTACTTTCTCCCTATAAACATGATGAAAAGGTGGTAAAATAGGAAAATTAAAAAAAAGAAAAGAAATTTAAGTTTATGAATTGGATCTCACATATCGTTAATTTCAATAGTTTTTGCAACAATAAAATCGTTAACAAAAGATATTTAAAAACACAAATCCATGAATTGGATCTCTTAACCTTAACACCAATAGTTTTTGCAATTCATTTAAATGAACACACGATAATTTGATTAGGATATATAAAAAACAAATTAACAAAGTCATCTTCAACTTTGGATCAAACTTTGAGTAAAATAAAACTAATTGGTGAGGTTAACATCAATAATTTTCGCAAGATCCATTGAGATTAAATACTTAAGTATTATACTTCATCATTGTTGAAGAGAAAAAATGTAAATTTTAAAGAGAAAATGCACTAGTTGTAGATTGTGAAAAGAAAAAAAATATATATATACATACAACTAATCTAATGCTTATAGTATACTATTGTTTGTTAAGCTAAATAAAAAAATAGAAGAAAGGAAGAAAAATAATGGAGGATCCAAAAAGTAAGGGGAAAAACAAAGAGTTGTAAATTTTAAAGATAAAATACACTTGTGAAAAATAAAAATAAATAAATAGAATGAGAATCACAAGAATTGAACCTGTGTGGGAAGAATGACATACTTGTTGCTTTACCATTCGAAAAAACTAGTTTTACTTCTTATATTTGCGTAATAACGTACATAATATATTCCTACTATCTGAAAAAGGGTAAAATAGATAATTAAAAGAAGAAATTAAGGGGAGGCAACTGGCTATACGTGCGTCCGCCAGTGAGTCAGTGAGTTGTATACATATTGCTAATTAATGATAGCTAGCATCAATTAGTAGAAAATTAATCCATCTAACTAGAGGTTACATCGTGATCAGATGAGCTTAGCATATTCGCCTTGGAGTTGATTTTTATGAGGTTACATCAAACGGCTTCCAATCCCAAATCAGACAATCCGCTCGGGATCCTTGTTTGATGAGAAGCAGACCATATCAAATCAAGCCATAGGAAAGGTTGAACCATAGTAAATATCTAGTAGTTAGATTGGAGCTTGTCAACTTGCACTTGTGTATAAGTTTAAAGAACAAAATGTAGTAGACGTGGTTGTTGATAGGGGTCCCTTTTTTGCTGCACACACATTTTTTGTGGAAAGCCTTGTTTTCCAGCTGCTATTGCTAATTGGCAAAATTATATTCCACGAGAATGCCAAGTGGCAAACAAATGGTAAACGTAGATCATGGAGAACAAACAATCCTAGCTACTCAGTGAAGCAGATCTTCATATATAACAGGTGCATCAGGAGGATGGGATACTTGTCATGTTTAACTTGTTGCTTTTTGTATAATTCATGTCTTTGCAAAATACAACTTGCTTCTTCTCACTAAGGTTTGTTTCCTTGATTCAACATTTTCATCCATGGGTTTTCACTCTATGTTCCAGTACTCATATGTGTCTGTTGATGGACCATTAGTATAGATATTTTGGTTAAAACTGGTAGAGATTCTTTATTTCCAGGTCAATGTATTATGCAAAATTTGGAGTTGCTGCTCTGTTAACAACTCAAGCAATGCTCACATAATAAATCCCTTACTAGAAATACTATACAACAAATCACACCATAGCTTGCAGAAACGACGATCTAGGAGCAAATATTATAATAAATAAATTCTTATATATACACAACAAGATTAATTTGGTTTCTCATAATTAAAGCTCAATACAATTTACAAAACCCTCCACATCACATGATTATGACATGGCACATCTCATAATTAAAACTCAATACAATTTACACCAAACTCATCATCTCATAAATGATTTTTGGCCTAATGTAACATGGGACCCACTTATCATACATATATTATGGCACTCTGGATGTGTGTACTTCTTCCGTGGTAAGCATCCAATTGCATCCGCATAATTGCAGGACGGTAGCTCTTGAAGGACTAACCTCATGCCAATCAGAGTAGTTGAGACCATAACATTTTGACAATTGTTTGATTTTTCATATCCTAAGCACGATCCAGAACAAGATAGATCCTAGCTAAGCTCGAAAGTTATATTTCGCACATTCTGAACAATAACAGGTTGACCTCTAGATGAAAGTGCTCCACGAATGTATGTATTTATGTATATACGTATGAACCTAAGGGATAGTACGTACAAATAGTTATCATCTCCCGGTTCTTTTGAAGATGATTTTAATAGAGTTTGGCTTGCTAGGCAAGAGCATGGGCCTAAATAGGAACGTTGATGTCTAATTTAGGAAGTACGGCGTGTGCCCGGGAAAGCAATTCAAAGAATTCATGATCTGAAACAAAGAATGCAAATATGTAAGATAAAACAAACATGGCAACTAAAACATGACACGAGTTTCAACACCAACAATAAAGCATTGGAGGTTCTACAACTAAACTAAATGGTTGAGACTTACTAATATAATAGAATAGATTAGATATATACCTTAGATGCACTTTGCAAATATTTTCCACAATTGCAAATATTATGACAAAGTGGGCAAGATTCTCTGAATGATTTATCATCTATTGTTGGATACCTGCAATTTACAAGGGTCAGCTCCTGATGGATTACAAGATAAAAGGAGCAAACACCGTTAAAAACTACAACAAGACCAATTGCAATCAATGTACAAAAGAAAACCAAACAATTCTGAGAAACAATATACTAATAGAGTGTAGTAACAAAAATCAAAAGATACAAGACAGAAACTTAAAAAAGGAACTCTATACCATTTATGAGCACATTTTACACAGTACGTAGCAGTTTCTGCACATCCTGCACTCTAAAGCTTCCTCGTTGATTTTATTGTGGCATTGATGGCACCGACAATAACAAGTCCACTTCTTCAAGGTAATCCAAAATAAATGATCTGCAATTCAAAATAGTCCAGGTGTATTAGCTTTTTACTTTCTCCCTATAAACATGATGAAAAGGTGGTAAAATAGCAAAATTTAAAAAAAGAAAAGAAATTTAAATTTATGAATTGGATCTCACATATCGTTAATTTCAATAGTTTTTGCAACAATGAAATCGTTAACAAAAGATATTGAAAAAAACAATCCATGAATTGGATCTCTTATCCTTAACACCAATAGTTTTGCAATTCATTTAAATGAACACACGATAATTTGATTAGGATATATAAAAAACAAATTAACAAAGTCATCTTCAACTTTGGATCAAACTTTGAGTAAAAATAAAACTAATTGGTGAGTTTAACATCAATAATTTTCGCATGATCCATTGAGATTAACATGGGACGATTCGACTCATTAAAAAAATTCGATTCATTTGGGGATATTTAAAACAAATAAATAAATTCATCTTCAATCTGAATCCATGTTATAATAAAAATAAACTAACTGATGAATTGACAACGATTTGATAAACATAAATTGAATTTGATTTTGTAATAAAAAAATTATTTAGTAAAGGAAACTTACCGTAACAAATTTCCAATTCCATCCATGCCGCCTTATTGGTTTAGAGCTGTCGTCCTCGACATGAACATCTGAGATTAACTATCTCCATGAGATGTACACGAAAAAGAGAAAGATATAGATGATAAGTTTTAGGAATAAACACAAATGATTTTAGGTTAGGGTGATGTGAAATGAGTAAGAGGCGGAGAGTATATATATAGGAAGAGGCCGGTACATGGTGGCGGCGGATACATTTTCATTAGGGTTATCATTGACATTTGAAGTGACAAAGTTACCCCTCTAAATTAAATATTTGGAAATGGTTGATGAGTTTGACTATTTAACAATTAATAAAGTTTTAGTTTCATTTTATGGTAAAGTTAATTTGGAGTCCAAAATGCATAAAAAGAGTGAGAGTTCGGAAACTTATACCACGTGTCATTAGTACGTTATGACTCAATAAATTTGATTGCATCCATCATAATTTATTCCATCAATGTCAATTATATACACTATTTTAGAGTTTT
Organism: Plantago ovata; assembly: GCA_028274465.1. Taxonomy (NCBI): domain Eukaryota; kingdom Viridiplantae; phylum Streptophyta; class Magnoliopsida; order Lamiales; family Plantaginaceae; genus Plantago; species Plantago ovata. The sequence goes on along the minus strand of CM051455.1, from coordinate 123,379,117 downwards.
AGGATGACATTGGGAGTTTGCTCAGTGGATTTAGAGCGTTGTTCTTGTCACGACCCAAAACCAAAATACGATTTTTAAAGATTTTCAAAAGACATGACCGACCGTGTATCGTAAGATGGTCTTACGCCCACACGAAGTTTCAACAAAACTGTTAGGAAACTTGTAGTTTTGATGAGCAATTAACCATGCTAAATTAAGTAAAGTCCAGTAACTAGTACTCTTAAGGTCCATATGAATTTAGAATTTTAAGGACATTGTAAAAGAGGAACGTTTACTGAAAGACTTAGTGTAGGTACTAGTTAGGTTCTTTTGTTTGCTGATGGTGTACTTTGTGTTTACAAACGAACTATTGAATACCTAGAACCGCTCAGAAAGTTGAAGATTCGAAGATTGAAAACTTAGAAGAATTCTGAGAAAGGTATCTACAAAGGCACATGTTGCTTCAGACAGTGAGATTTTCAACAACAATTTGCATAAGTGAAAATCTATATGACAGAGTAGGTTGTGCTTGCTGAAACTGAGATTGACCACTTGCTGACAACATATGTGACCTCCTTGCTGAAGATTACTTGCATTTTGGCTCCAACGTTCATATTTGAATTTGATTCAAAGAACATTAACTACAAAGTAGGCACGCGAAGAATATGAAGACAAGAAGACAAATGAAGAACGTTGTTGAAAGTACAAAAACAAGATAGTGACATCTTAAGGTACAAAGCCTTAGAATTTGAAATTCAAACGGCTCCCTTGAGACACTATAAATAGAGGTCATCAGGCAAGAGTAGAAGGTGTGTCAACAACGTGATCAAACTCTCACTTGTGCTTTAAACACTCAAATCCTTCTCTACTCTTTACTGCCTATTCATCCGTTCCAAGACTTAAGCTTGAAACAAAAGCTACTTGTGAAGAAGTAGAACATTGAAAGCTAAGAAATTAGTTAAGTGTTCTTTCTTTTAAACAAGAACAAGTCTTGACACCAGAAACAACAAACTTGCTAACTGCAAAGTATTACAAGTTGTGTTTCTTTAGATAACTTGTTATAGCTGCAAAGTTATATTCAAGTCATCTCATCCCAAACCTCTCTAACTGATAAACCCCCTTTATAGGCGTGAGATTCAGGGGGAATTAATCAAGCATGGTGTTGCTGATTATAGTCCCAAGTTTGGTGGAGAACAAGGTTACAGTTCTCTAGTTTAGGTTGGAAACAAGGCTAGTGTGCTTTAGTTTCTGAGAATCATTAGTGATAGGATTTGTAAGGAACCTCATATCTTATCATAGTGGATTCAGTCCTAGAAAGGACAAAGTGGATTAGTTGAGAGATTATGCCACTCTCAAATACCACTATAAAAGTGTTTGTGTGATTTACTTTACTGCACTTAGTTTCAGTAAGTTACTATTATTGTACACTGTTACTCTGCTCACTTGCTGAAACTAGTTCTCTGATAAAAGCACTTATTGTAAAAGACTTTCCCACTCTGTTTTTAAGTATCATCAAACTCATTACTGAAAAGTAATAAGCACTTGCTGAGAAAGTTATGTACCAGAAAACTCATTACTGAAAAGTAATAAGCACTTGCTGAGAAAGTTTTAAACGACGAAAAGTTTGAAAAAACTATTCACCCCCCCCCCCCTCTAGTCTTTTCTTGTTGTTTAAAGGGACCAACAAGTGGTATCAGAGCTGGAGGTTCTTTAACCTTCAGCACTAAACCTAGATCCCCTTAGGTGCTTTCCATAAATCACTTTCACTTGATCAGTTTGGTAGTTATTTGCTGACAGGATGTCTTTAGGAGACGCTCCTTTGCTGAAGCTGGAAAACTATGAGAAATGGCGAAACAACATGATGCTACATCTTGAGGCCATTAGTAATGAGATGGTTACTGTCATAAACGATGGACCAATCAAGATCACTAAACTTGAAAGAAGCTTTCCTCACACAACCACAGATCCTACTGGAAAGGAAACCATCTTAGGAGAACCGGTCGACACTGCCGTTCCAAAACCAAGAGAGAAATGGACTTCGGATGAAGCCAAAAGATTCCGTCCTGATGGCCAAGCAAGAAACATCATTATTCCATCTACTCCAGATACTATACAGTGCAAACTGTGGGGTGCTAAAACTACCAAGGAAGCTTGGAAAATGGTTCAAGATCTTTGTGCTGGATCTGACAAAATCAAGGAAAACAAACTCGAAGTACTAAAATTAAAGTTTCAAAACTTCAAACAAGGTGCCAATGAGTCACTGGAAGACTTGGATTTCAGATTCACAACTCTTGTGAGTGAAATGGCTGCCTTAGGTGTTGGAAACTTCTATTCAGATTCTGAAAAGGTGAAAACCATTATTAGAAGTCTGAATCAAGAATGGATCAACACTCAAAATTTCTACTACAATCAAGGAATGTCAAATATCACTCCAACCGAGTTGTTCTCTCATCTTGCTACTGTCAACTATGAGACAAAGCAAAGAGAAAGTGTGTTTGCTGAAAAATCGCAAAACATTGCTCTTGCTGCCAAGCCGTCATCTTCTGAAAAGAAGCATGATAAAGAGCCTGCTGATGAAAATGCTCTTGCAGTTAGAAACATGAAGAAATTCATCAGTAAGGAACTTGAAAGGCGAAAAGCAAAAGAGAAGCTGAAAAAGCATCTTGGTAACAACTACCATAAGTACAAAAATGAAGCTAGCTCGCTGAACAAACAAGCTCAGCAAGCAAATTCCTCAGAAGAACGAGCAGTTGGCAATGATATTTGCTTTTATTGCAAAAAGCCTGGACACTTCAAAGCAAACTGTCCCTTACTGAAAGGGAAATCTGCTGAAAAGAAGAAGAAGTTCAAGAAGGCTTTAATTGATGAAGAAAAGAAAAAGCTTCAAGCAAAAATCGATGCTCTTTGCATTGAAACAAGCTCCGAAGACAGTGAGGTAGAAAGTTCAGACACTGAAGAAGAGGAAGCCACTCTGGACGTAGAGATAGGCAAAGAAGTCTGTGGAATTGCCATGGAAGCCTATATATCCAGATGTGTCAAACTACGAGTTCTGCCTCATGGCCGATCAGGTAAATTGTCCTACCTCTGACTCTGATTCAGAAAGTGAAGATGACATTGATCTTGATAGAATTCAAGGAGAAATCGAAGGATTTGAGAAAACTCTGAGCAAACAGCAAGAGAAACTACAAAATGCTGAACTTTTGACTAAGCAAACTACTGAAAAGTACGTCTTGCTGAGTGTTGAGTCAGAAAAGAAGGATGCTGAAATATTGCATCTCAAGAAGTTAGTTGCTGAAGCTACAGAGAAAAATGCTCAAATTGCAATAGAATTGGAAGAGTATCAGTCCTCAATTCTAAAGTTACTTGTTGAAATACAAGAGATGAAAAGATGAAAATCAATTTCAAATCTTATGCGGATGCTAGTAACACGCTGACTGAACTAAACTCTTATCTGAGAGATCCATCTCAGAAAGAAGATTTAGGTGCCACGTATGAAGGTGATGACGTGATACTTTTGAGTAAAGACAAATCACCAATTACCTTTGTTCGTGCTACTGATAGTGGTCAATCAGAACTCTATCAAATTGGTCAATCTAACGTTGCTGAAATAAATAATCAAGTACCTACGACCAAGAAGCCCGCTGTTTCTACTCCAAGTAACAAGACTTCAAAACGAAAACAGGCTGCTGAAAATCAAACTGTTCAGAAAAAGCATGTTGTAAAGCATTCCGTCAAACAAGTTGTTGAAAAGCAATTTGTTAAGCCTAAAGGCAAGATTACTAAAAGTAATCAGAAGACCTTTCCTGACAAACCTGAATCAAGTAAGGTTGCTGAGACAAAAACTCAGCATACTCCAAATGTGGATTTGGGTACAAAACCAAGCAAAGTCAACTATTTCATGAGTATAAGCAAATTCAGCAAAGATACTTCAAAGATCTGAACAAATCCAAGCCCAAGAGTACTGACAATACTCAAAATGCTAGGACTAGAAGGAACCTTGCTGGAAAAGAACTTACTGAAAAGTATGTTTAGCAAAAGGATCAACCAAGCAAGACACCACATCAGAAAGTGGACTTGATCAGCAATGATCAAAAGTCTTTCGGTTCTAAACCATCTAGTTCCTCAGCAAGTAGAAAACAAGTCAAGATCGAAAAACTCAAGACTTGGGTTTCCACTGGACGTTTTCTTGAACATGTTAATGGACATCCAATATTGGATAATTAACTTGTTTGCTCTTGATTGTGTAGACTTCATCAGCCACGGAGACAAACAATGCAATTTGGCACATTGACAGTGGCTGTGAAAAACACATGAAGGGTAATAAGAAAAACATTATAAACTATAGACGGTGGTCTAAAGGTCCAACAATAAGGTTTGTTGGTGGAGGCTTTGGTTCTACTAAAGGCTATGGTGACGTGAAGTTAGGGTGCATTACCATTTCGGGTGTTCTTTATGTCAAAAATCTTAAGTTTAACCTTTTCAACATGAGTCAGTTTGCTGACAAAGGTTACTTCATCAAAATTAAAATTGATGAATGTAAACTTATTGACGTTGAGACAAAGAAGGTTATCATGGTTGCTAGAAGATCAGGAGGTCTCTATACCATAGATTGGTCTTCAACAATCGTTGAAAAAGGCCTTATCTCAGATCATGATTGCCTTCTGAAAAAGCATGGTTATGACATAAACGAACAAGTCACCTAAACTTCAAGACGCTGAATAAACTGTCTAAAAAGGCACTTGTAGTTGGATTACCTAAGGTTACTTTTAAGAAGGATGGTGTTTGCACTGCATGTCAGCAAGGTAAGCAAACCAAAACCTCTTTCAAGAACAAGGCAGTACCGTCAACTACAAAACCTTTACAACTCTTGCACATGGACTTGTTTGAATCTTCTTCAACAAGCTATGCTGACAAGAAGTATGGTCTGGTGGTGGTAGATGATTATTCAAGATTCACTTGGGTAATTTTCATCAAACACAAGTCTGAAACAAGGACTGAAATGCCTAACTTGCTGAATAAGCTCGAAGTCATGAAAAATTACAAGGTAAAAATCATCAGAACAGACCATGGTACTGAGTTTGTAAACCAGTACATAACTGAGTATTGCACTTCCAAAGGCATACAACATCAGTTATCCTCAGTAAGTGATGAATGTATTTTTGACGCGTTCATCTTGTATTTTTTACCTTCTTTTGCTATCTTATAGCCTTGTTTTTTGGTTAGTTTTGTAGAATAGTGTCATGTTTATTGTTTTCTGCATTTCCAGGCACTTAGGAACGAAATGGCGTTTTTGGAGCTAAAAACGAGCTTTTTTGATAGAAAATGGTCCCGTTGAAGTTCCTTGATCTCCACGGCTTGTTCGTGAGTGTTTGAGCATCAATAAGCATTGAGAAGGATGATTCCAAGGCACCCGAGGGCCGTACGAGGGCAAAATGATTGAGTTGGAAGACAAAAATCTGCCCAGGAGCCAAGCTAAGCGCCTGGAATAGTGAAGCGCTCCGCTTCATTTTCCAGTAGTTTTGGCACAGCAGCCAAGCAAAGCGCTTGGAGGGCCCAAGCGCTTCGCTTGCCAAGCTCTCCTGGCCTCTCCAAGCGGTCCGCTTGGCAGCGGTTACGTTTTCGGATTTTCCTTCTTAAATCTGATTTTCAGTTACTTTTTCCATACTTTGGAACATTGGCTTCGTTTTGGCAGAGCTCCTAAGCCCCAAAAACTCAGAGAAATTCATAAATTCATTGTAATTTAGCTTGGGATTCAAGATTTTGATTGGAATTCATCCTTTGCAATCATCTACGGAGAGGTTTTCTTTGATTTCCACCGATTAGTGACAGCTTTGGTGGTAACTTGTATCACTCTCTTGTCTTGTAGTTTGATATGATGTATTCTGATTATTATTCATATGAATTGATGTCTATGTTGATGAATATGAGTAGCTAAATCCTTTGTGTTGGTGGTAGAATGTAGAATTATGCATGTTATGGATTATGCTTATGCTTACATGAGGTTGTGAGTCAATCTTGCTGCAAATTACTTCATATGATTTGTAGTTGCCTATAAAATATATTCGAATAGAGTATGTGACAAACTCGTTGGTCAATGAAAGCTATAGGATTGTATGTTAGTGATTTGCAGCATGCTAGATAAATGGTGTTGGTGACAAACACCTCTAAATTATTGATAGTGGCCTTTCATGATGTGTGTCTTGAAAGTTACCTAGACAAGTTGCTTAGCAGACTTAGTTGAAGGTTTTACGCACTGAACTTGTGAGCATATTCATAATCCATGCATGTGTATTCGATTTCTACCACCGACCGTTTTCCAAACTTGTTTACAAAAACTCTTGATTTCTCACTTCCTTTGCTCATACATCTTTCTCAAAAATCATCATCTAGTTGACTGAAATTAGCTAGCAAAAATCTTGATCAAAGCCACGTTAGGTCCCGAGAGAACGACACTCGGGGACAACTTGCCATTGCACTCTGTTTGTGTAGTGAAAGGTGTTCTTTGGCTTTTTAAACAAATTTAATTGGTGAAAAACGACATCATCAATTTGTCGCCGTTGCCGTGGACTTAACTCCTTTGGTTGGTGTTTTTGTTTGGTTTTTTCAGCCAACATCTCTTCTTTGTCTCATTTCTGTTTTTGTTTCTTTTTGCTTGAGATACTCACTACTCTTCATTTCAGGTGAGTGCATACCTAGAACCCGAACGGGTAGACCTATTATTGAACCTTTTGTAGACGAGAACGGTCGTTTGTTTCAAAGGAGAAGGAGGAATTTGAATCTCAAGTTTGAAGAAGTAGCATCTAGAGCTTCCACTTCTGGTATTCGGGAAGAGTTTTCTTCTTATCTTTTGGAGCCAATTCTTGAATCTGTTTTCTTGGAAGGTGAAATGGCGGAGCAGCCTATAGTACACTTACTAAGCCTACGGTTGGGGCTAGAGGACCAACAATTGTCCTCAATGATACCACAAGGAACTTGGAGATCAAGAATCACATGTTCCAACAACTTCCCAAATTCTATGGGATGGCTAATGAGGACGTGATTGGTTTCTTGAATGAGCTCGAGAATTTTGTTCTCCATCGTGGGCGACCAGGAGCTGGTGTTACGGATGATGATCTCCATATGAAGGTCTTTTCTATGGGGCTAGGTGATCGTGCAAAGGCTTGGCTTAATACTTTGGAGGCCGGGTCTTTGACAACATGGGATCTTTCTTTTGATAAGTTCATGGAGCGTTACTACCCCGCTTCCAAGACGATGGCTATGAAGATCCAAATTAGCTCCTTCGAGCAGAGGTACGATGAGGCTTTCCACGAGGCCTATGATCGATTCATGGGGTTGCATCATCGATGCCCACATCACGGGTATGATAAAGGTCAGCTTCTCCAATTCTTTTACAATGGTTTACATCCCGAGATTCAATCTCAAGTGGATAGTATTTGTGGAGGTAGTATGGGGGAGTTGCTTACTTCTCAAGCTCAAGTGAAGCTGGACATGATGTACCGGAATTCCCAAAACCGGAATGTGAGGGCTCGTGTGCTCCAAAAGGAGCAAAGAGGTGAGGCCAAGGTAGTGGTAGAACAAGATGCCTTCGATGGGTTCGCCCATGAAGTGAAGCAAGCTTTGAGGCAAAGCGTTCTTTCTCCTTTTACGGAAGTTTGTGGTGTGTGCAAGAACTATGGGCACCCGACCTATTTATGCCGTTCTGAATTTGCTAGAGAGCAATATATCACAAACGATGTCCATCAAGAAGTGTATGCTGCTGAGGGAGAGCAAGTAGTTGGAGATGTGAACTACGGGCAAGGATATGGCAATATGAGGCCACAAAACCGTGGGCCCCGAGGTGGGTACCAGAATCAAGGAAACCGTGGTTATCTTCATAACCCGGATCAATATGCCTATGGGCCTAATCAAGATAGAAGTCGTCTCGGCTATGGGAACAATTGGTGTGAAGGAGCACCGCCTTCTAATCCTACACCTCCACCTCAGGTTGCTAGTTCGGGACCACAAGGTGGAGGGGTGCTTCCTTCACCTCTTGTCTCTTCTCTCAACGATCTTGTGTTGAAGACGAATACGTTTATGGAGCATTACTATCGTAATGAAGCTACTAACAATCAGCGGTTTGAGAAGCTTGAGGCTAGTAGTAGCAACCTCCATAAGAAGTTGCAAGAGTTGATAGATCGGGGGGCTGTTAGAGAGCAAGGGAAGTTTCCCGGGAACACGGAGAAGGCTATGGCCATAACCGTGGTGACTGATTTGCCCGTGGAGATCACGGTTGTGAGAGACAATGCACGAGTTGAGGTGCCAAGTTGCAAGATAACTGAAACTTGCAAGGTGAGTGAGGAGGTCGAGACTCCTAAGGTGGTTATGGAAGAGGAAGTTGTCGCACAATCTGATGCGATAGTTGAAGAGGTGAAAGAAAACTCATCGTCTGAGGATGAGATGCTGGATATGGTGGAAGTGCCCATCCAAGAGAGCTTCGATGTTGAAATCGGCTTGGGGAAGAAGGACGGAATAATGGCAACTCTAGACACGGGAGCGGGTGTGAATGTTATACCCTTGAACGTGTATGAAGAGTCGGGTTTGTCTGTCTTGAGACCTATGAAATGTATGGTGCAATTAGCGGATGGGTCCATGAAAAAGCCGTTGGGTGTGATTGAGAACTTGGCGTTGAGGGTTGCCGGTGTAGAGGTGAAGACTAATTTCATCGTTATGCCTACATCTTCTGCTAAGCTCAAAGATGTGGTTCTCTTGGGTAGAGCCTTCATCAACAAAGTGCATATGGTCATAGACATGTATCGTCGAACATGTCACTTTGAGGTAAATGGCAAGCAACACACGTTGCGAGCCATTGTTAATTCATGTGCTTATGTTGATACTAACGAACTTGTAGGATTTTTTGGTCCACTTTATGTTCGTCAAGATGTGCAGGGAATTGATGCTTTGAGAAGCAATTGGAGGGGGAAGTCTAGTACCCGAGGCGAAATCAATCCCGCATGAGTTGTGAAGAGTCGAGCCAACGACTTTTAAACGAAGGCGCTTCTCGGGGGGCAACCCGAGGTTGTATTTTTCTTTGTTTAGTAGTTGTGGCCTGTGAGCCTTTTGTCGTGATTCGTTTAGTCTAGTGTTTTTCTTGGTGCCTTAGGTGATTAAGATAGGAAAAAACATCGAAAATCTGGAAACAGAGCCAAGCGAAGCGCTTGGAAGGGCCAAGCGGTCCGCTTGAATCTTCAGTAAATCAAAAAGTTTACTGGAATTTCAAGCGGAGCGCCTGGAGCCTCCCAAGCGCTCCGCTTGGCTCCCGCCAAGCGGTCCGCCTGGACCCTGTACCTAGATTTTCCTCGTTTTTTCCATTCTTCTCACCTTTGCGCACCCGTTTTCACTTGTTTCTTGAGTCTTTTCAGGTACTACTCTTCTATAGGAGTTGGACACGAACCTTATTCAGGGAAGTGTACTCTCAATCAATTTTTTCTTTCTAAATCAACTTTTCTTTGCTCGAGGACGAGCAAAAGTTTAGGTTTGGGGAGGGGTTATTGGATTTCAGTACTATGTGCTCTTTTAGTTCGTGTGTACTTGTTGTTAGCTCAATTCTCATGATTTGTTTTTTTTTTTTTATTTTTTCATGCATATCATCCTTAGGTTAGTTGTTGCATGTTGTGTGTGGAGTCTATGGCCAAGTTTTTTCGAACTTTTTTTATTGAGTAGACTAAGTGTTTATGACCATTGATCATATGTTGCATCACTTTGCAAGTAGTTTGAGGCTTTGCCTGGCTTGGTTTGTCACATTTGCATGTGCACTAGTTAAGCTTAGTAGTTTCGACATCACCTCGAGTGGTGTTTCTTCTACTGCGGTTCACGATGACCATATAAAATGATGCATGTTAGAATCTATGGTTGTAACCCGTGTAATTATGTACGTAAGAGGCGACAAGTTTTTCACCTCGATTAGAGATTGCCAAATGCCTAGGAAGGAGGTGGTGTGAGGTGTGTGATTCCTTGTATTAAACCTATTCTATCGAATAGGTTTGGGGAGGGGGTTACGTTGTTATACTTGTCTTTCGTCTTGAGTCGTTGTAGATTTTTCTTAGCTTTATTTTTCTTTTATTTTGTGTCCCAACTTATTCTCTCGAATAGGTTTGGGGAGGTGTGTTTGTAAAAAGTTTTTCCCTTTTTCTTTTTCGTCTTTGTGCTCAAACCTATTCTCTCGAATAGGTTTGGGGAGGTTTTTGACACGTAGTACTGCTGCTTGCCTAGCTATATATATATAAAAAAAAAAAAAGAGAAAAAGAAAATAAAAAAAAAAAGAGAAAAGAAAAAGAGAAAATAAAAAAAAGAGAAGAAAGAAAATAAAGAATAAGACCCAAAAGCAAAAGAAGGGTCGCCGCAAGCCAAAAGCAGTCTAGTAAAGTGTCAAGTGTCATGTAAATATTTGTTATTGTGAAGTTATCGAATTGTAAATTCTATCTTTTGTTTCGTGTCGCCTTTGTCCAAGGCCTGTTCTTGACCACCCTCGTCTTGCTATTCAAGAAGTGGTTGAAAGAGGTTCGTTCTTTGAGAGTCTAGGTAGAATAGGGGAGTGTCTTCTTTTTCTATGGAACCCTCCTTCGTTTGATGAGAGCCAGTATTGGTTCGCCCTCTTTTGACGAAAAGTCTCTCTTGGTGAACAGTAGTAAGCCCTCGGTCTCATAGGCACGGGCCAATTGTAGTATGATAATGTGAATCATTGTGTCGTCACTGACCAGGTCCAGGTAGAAGATGTTACGAGAGACTCCTTTGCTTAACCAAGTGCACATGAGAATGTGTATATTCGCAATCGAGACATTCTTCAACCTACTTGCATGTCATGCTCATTTGGTTTTGTTCATAAACATTTGGTAGATTCAATAGATTAGTTCACTTTACTTGGCATGAGACTCCTTTTGTGTTGCATTTAGGATAGTTTGTTGCTTGAGGACAAGCAAAGGTTTGGTTTGGGGAGTTTGATGAACGTATTTTTGACGCGTTCATCTTGTCTTTTTTACCTTCTTTTGCTATCTTTTAGCCTTGTTTTTTGGTTAGTTTTGTAGAATAGTGTCACGTTTATTGTTTTCTGCATTTCCAGGCACTTAGGAACGAAATGGCGTTTTTGGAGCTAAAAACGAGCTTTTTTGATAGAAAATGGCCCCGTTGAAGTTCCTTGATCTCCACGGCTTGTTCGTGAGTGTTTGAGCATCAATAAGCATTGAGAAGGATGAGTCCAAGGTACCCGAGGGCAGTACGAGGGCAAAAAGATTGAGTTGAAAGACAAAAATCTGCCCAGGAGCCAAGCTAAGCGCCTGGAATAGTGAAGCGCTCCGCTTCGTTTTCCAGTAGTTTTGGCACAGCAGCCAAGCGAAGCGCTTGGAGGGCCCAAGCGCTTCGCTTGGCAAGCGCTCCGCTTGGCCTCTCCAAGCGGTCCGCTTGGCAGCGGTTACGTTTTCGGATTTTTCTTCTTAAATCTGATTTTCAGTTACTTTTTCCATACTTTGGAACATTGGCTTCGTTTTGGCAGAGCTCCTAAGCCCCAAAAACTCAGAGAAACTCATAAATTCATTGTAATTTAGCTTGGGATTCAAGATTTTGATTGGAATTCATCCTTTGTAATCATCTACGGAGAGGTTTTCTTTGATTTCCACCGATTAGTGACAGCTTTGGTGGTAACTTGTATCACTCTCTTGTCTTGTAGTTTGATATGATGTATTCTGATTATTATTCATATGAATTGATGTCTATGTTGATGAATATGAGTAGCTAAATCCTTTGTGTTGGTGGTAGAATGTAGAATTATGCATGTTATGGATTATTCTTATGCTTACATGAGGTTGTGAGTCAATCTTGCTGCAAATTACTTCATATGATTCGTAGTTGCCTATAAAATATATTCGAATAGAGTATGTGACAAACTCGTTGGTCAATGAAAGCTATAGGATTGTATGTTAGTGATTTGCAGCATGCTAGATAAATGGTGTTGGTGACAAACACCTCTAAATTATTGATAGTGGCCTTTCATGATGTGTGTCTTGAAAGTTACCTAGACAAGTTGCTTAGCAGACTTAGTTGAAGGTTTTACGCACTGAACTTGTGAGCATATTCGTAATCCATGCATGTGTATTCGATTTCTACCACCGACCGTTTTCTAAACTTGTTTACAAAAACTCTTGATTTCTCACTTCCTTTGTTCATACATCTTTCTCAAAAATCATCATCTAGTTGACTGAAATTAGCTAGCAAAAACCTTGATCAAAGCCACGTTAGGTCCCGAGAGAACGACACTCGGGGACAACTTGCCATTGCACTCTGTTTGTGTAGTGAAAGGTGTTCTTTGGCTTTTTAAACAAATTTAATCTGTGAAAAACGACATCATCAATAAGGACACCTCAACAAAATGGTGTTGCTGAAAGGAAGAATCGTACCCTTTAGGAAGCAGCTAGAACAATGCTTGCTGACACTGAAATAATTGAAGCTTATTGTGTTGAAGCGATTAACACTGCCTGCTATACTCAAATAGATGTTTGATAACTAAGGAGTACAACAAAACTCCCTATGAGTTATTTGTTGGAAGACCTCCTAACATCACTCATCTAAGAGTATTTGGTTGCAAATGCTTTGTTCTTAACAATGGTAGAGAATATTTAAGAACATTTCAACCGAAGGCAGATGAAGCGATATTTCTTGAATACTCCTTACATAGCAAAGCTTATAAAGTTTACAACAAAAAGGGACAAAAGATTGAAGAATCAGTGCATGTTGTATTCTATGAAAAGACACAAGGAGTCTCTGCTGAAGAAAAAAATATCAGAATATATGAAGAAATTACTCATACACGAGCAAAGAACTGAATCCAATGCTGGAAATTTCAAATCTATTGAACTTAATGATGATTCTGACAATGACACTCCAACTCCAATTCATGACAAGATAAATGTAGTTCATCATAAAGAATTTCCACCTAAGGACACAGTTGCTCCTGATGTTGCTGAAACTACGCAACCTCCTGTGTCTGTTGACGAGTCATCTCAAACCAGCAATGCTGAACAAGCAGTTGCTGATGAATCAATTCCAACAGAGACACAACCAGATACTAGTAGTACTGAACAAGTACATGCTGAAACGCAAACATATCCAGATCCAAAGAGCAGAAAAAACCTGTTAATAACTGGATTAGAGATCATCCCTCTACAGATATGATTGGTGATATTGACAAACGCCAAGTGACTAGATCCAAAGTATCTACTAATCAAGAACTTGCTGAAGAAGCAATTGTTGTTGAAGTAGATGCTTTGTTCTCTTGCTTTGTTTCAGAAATTGAACCCAAAACCATAGAAGAAGCTTTAAAACATTATGAATGGAACAAGGCAATGCAAGAAGAAATGGATCAATTTGAAAGGAACAAAGTCTAGAAACTTGTACCCCTTGCTGAAGGAAAGAAAGCAATTGGTACAAAGTTGGTGTTCAGAAACAAGCTGAGTGAGTCTGGAGAAGTAAAAAGGAATAAAGCATGTTTAGTTGCTCAAAGGAAGACAGTGCTGGAAAAAGCACTGCTCCTACTCCGGCAGCAACTCCGGTGAAAAACACGGTAAATATTGTGCTCAACAACGACCGTATAACTGAAAAACCCATGCCTCCTGCATATCTCAACACTGAAAAGTGTGAGCAGATGATGCAATGGGGCGGATTTGCTAAAGAGAAGTATATTCGATACTTCTATGAACAAGAATTAGATGAAGAAAACATTGAGGCGATGAACTACATAAATCAACAAGGCATACTTTTCTTCATCACTGCTCACCCCAAAAAGAAGGTGAGTATGTTAGACACAATGGAATTCTACAACAATGCAGAAATCCAAACCCTTACTGATGGACAAGGAATTACTGAAAAAGTGATTTCTACAACAGTTCAGGGAAAGCAAATCATCCTGAAATGGATTGATTTGGCAAAGAACTTTCAGATTCCAACTATTGGAACTGAAGATGACATCACTGCCACTGAAGAAGAAATTGAAGCCTTCTACAATGATGTCATAAATGAAAGGATGAAGAAAGGAGAGATTGCTCCTGTGACTTGGAATAAGTTCACTAAAAGGAAGCATCTCTGCCATTCACTTGGTCTATTAGCATTGCTATTAATCAAAGTTCTAGACTCCCAAGTCGGAGGAATAGACCAAGTAGACCTAAGAATATGGCCGTTGCTGATGCACATATATGAAAACAAGACTGACATCAACTGGGCAAAATACATTTTCAACATACTTGTTGATTGTGTTACAAAGTTCAAGGTTAAGGTTGAGGACAATACTGTCTCACTGATTTTCCCAGTGATGTATGAACTGAAATTATGTTACATCCTTGAACATTACCAGATTCAGCTGAGAAACCCATTGCCGATTAAGAAATCAGTGTGCAATGTGGGGAGAGCTTTTTACAAGCTGAATGGACCAACGGTTGCTGACAAACAGTCTAGGAAAGCAACAACTGCAAATGTTGCTGAGACTGTTGTTGTTGCTGATACTGCTGCAATTGCTGACACTAACGCACCCAGCAAAAGATCAAAGAAAAAGAGAAAAGATGATGATGATACTCAGACTGCAGCTTCATCAGCTGACCCTGTTCCTAAGAAGGCAAGGACAAAAACCACCTTCCCAAGGAAGAAAACAACGACAAGAAAATCTGTGCCGGTCGTCCATGTTATTCAGGACGATGATACACCAGTGGTTGCTGGAAAAAAAAACCACTGTAGTAGATGTTGCAGAAGTTCTTGCTGAAGCCTCTGCAAATCCAATAAACTTGGATCCATCTACTGAAGCAAGACCACAAGGTAGTGGAAATGAAATTCCTACCTTAGAAAGATTAGAAGATGTCTACATTGTAGATAATCTGGATGATACAACTCTGGAAGAAGCAAGTGATATTGTTGTAGACCTCAGAAAGGCTGCACTTGCTGAGAATGTTGCCAGCAAAGCAATAGAAGAAAAAGAGACAACTAGTCCAGTCAAAGAAGTTGTTGATGCTACAACTACTGAAGAACCAGTTGCTGAAATTGCAACGGTTCAAGTCCAAGAGTTTGCTGAAACTCAACAAGAAACATCATTCGACGACACATCTCACGATGCTGAGAATATAAGGACAAGTTGACCACTCAGTTCAATTGACAAAGTCCAACTGGTGCTGACTGACCTAAGCCAACAAATGGACATGGAGATTGATGACAACTCCAACAAGTCAGTGGACCTATTTATGACAAGTAGTGAACTTAGAGGTATTGATGTTTCTGCTCAACTTGTCCACTCAGAGACAAGGGAGATTGCTGAAGCTTCACAGCCTTCTCAAGTAGAGCAAGAAAAGAAGTCTGCTGAAGAACAAGTCCCAGATAATGAAGAAGCTATCGATGCTGAAAGGACTGAGTCACCTCCTGCCCTTCTTCAGCAGGTAGTTAACTCAGATATAAGCAAAACTTCTTTATCTGAAACTTTATCTTTAGCTAACACTATTGTTTCTCTACAAACTTCTCAAGATACAAGTCAGAAGGTTGCTGAAACTTCTGCACCAGAATCCATAACTCCTGCTCAGCACGTAGATGAAATTTTTTGTAATATTACTAAGTTTAAAAACTTAGTACTTGTATCTAACAAGGTGTTATTTCAGGATGAACAATTCAAGGATGCTGCTACAGCTCCTGAATCAATGGAAGTAGTTCCTGCACAACTAAGAGTGCAACATGAGCTTGCTGAGAACCAACAGGTAATTCATGTTACAGTTTTAGACTCTAAAACTATTCTCCAAAATGTTCCTGAAATTAACTTTTCTCTAATTCAGGCTCAAAGGAGATAAATGAAGCGATTCACATCACAAAAGTCCATGATGTTAGTTCTGAAGAACTATACTCCAACTTCAAGAGAAACACTTTGACCAGAGTTGTTAAGTCTGTTAGCAACTGGCAAAGGTACAAAAGGATGGACTTCTCAGACCTTCACATCCATCTCTCAAACGAAAAGAAGAGAAATTCTCTCTTCAAACTTGAGACATTTGTACACTCTATCCTTCCTGAAGAGCTATCATATTCTCAACAAATGAGTGCTAATATGGTTGTCACAACCAGAGAGAATATGAAAGCTAAATTCAAGAGTGCCTCTCCAACTGAACAAGCTGTGATGCTCAAGGGTTCCTTTGTACCCGTGGTGGTTGATCCCCACAAAATCAATGAGGAAGAAGAAGTTACAAGCGCTGCAAAATACAAACATCTCGAGTTGGTGATTCAAACAGATGATGATGAAGAAGAAGAGGATGAAAATATCCTTAAAGACACAAGTGATGATGAATCAAAAGATTCTAAGGACAGCAAGGACGATGATGATGACAATCAAGATCCTAGTCCGGGTGCTGGCGGAGAAACGTTGTCAGCTACCGATTAAGTATATCAAGCAGATGCTGAAAATCAACAAGCTGAACAACCTCCCAGTCAGCAACATGAATCTGCTCCAACTCCTTCTGAGAAAACCACTCCAGCAACTGAACAAGTTGTTGAGACAGGAGAAGAGTACGCCAGAAAGCGGGCTGAAATGCCTGAAGGAAATGCTAAGCTTTCTAATGCCGAGTTAGCCGTACTCGAAGCTCAGGTCACTGATTCAAACCTTGAGGGAAATGAATATATTGATGGAGATTATCAACGAGCATTACAAATTAGTCTACAGATTCATGACAGAAGTACTCAACACTTAGACATTGCTCAATCTTCAGGAGTGAACAACATGGAAGATTCCTCCCTTGCACCTACTACTGGTGAAACTCCAGTCATTGAGTCCCAAGAGTTGCCTTCAGCAACCACTCAACCAAAAGTTTCTGAGGCAAAAGATTTAGGCGTCAAGGTTGCTGGCCTTGATGAACCTGATGAGGAAGAAGACTTGTCCGATTTCTCAGCAAATGAAGAAGAAAAGGCAAAGAAAGTTGAATCAAAAGTGGTAGAAATTCCTCTAGCATCCATCATTTCTGATGAAGGAGACTTGGAAAGAAGCCGCTTGCTGAGAAATGATGACCAGATTGCCACAGAAATAAAAGCCCATTCACTTACTCCCTCTTTAGTGCCGTTTCCAAACATTGAGGAGTTTACTCCAAGAATTAAAGCACTAATGGTTGTTCACAAAGCATGCCAAGAAGAGGATGATGCACTGCTTGCTGAGAGTCCACTGAATATCGAAAAGAAACTTACTATTGTGCTGAGACGCACTACTACTCTTACCATAGCTCAAAAAGACATAAGTCTACATCACAAGAGCTATGAGGATGATGTCAGTCAAGCACTCAAGTTAGCCAAAAGTGCATTAACAAAGGCTCAAGCTATCATGGAAGAAAAAGTAAATAGTGAGCGAAGATATGAGGAGAACTTGGCTTTTATTAAAGAAGAATTGTCTAAACTGACTTCTGATCAGCAAGACATGATTCTCAAGTACAACAGCCTCCATACTCTTTCTGAAAATTGCAATGAGTTTTTCTCTATTCACATCAAACCGATGATGCAATCCATGTCTAAGGGGGAAGATTCAAGGAAAAGGAAGTCTTCAAAAGACAAATCATCTGCTACTCCCTCTGAAGCTCCACTAAAGTTGCCTGGACCGCCACCCAGAGAACCTCTTGCTAAAACAGAGCAAAGTTCCAAAAGAAGAGCTGAAATAGATTCTGAGAGAAGTTCATCAAATCCTAAAAGGAGAAAAACTTCTGTTGATACTCCAGAATTCTGTCATACTGAAAGTCATCAAGGAATTGATGAAGATGATGACAATGATGATGACCAAACAATAGCTCAAGCTATAAGGGCTAAGCCTCTTTCTGCCTTGACTCCATCTGGACAGTCTAAGCATTTCTCTTCTGACTCCAGATCTTCAACAAAGGATCAAGGAAATGCTAAGTCAAGAAGAAGAAAGCAAAGACAAGAAGAAAGAAGGCTAGCTAACATTGCTATAGGCACTAGCATTGATTATACGAAGACCATCAATGAGAAAACGACTCAAAATGTGGTCAGCAACCTCCATGGTTGCTGGATCATAAAGCTAGAAGACGTACTGGCAAATGACTTCTTTCCAACTGTTGTACTGAATCAAATGTACACTTGGATTGAGTTAAATGTCACAAAGAAAGAAAGGGATCTTCCTCCCTACCCAAGGAACATAGCTGTGAAATGGTTGAACATTGAAATTTTAGTAAGAAGAACTTCCATCAGCAAGAACACTACAAGAAAACAGCCGATTAGCGTCGGATGGTTATCCGTCGCTACGGGGCGACGGATCGCTAAATTTTGCGACGAATATAGACGACTGCGCTTTAAGCTCAGTTCGTCATTAAACCGTCCACAAGATAGCGACAGATAGAATTATCCGTCGCTAAATTAGCGACGAATAATCCAATCCGTCGCTAATTTAGCGACGGATAAGGTTATCCGTCGATCACTGTCATTGACTATTAATTAAAAAAGGATAAAAGAAAAGAAAAAGGAAAAATAAAAAGAAAATAATATTTTATTAATTACGTAGCGACGGATAACCTCATCCCTCGCTACGTTAAAAAAAGAAAAAAAAGAAGGACAAGACAACAGATCGTCGTCTTCCCCTCTTCATTTCCTCCTCTCCCCCAATTCTCCACCAAAATCCTAACCCCCAAAACCCCCAAATTCCGCTCCAGCCACCACCACCGGCGCGGCGTAACTCCAGCTACCACCACCGGCGCGGCACTCCAGTCTCCTCTTCCTCCATCTATTCCGGTCGAGGTAAGTATGTTCATCTTCCTCCATCTATTCATCCTTCTACATTATGGTTACTTGATTAGGAGGTTTTGAGGTTTAAATCCCGTGGTTTTGCTAGGAGGATTAGAGGCGAGAGAGCTTAGAGCGTTTCCGAATTTGGATTATTGGATTTGATTAGATGATGTATCATAGAATGATGATTATGGTTACTTGATTAGGTTTTGAGGTTTAAATCATGTGGTTTTGTTAGTTTAATTTCTAATGTTATGTTATGTACCTTGGTTGCTTTGTTATGAAATATGAATGACCATTGTCAAAGGTTCATAATTGAAATAAATTAGTAGTAGTATTAATTTTACTTCTTAATCTTTAATTATGAACTCTAAAACTCGTGTAAAAATTAAAATACCTCAACAAATGACTTGAAATTGTTTGGATTTAAATTGAGGAATTTTGCTTAAATATCCCTTCCATGGCAACAATATTTGTGAGTTAATGCATCTCTAAGTACTAATCCCGCATTTCAACCTAATTGTGTATGCTATCCAGGGCTAACAACATGTCTTCTCCAAACCTAACGTAAACCAATACTTTCAGTTATCTTGTTTGTTTCAATGTTTGTAGATCTATCTATCCAAAACTAACACATTTTATATATGATTTGTGTACATAATGTGTATGTGCAGATCATCATGCCTAGACCGAGGTTGCTGAGATTCTTCAGTTCATCGATTAGTTATACTAGCGAGTCAGATTCGTATTCTGATGGCCAGTCAAGTGAGGGGTCAACTGTGGGGGGCTTTGATGAGTTCTCAGACGCTGGTTGTCCGTTCGTATCCTACGAGAAGGGGGCAATTTATATGGAGAAGGAGGTTCTATTTCCGGTGGGGAAATTGTGAGTATCATGTCATCCTTTTAGTTAGACTTGTGTATTGTTATTATAGTGTTTTTGGAGTTTTGCATGGTTTTATTTAGACTTGTGACTGGTGTTGTATTTGTTGTTATTTTAAATAGGTTGATGCCACGTTTTGTTACCAAGACTTTGAGAGCTTTGATTTTCGCTATGTTGGATCCTCCAAGCAAGGGTGGAGCAATGTGGTCAACTGTCTCTGAAGAAAGGAAGTTAGAGTTTTTCAATGCCCTAGGGGTAAGTTGGATGATTTTGTTGTATGGCTTTTTGATCATTTCTTGCCAACTTCATCATGTTTTTTATACTGATTGATTATTTTCTTTCATGAAATGGAATGTTGTAGGAGGTGTTCTTCCTCCCGAACCGCATGAAGAGAGAGTTGTGGTATGCATTTGAGCATGACTGCTCGAGCATGTATAGGGATTATATCTACGATGCAAAGAAAAATAAAGTTAGGCCTGATGGGATTGGGGAGGATGAGTGGCCCGAGTGGCTCGCTTACTAGGAAGATGAAGAAACTGAGAAGAAAGCGAAGAAGAGCAAGTTAAGCCGATCTACCAAGCCGCGATATGGGACGGGGATGTCAAAGCACCATCTAGGGCGGAAGGGCCAGTTGGAACGTCACTTGGATTCGGTAAGTCATGTAATATATAAGTCATGTGTATAATTAATTTGCATTGCACTTTTGTGTCTTAAGCCATGTATGTAATTCCTAATTAATTGTCTGTTATGCATGCTAGATTTACTCTTTAAGTGGACGTTGTTTAATCTAATTTGTATGCAGTGTAGGTCTCTTTAGATTTGTCTTCTCTTGTGTTGTTGATGGTCTGACTTAATTATGTAATGGTGTTACTTAATCTTTGCAGCATTGTTGTCAAGTCCAAATTCTATTCTTTATGCAATATTGTAGGAAGTATCCATTCATACTATTTATAATTATCTGTGTTTTTTTTGGTTGACGAAGACCGCTGAGGGGAAGCCGATGTCGTTGTATGAGCATCTCGAGAATGCCCACAAGGACAAGACAGGGAACTGGGATGACGAATGGGCGACCTCGATTGCAGTAAATCCTCAATTGAAATAACTTCATTGTCACATATGACTTCTATTGAATAATGTCTTCTTTCAAATATGCATGTCATTAATTAAGTGCTCATACTTACACATGTTTTGCAATTTCAGACCGAGTACGAGGGACGGGTGAGGAATCTAGCTCTCACACCCCAAGAAAAGGATGACATCTTGTTGGAGATTGATGGGATCAGCCCCAAGGGTAGTATATACGGCATGGGGAGTTTGGCGCCGAGCATACTTGGAGACGTGCATCAGTCGGGGAAGAGACGATCAAAGATGGACAAGGAGATCGAGCAGCTTCAGGATGAACTCTTGAAGCAAGGCCAGGAGAATGCTCGGATGCGCGCAGAGCACGACAAGATGAAGGAATACGTGAGACAACTAGCCGAGCAGTGTGGACAGGCTCCAACTCCAGATTTCTAGCTTCCCATTTGCATTACTCTACTCTTATGTCGTACACTTGACTTCATTAACGTACATTTTCTATTTTCTTTATCCGTGTGGTACATTTTACTCGTTTGTATCTGAATTTTCTTGAATTAGATTGTGTTTAATTGAAGTGTTTCCAGTTGCCCAAAATTATTATTCTATATTGTATACAAAAAATAGGATAAAAATACAAATCAGCGGAAAAAAAAGAAAATTCTGGGGATCTTAGTGACGGATAGGCTTATCCGTCGCTACACGTGAACAGCGGACGAGGTGCCACGTGTCTCTCCGTAAAGTGACGGATAGATTTATCCGTCGCTTTATTTGCGTTGACCAACAGAGCGACGGATGGAGTTATCTGTCGCTATCCGAAAGCGATGTATCGGGTTCATCCGTCGCTTTTTCATTTAGCGACGCCACTTTTGGCGACGTCCTATTTAGCGACGGGCTTCCCGTCGCTAAGCCCCATGCATCCGTCGCTATTCTGCTGTTTTCTTGTAGTGGAAGCTGAAGCAAGAACCTGACCTAATCAAGCTGATGGATGTTGCTTACTATAATGATCCTATGACCAATAAGTCCAAAAAGAAATATGGCTTGATTCCTGATGAGTATTTCTATCTCAATGCAAAGGATCAAGAAGAAGATCTTCTTTGGTTAACGAAGATTCATGCCAACAAGGGAATTTCAGACACTCAGTTACTACATGCTAGCAATTGGGGCATGCACTTGTGGGTATTACACTACAAAGAGATGAATGGTGAAAACCATCACTATACTGCCTGCACGAATGCAAGAATAGTTCAACTTGAAGTCCGTAAGCTACTTGAAGATTACGAGAAGGGCTGCGTTGAATTTACTGCTCTTGCTAAGAAGAGTGTAAAAGAGATTCTTAGAGAATCCTCTGCTAGAATAGAATAGTCCCTTGAAAAACTTTGTTTTGCTTGCTGATTGTAATAGTTATCTGTGAACTTTCTTGTAAACTTATTACTGAAAGATAACTACCAACAATGAACTTTTTTACTCTTATTGGTTCTTGATTATGCAAATTATTTATGCTTTCTGTTTTATTATTCAAGTATGCTTGCATTAATCAACTGATTTATTCAACATCAGGAACCTCTAAAAGGGTAACAATTAATTTAGCCATGGATTGCTAACATAATAAAGGGGGAAATTTGTTAGGAAACTTGTAATTTTGATGAGCAATTAACCATGTTAAATTAATTAAAGTCCAGTAACTAGTACTCTTAAGGTCCATAGGAATTTAGAATTTTAAGGACATTGTAAAAGAGGAACGTTTGCTGAAAGACTTAGTGTAGG
The DNA here is from genome assembly GCA_028274465.1 of Plantago ovata. NCBI lineage: Eukaryota > Viridiplantae > Streptophyta > Magnoliopsida > Lamiales > Plantaginaceae > Plantago > Plantago ovata. Next base: position 123,356,661 of record CM051455.1, on the reverse strand, counting down.
TACTAGTTAGGTTCTTTTGTTTGCTGATGATATACTTTGTTTTTACAAACGAACTATTGAAGACCTAGAACCGCTCAGAAAGTTGAATATTCAAAGACTGAAGACTTAGAAGAATTCTCAGAAAGGTATCTATAAAGGCACATGTTGCTTCAGAAAGTGAGATTTTCAGCAACAATTTGCATAAGTGAAAATCTATATGACAGAGTAGGTTGTGCTTTCCGAAACTGAGACTGACCACTTGATGACAATACATGTGACCTCCTTGCTGAAGAGTACTTGCATTTTGGCTCCAACGTTCATATTTGAATTTGATTCAAAAGAACATTAAATGAAAAGTAGGCACGCGAAGAACATGAAGACAAGAAGACAAATGAAGAACGTTGCTGAAAGTACAAAAGCAAGATAGTGACGTATTAAGGTACAAGGCCTTAGAATTTGAAATTCAAACGGTTCCTTTGAGACACTATAAATAGAGGTCATCAGGCAAGAGTAGAAGGTGTGTCAACAACGTGATCAAACTCTCACTTGTGCTTTAAACACTCAAATCCTTCTCTACTCTTTACTGCCTATTGATCCGTTCCAAGACTTAAACTTGAAACAAAAGCTACTTGTGAAGAAGTAGAACATTGAAAGCTAATAAGTTAGTTAAGTGTTCTTTGTTTTAAACAAGAACAAGTCTTGACATTAGAAACAACAAACTTGCTTAATGCAAAGTATTACAAGTTGTGTTTCTTTAGATAACTTGTTATAGCTGCAAAGTTATATTCAAGTCATCTCATCCCAAACCTCTCTAACTGATAAACACCCTTTATTGGCGTGAGATTCTGGGGAAATTAATCAAGCATGGTGTTGCTGATTATAGTCCCAAGTTTGGTGTAGAACAAGGTTACAGTTCTCTAGTTTAGGTTGGAAACAAGGAAAGTGTGCTTTGGTTTTTGAGAATCATTAGTAATAGGATTTGTAAGGAACCTCATATCATATCATAGTGGATTCAGTCCTAGAAAGGACAAAGTGGATTAGTTGAGAGATTACGCCACTCTCAGATACCACTATAAAAGTGTTTGTGTGATTTACTTTACTGCACTTAGTTTTAAGTAAGTTACTATTATTGTACACTGTTACTCTTCTTACTTGCTGAAACTAGTTCTCTGATAAAAGCAGTTATTGTAAAAGAATTCCGCACTCTGTTTTTAAGTATCAGCAAACTCGTTATTGAAACGTAATAAGCACTTGCTGAGAAAGATAAGTACCAGCAAACTCATTACTGAAAAGAAATAAGCACTTGCTGAGAAAGTTTTAAACGACGAATAGTTTCAAAAGACTATTCACCCTCCCCCTCTAATCTTTTCTTGTTGTTTAAAGGGACCAACAAAAACCATAATCATAAACATAACATAATCTGCGGAAACGTAAACTTTTAAAAAGAAACTGTATCTATGAGTAAATATCATAGCAAACTAAATCCCAAAACAAAAGTCTGCAAACTAGCTACAAGTCTCTAGCTCAAAACAAACTAAGAATCTAGGTTTGATCATAAAAGGAAATCCTACAAAGAACAATAACTCGAAAACTCCAAAGCAAACTCTAACACTGCTCACCCTGCTGACCGTCTGTAAATAAAAGGAGTAAGGGGTTAGCTACAAACTCAGTAAGAGAACATCCTGGCACCTCCACCCAGATCAAGTAATGCTTCAAAATCATACATATATATACATTCCAATAATATCACACGTAACAAAAGGTGCATGCAAACATAACGTAACATTTCGGCTCAACAAGCATGTACCGATGGCCACTAGTATAAGTCCGGTGGCACAGAGGTCGGCTTTACATAACATAACATAACATAAAGTACCCCACCAAAGGGCACAACATAAAGGGCTAGCACGACAAAATTCCCCGAAGGGTACATAACATTACACAGGCACATCTGCAGCTCAAACATAACATTAGTCCATGCACTAGGACAAAACAATTTACATACATCACATGCACAATTTCAAAACATTTACTTTGGGTAACACACTTGATCCTTATTTTCTACTATATCAAGCCCCATAACTTGATATAATAGTGTTTATCAAAACCGTTTCACAAAACTTTAATATCCAATAAATCAAACTTTAATTATAGATAATAATAATACTGAAAATACAAAATTTGGTATCAGAATATCCCCTTACCTCAAACTAAACCGTAAGCTCCAAAACTCACAAGCTGCTAACTCAGTCTAAACACCTAACAAAGCAAAGCAGTACATTCTTCGAGCACCACACAACATTCTTTTTCACAGGAGTAGTTACATGCATAGAATCCATATGTTTAGAAAGAAAAAAGTTCTTCGACTGGACAACTTTCTAGAGATAAATGAGTGAGAAGCACCAGAATCAAATAGCACAAATGCATCAACATAATTAACTGAAAGGGTACCTGTAACAACATCGGTACTAGCATTAGCATCGCCTTGGGTGATAGTGAAAACCCTTCCATTGCTCTTCTCTTTGTTTGGTGCTCGACCACCAGGTGCTATTGCCAACTGCTTCCCTTGGTTAATATTTTTCGGACAGTCCTTAACTTGATGACGCGTGTCTCCACAACCAAAACAACCACGTGTCTTCCAACGACACTCCCCAGGATGATTCCTATGACAGTTCTCACAAAATCTCGATACAAAACGGGCCCCATCTCCTTTCGCCACTTTGTTGCCACTAGAGTTGTTGCCTCTGTGAAAATGATCATGCGGCCTCTTCAAATCCCTCTTCGGTGGTAGATTCTTTGGCAGTGCCCTCTCCACAACCTTTGCACGCTCCACAGCATCAACCAGAGACTTATCCATGTGAGGGACCACACTCATACGAATATCCTCCCTCAAACAATTGTAGAATAAAGTGACTTTGCTGCTTTCAACACCATGTAAGCTGGGGAGAAACGTCTCAACTCATGGAACTTATCCACCAAATCCAACACACTCATATCCACCTGTTTCAGGTTAAGAAACTGCAGCTGCAACTCTAACTTCGTGGACTCGGGAAAGTACTGCTGAAGGAAAAGCTCTTTGAAGCGCACCCAAGTCATCGGGTTGGCGGCACTCTCCTGGGTAATCTTCGTCGCATCCCATCGGAACTTAGCATTCCCAGCTAAATGAGAGACAGTGACCCTCAACCACACTTCCTCTGGAAACTCCAATGCCTGAAACCTCTCCTCGATTCCTGTGATCCATTTTTAGCCTTAAGTGGATCCGAACCACCCTCAAACTCCTGATAGTGAGTCCTCTGGAACCTCTCAAAGCAGGAAACTGAGGACTGTCTCGACGCCAAGAACTGCTGTTGCTGCTCCAACAAGGTTGCCACTGCATTCAGTTCCCTAGCAGCAGCATCCCCCCGCGGAGATGGTGATGGAGGTCGACGAATCGTTTTTGGTTCCTCTAGATCAACTCTAGGACGACTAGCACTTGGGCATGCATTGCCTCCACCTCTGCTTTTCTTTTTGCGACCAACCATTTTCGCACTGTTGCAGAGTTAACCAAAAGAGTAAGAACGAAACACAAAGGTCCTAATAAAATAAAGGCAACTCCTAAACTAAACTTTCAAGATCAATTCCTAAGGAGTTCTAGACACCCAAAAGATCCAAACCTGGTTCAGATACCACTTTTGTAACGCCCCAAAACCAAAATACGATTTTTAAAGATTTTCAAAAGATGCGACCGACCGTGTATCGTGAGATGGTCTTACGTCAACACGAAGTCTCAACAAAACCATAATCATAAACATAACATAATCTGCGGAAACGTAAACTTTTAAAAAGAAACTGTGGCCAAGAGTAAATATCAGAGCAAACTAAATCCCAAAACAAAAGTGTGCAAAACTAGCTACAAGTCTCTAGCTCAAAACAAACTAAGAAGCCAGGTCTGAACATAAAAGGAAATCCTACTAAGAACAATAACTCGAAAACTCCAAAGCAAACTCTAACACTGCTCGCCCTGCTGACCGTCTGTAAAAAAAAGGAGTAAGGGGTGAGCTACAAACTCAGTAAGAGAACATCCTGGCACCTCCACCCGGATCAAGTAATGCTTCAAAATCATACATATATATACATTCCAATAATATCAAACATAACAAAAGGTGCATGGAAACATAACGTAACATTTCGGCTCAACAAGCATGTACCCATGGCCACTAGTATAAGTCCTGTGGCACAGTGGTCGGCTTTACATAACATAAAGTACCCCACCAAAGGGCACAACATAAAGGCCTAGCACGACAAAATTCCCCAGATGGTACATAACATTGCACATCTGGAGCTCAAACATAACATTAGTCCATGCACTAGGACAAAACAATTTACATACATCACATGCACAATTTCAAAACATTTACTTTGGGTAACACACTTAATCCTTATTTTCTACTATATCAAGCCCCATAACTTGATATAATAGTGTTTATCAAAATCGTTTCACAAAACTTTAATATCCAATAAATCATACTTCCTCCGTCCATGCTAAAACTTCCCATTTACTTTTGTTGACTTTTTTTAGTCTATGTTTGACTCTGAATTAGGCATAATTTATATCGAAAAACTAATTTTTGAAATTATATTATGAAAATATAAAATTTGTACTTTCATAATATAATTTCAAATATTACTTTTTTGGTACGATTTAGGATTAATTCGAATTCAAACAGAGACTAAAAAAGTCAACAAAATTAAATGGGAAGCTTTAGTAGGGACGGACCAAGTACTTTTTTTATAGATAATAATAATACTGAAAATACAAGCTTTGGTGTCAAAATATCCCCTTACCTCAATCTAAACCGGAAGCTCCAAAACTCACAAGCTGCTAACTCAGTCTAAACACCTGACAAAGCAAAACAGTACAAATTACTACTTGAAAACTACACGGGATAGCTAAACTGAAATGGAGCAGAACAAATAAATCAAAACAAGGGGACAAAAGATGATGGTTCACTGCATCAGCAATGACATCATCACAGAAAAGGACAAAACAGTGGCACTGATAGAAAACGAGATTGAGAACAGAATTGAATTATACTTCCGACAATTTGTATAACAACCCTACACTCAAACCCTTGAACTCCAATTTATCAAACACAAAACCAAGTTCTTTCACAAACCGACAGCACACCGTCAATTACTTTTCATTCCTCCACAATTGAAATCAGTACGAATGACAATCCAATAATAGTTGGAATAACAATAACGTTAATACGTGATTGGTTGAGTACAATGAAGTTACCTTTTAACACTGTCGAGGTTGATGAACGAGACAAGAATTGAAATTTCACAAAGAAAGAAGTGCTGGCAACAAAAGGTATAGACCGGACAACCGTAAATAACCATGTCCAGGAAAACAAAGCAGAACTGAACAATAAAGATATGAGCTCTTACCAGAAAACTGATGAGGACGGCGCTTGAGAAAAGCAATATACGAGACTAGTTTTCTTATGTGTTTAGCGTGTATCTGATCAAATATATATAATAAGTCAGAAAAGTCTAAATAAGAAATTTAGTTAATTCCCACTCCTTTTCATAATTGACTTATTAAACCCACTTCTTTTAATATTCTACTTAATAATACCTTTTTAATGAATAAAGTATTAAATAAGCAAAATAAATTTCTGGGGTTTTACAGTTCTTGTGTGGGAAGGACATAAAACTCACAACGATTTTGTGGACCCTCCTTAGCCGATTTTCATAGAGGTTTTGGACTTTTGAACCTTTTTTCAAACGTCTCCTTTTGTGAAACAAAGTGCACAAACATGGACACCGCTAGGCACTGATTTAAGAAAATATGTATCCCGTGCAATTGAACTCTCCTTCCCCTCTGTACGACTATCGAAGTCGAAAAATTTACATCATTTTAATTAACCAGTGTGGGTCCTTAAAACAAACTTTAGAGCAATCAAATTATCACAAGAGCGTGCTCAATGAATTCAAAGCGTCACTCTTGTGTGGGAGGGACATAAATATCATGTCGAATTTATGGACCCTCTCGAGGCCGATTTTCATGGTCGCCCACATCTGGGACTTTTTTTCCTTTGACTATCTCATTTTTTTTAAATATAGTCTACCACCATGTGCACCGCTAAGTAATAAAATGTATTTTTCTCGTGCGATTGGACTTGTTGTCCCCTTGTACGGCCTCCTGAAGTCGAAAGTTTCACCCTATTTAATTATCTTTGTTATGGGTTCTTAAAACCAACGTTAGAGTGCTTGGATGACTGCATGGGTTTGATAGACGTATTTGAAGTGTCGTTCTTGTCTGGGTACCAAGCTATGTGATCAATGTATTTGGAGTATTGTTCTTGTCTGTGTCCTTTTATTTTATCTCGGTATCTTTGACAGTCAATATAGAGGGACTAATTTAAAGAGGGTATGCAGGGTGAATGGTGTAACTTAGAAGCAGGAAGATGAATAATTACATAGTGCACCCTGAAACAGTGTCAGTTTTCATTACTTCCCCCCATGAATTAAGAATTACATTTCGTTCCAAAATAATCAATCCACTTCAAAATTTCAAATTTAGAGAGGGCTTGCCTGTAAATAGAGTGACAAAACACTCTGTTCACCGTGGTGAGTGTAAAAATTGGTCTACAACATTTCACTTTATTTATGCTTGATTAATTTATTCAGATCAATTCATTCAATCTGTTTGGATGTTTTCTTGCTTCTTTCTGAATTTTATTTGAATGAATTTTGGGGTTACATTCATTTAATTTGATTATTAGTATTGTTTACAATTACAATATTTGTTGAAGCATAATAAATAAAAATTGTTAATTTAATTATTTTTTATTTTTTTTCGATTTTGTAGATGGATTCTGCTTCTTCTTCAATAATATTCTTCTGCAACTTGCTGGATGATATTCTTGAAATTGTATGTAGATTCATAATAGTATTTTGTTTCTCTAGAGTTTTCAGTCTGTCCTTTTCCAAACCCACTCATACAATACAACAACTACCTCAATTTTGCAATGGCCGCCAAACACTCTCGTAATTGTACAATATATCTTGCTGATGAAATTCTCCTCCCTCACTGAAATCTTCCCAAGACTCCCTGTGAAAGACATTGGCAAATGCAAGTGTTTGTCAAAGGAATGGCGTACCAAGCTCTCAACAAAACACACTCCTTTTGGAAACTCCTGGTGAAGCCATTCTTTGCGCTATGCCTTATCGAACACCAAACAACAGCTTCCTTTCAGAAAGGATGAATTTGCAGTTTACATACGACGAGGGGTTTCAAATTGATAACACTTGCCATGACATTGTTTTGTTACATAACGAGGGCCGCAGTGAAATGTTGTTGGTGAATCCGGTTACTTGGCAGCAGCTTAGCATTCCGAACTTACCACGAGTAAGAAGAAGGTATGGGATAAAATGTCCGACATTGGGTTATGACAGTTCTGCTATGGATTACAAAATTACCTTTCTTGATGATACTAAGGAGCCTCCTTTTGTTCATGTGTATTCAGTGAAGATGGGTATTTGGAAAAGTTATGATTTTCCGCCTTGTGGGACTATACTTTGTTCTATTCCTAAACCTGGGAAAGTTGTACTAAACCGTGTTATCCACTGGCTTATTATCATCCATATCCCCGGTATTGATGTTGAGCCTGCCAGGATTAAGTATATTGTTGGTGTCGGAATATGTCCACCCCCGAGGACGTCTAAGAGCGTACTAGGGCGTCATGGGCTGACCATGATAGAAGGGTTCGTTCACCTTTCATCAGGGTCCGACCAAACAAAAAACTAGGCAAAATAACATAAGTCCTTATGTGCGGCCTAAGAGTACAACTACTCTACTAGCCATTGAGTTGCCCTACTAGCGTGGTGATGCCCTACTAGCAGCAGAAAGTCCTAGTAGCCACCAGCTAGGAGAAAGGCAAGCCCAGCAAAAGAGCTCCTCGGGCTACACCACGACCTCCGGCTACGTAGCCTTGCCCTACTAGCACGTCGAGAGGAACAAGAATGGTGCCCTTCTGCCCTACTAGCACAGGTAGTCGGACGAGTGTCCTTCCGCCCTACTACCACGGGTGGCCAGACATAACTCCTTACGTCAAGGAAGAACTAACATGTCCTAAGGAAAAAGGTGGTCCTCGGACCTTAGAAGCTCGGCAGTCGCCCTACTACCCCATCCTCGGACGGTACTAGGGCGACACCCTCCCTATGAGCGCTTTGGTACCAAGAATGACCATTTTACCCATGCCAACCCTAGTGGAAGATCTGGGCCAAAGCCCATGAGTCACTCCAAATGGGCCTAAGCCCATAGAAGACTCAATCATGGTCGGACACTTGTCACGATCCTAAGTGCTCAAGCAATATTCTATTGCTAGTACAAATACGGGCTCACTTCAATCAATCATTCAATCATCACACTACTTTCTCACTCTACATTTACTAGGGAAGCCTACCAACTCCCTACACGTAATGTCGTCCCTCCGGATTGATCTTAGACAAGTCGGGCTTGTGGCACTAACCCCCCCCCCACTCTTGCCAAGTTATACCTCAGGTCCTAGGGAAAGTACGGAAGGCACTTGAAGTGCAAAGGACGTTCTAGAGACTTCGCCCCACGACGCTCCAGAGGTATACCTTTTAGCATTTCAGCAGGTGTTCTATTGTAACTTGTTTCAGTCATGTGTCTGCTGGACCATTAATGGCATGTTTGGTTTGGGTGTGTTTTGGTCAAATATTACTACACATTTACTATCTGGCCTCATCGTTTGGTAGGTTTGTGAGGTGCCGTTTTTTCCATCCTATCTCTCCGCTCTAAACCTAGACGGCCAAGGGACTTTGTCTTCTCGATCAGGTTAGGCCTATGCCCTATTCTACTACTAATTTATGAATCAATCAATTTTGAGTTGTTAGTTGATTTATGATTAAGAGAGGATTTCGCCTAAGTCTGTGTTTTGAAACCTTGCTAGTTTTCCAATAAACCCAAACCCTTTTTGTTCTGAAATTTTTAGTTATTTTCCGGAGGAATTGGTGATATTTCTATGGTTGCCGGTAATAAAATCACTAGTACGATACGATTTAAGTGTGTTTCTAAGTCTTGGTGTGTTCTGTTCGAATATCCTACGACCCTTATCAAAAACAACCATCTGCACCCGATTATACATACTACTAGACATCAAGATTCAAGATCCTACATTCTTGTTTTGTTTTCTCTGTCTAGCTATACTTATGTTTTATATGTTAGGTAGGTAGATTGGTTTTCTGATATGTCATAATTTGTAGTATCTCTTTCTTATTTTTGTTTGATCTAATAAGGCATGGCATACGTAGTATAAGTATCTTTCTGTTTTCTCTGTTTCCCTATCTTGAATTCCTGTGGTATATGATGATTTCTAGTTAATTAACCTAGTATTCATCACGCTTATTGGCATGGAGGATGGAGCCTTCTTTATTAAGGACAACATGTAAGATGGCTAGTTTCAGGAAAAAGGAGAAACCCTTAGCACCATGTGGATAGCTATGTGTAAGTCTCACTGTTTCTAGGGTGTTGACATAGGGATTCACCTATAGGTTACTCAACCCCTAAGTTCTGGAAATAGAGCACTTAGTCACTTTTATATAGTTTCACCTATTCTAACACAATAACTATTCCATATCTGTAGTTGGTTGTCTTGTGCAGGAAGTTGATTTATACACGGGAATTGTCGAATTACAAAAAGGCTAAAGATGGAAGAAGACTTAGTCGAAAAAGGACTCATAAAGGAATTCATGTCATAGAAGGAGAAGGAGTCTTAGAAGAGGAAGTCGATTCCTACCAGAAGACTATTACAGTGACATGTCCAGATTCACTCAAGCGCGTTTCCTTATCAAAGTTGATCTAGGCTTTCACCTCTATATAAAGCATGGCATCGACAAACAGAACGGTACGACACAGAGAGCAAAGGCGATCGAGTTTCAGAGTTATATAGTTTTATTGTTTTAGTTCGTTGTGTCTTTTACACTAGTTTATATTCTAGACTTCTCTAACAACGTATTGAAGGTAGAATAGATAGATTGGTTTCTATATCATCTTATAGGTGACTAGTGTTGTTTTTCTAGGATAGATATTGAGAGTATACAACGTTGTACGAACAAGATCTTTTCTAGTTGATTTTCTGCCTTGACTGGGCATTCAAACAAGCTTACAAAAGCTGCTTGGAAAGTTTCAAACACAGGTTCTTCTTTATATTTTGTTGTGCTTTATTTTATATATATATTATCTGTGTTTATTAATCTGCAGGTTGACGTAGGTGTTCACTGAACCCCGTAGTCAATCTACGTTATTGGCTGAGGTATTTTGTATCTAAAGCAAGTTATACTGATCCTAAATTCTTTCAATTGGTATCAGAGCTAGTTACTTTTCTTAAAGTAATTGTTTTAGGTACATACGATGGATTCAGCCAATCCTAACCTTGGAAGGTTACCCGTACTTGATGGAGCTAACTATGGTTATTGGCAATTAAGATTGCGGACATATCTTAAGTCTTTGGATGCAAGTGTTTGGAGAGCTTGTGAAGTAGCTTATGTGCCTCCCATTAAGGAAAAGGACAAGAACAATGACGTTCTGCCTAAGGATTTCAAAGATTATACCAATGAGGAGAAAACTAATGCTACTAACAATGAAAAATCTCTCAATGTTATTTTTTCTTGGATCGATGTGCATATGTTTAAACTTGTGCAGAATTGTGCTAATGCTCAAGCAGCCTGGGAGACTCTTCAAAGCCACTGTGAAGGTGACACGACCGTGAAAGCAACCAGGGTTAGACTTTTACAAAGCAGGTTTGAACTATTGCGCATGGAGGAAGATGAGGATATAGGTACCTATTTTACTAAAATTTTGGATATTGCTAATGAATCTCATAACCTTGGTGAACCCATGGCTAGAAAAGTCCTAGTAAATAAATCCCTTAGATCCCTACCTCCTAGGTTCAATATCAAGATATCTGTTATTGAAGAAAGTCGTAATTTGGCAACGATGAGCTTAGACTCCCTAATGAACATCATGAAAAATTATGAACTTCATCTCCAATCTCCGGAAGAAAACTATGGTAGAAAATCCAATGGTTTTAAAGTTTCTGACATAGCTAGCGATAAGGAGATAGATATCAATGATTTTGACCCTGAACATTCCAAAGCCTATATCATTCAAAAGTCTCATGCCTTGCTTAAGAAACTGTCTAAGTATAACTATGCCAAACAAAACTACAAGTCTGAAAGCTCCACATCCAAATATCCCCCCAAAGGTAGTTACTCCAGCTCTTCCCACAAGAAAGACTTTTCCACATCTTCCAACTCAAACTCTAGAGATCGTAACTCTATCCAATGTAGATAGTGTAAAGGATGGGGCCACTATAAGAATGAATGCTCTAATTTTAGGAGACAAAAGGGTTTGAAGGTGAACTGGGTTACGACTGACTCAGACGATGAAAAAGAAGATGCGGAACCTGAAGAAGCAGAACAAGAAATAGATGTTATAGCACTAAGAGCTGTAATTTGTGAGTCGCTTGAAGAGGTTGCACCAGAGGTTGACACAATCCCGGCCTCAACACCCTCTCAGGTATCTGATAACTCACATGATATTTTTTGTCTACATAGTTCTGTTAGTTCTGATGCAGGGGAAGAGGATGTCAATGATGTAGAAGATCAAATCTCAGAAGAAGAAGCTCTGGCTGAGATTCATAACATGTATGATAAGCTTCTAGCTATTTGCATCCAGCAAAAGAAAGCAATCGATGCATTGTCCAAGGAGAATTCCAGCATGAAAGAGGTAATTACTAGCCTTGAAGTTGTTGTCACAAAAAGGGATGTTTCCCTTCACACTGTAAGTGAGAAACTCGCTAAATCTGAGCGTATACTTGCAAGATTTACTGATTCTTCTCTTAAGCTAGATGCATGTTTAGGTCTTGGTAACATTGGTACCACTGGTCCAGGTTATCCTTTGAAAGAAAGAACTTCTGATTCATATTTTCCTGAAGGTCCTAAGTTTGTAAAACCACAAGTAACCGAGTCTAAGGAACCCAAGCCCAAGGCGTAAAGGAACCACGGATAAGGCTACTAGTGAGACTTCTTCTAAAAAGAAAAAGGTTTATGACTGCAGTTTTTGTTCCGATGAAGGTCATATCAAACCTTACTGCCGTCGTTATAAAACTTTTAAGAAGAAACAAGATAATAAAGAGGAGTTGCCTGTAGAGTTGCCCAACCCCCAGTCAACCCCCCTTCAACAGAATCATCTAGTTCATCTACTGATAATCCACAAGATCCTTCTCTTACATGCAATGTTGTTCTAGCTGTTGTTGATACTGACCTTGCAGGTACATGGTACTTTGATAGTGGGTGTTCTCGTCATATGACTGGAACACAAGATTTTCTAACCAATTTTATTGCTAGGGAATCTGGTTTAGTCACTTATGGTGGTGGCTCCAAAGGGAAATTTCTTGGCATTGGTGAACTTAATATTCCAGGTTTTCCATCTCTTCAAGATGTGTATCTTGTCGATGGACTAAAGGATAATCTTATAAGTGTTAGTCAATTATGTGATGCTAACCATAGTGTCAAGTTTGACAAGAGTACCTGTGCTGTATACAATGCTGCAAACCAATGTGTTATGACAGGTCATAGATCAGGTGACAATTGCTATTCGACTGGAACACACTTATTGTGCAATCAGGTCAAGATAGAGGAAGCCACTCTTTGGCATCAAAAGCTTGGTCATGTGAACTATCGAAACATGGACAAACTTTCAAAATTGGGAGCAGTCAATGGTGTTCCTAAGTTGTTTCAATCTGGTAAGATTGTGTGTGGAGACTATTTGAGAGGTAAACAGACAAGGGTTGCCCATACTGTTGCTCAACCTAGTGCTCAACCCTCTGGTACGTCTTCTTGCTTTGAACTCATGCATATGGATTTGATGGGTCCAATGGAAGTCTGTACTATTGGTGGTAAGAAATATGTGTATGTGATTGTTGATGACTTTTCTAGATTCACGTGGGTCTCGTTTTTAAAAGATAAGTCACAAACCTTTGATGCCTTCACTACTTTGCATGCTAGAGTCAAGAACATGTATAACTCGTCTGTCAAAAGAATTAGGTCTGACCATGGAAGAGAATTTGAAAATTCATCTTTTTCAATTTTTTGTAATAAAGAAGGAATCTTCCATGAGTATTCTGCTCCCAAAACTCCCCAACAAAATGGGATTGCGGAAAGAAATAATAGGACTTTACAAGAGATGGGTAGGGTTATGCTTAGTTCCATGAGTATTGCAAAACGTTTTTGGGGTGAAGCTTTCAACACTGCATGCCATATTATCAATAGGGTCTACTTGCGACCTGGAACCACTATGACACCTTATGAGATTTTAAAAGGCAAGAAACCTAACTTGAAGTACTTTCATGTCTTTGGTTGTGTCTGCTATATTCTTAATGATAGAGATCAGTTGTCTAAGTTGGATGCTAAGAGTGATAAAGCGGTTTTTCTTGGCTACTCTGACAATAGTCATGCCTTTAGAGTGTATGATCTAAGGACTAAAACTATTCAAGAGTCTGTTAATGTTACGTTTGATGCTTCTCTTGGTATAACTGGAAGAAAAGATGAAGCAGGTACATTGGACATAGTACAGTTGCCTTATGGATCTCCACAGGTTTCAGTTGAGAAGACTGCAGTTGCAGAATCCATCGGGGTTGATAAAGAGGTTGACCCAACACCTATCCCAACCCCTGTGTCTACTGCAGAACCTGTTGCTCCAGCAGTTGAACTACCAACACCACAGACTGTTCCTGATACTCCTGCTGACCATGATGCACCTGATAGTGATCACAATGCTGACTCTGATGATGATCAAGAAGAAGAGGCTACTACTGATGGTACGCCTAGCACAAGTTTGAGAAAGAAGTCCAAAGAAAGTACTACTGATGGTACTTCTTCTACCAGGTCACTTCGTGACAAGCCTCATGTCGATTATAGGAAGCTTGTTGGACTTAAAGACAACATGGTAATGACATGTGCTTGTTGTAATGATGAGTCACATGCCAAGGTACGCATTACTTGCTATATTTCTGCACTTGAACCTAAGAATGTTAAGGAAGCTCTTACTGATAATCTTTGGATATGTGCTATGCAAGATGAACTTAATCAGTTTCAAAAACTTGATGTTTGGGAATTAGTGCCTAGACCTTCCAATACTAATGTGATAGGTACTAAGTGGATTTTCAAAAATAAAACTAATGAAAGTGGGGTGGCTGTTAGAAACAAGGCTAGATTAGTAGCTCAAAGCTACACACAGGTTGAAGGGGTAGACTATGATGAAACCTTTGCGCATGTTGCTAGAATTGAATCTATTCGCTTACTTCTTGCTATTGCATGTTTTCTTAAGATTACTGATGAACGTGTATTGTACACTTTCATTCGAGTATTTTTCACCAATTTAGCTATCCTCTAGGTTAATTTAGCTTATATTTTAGTGCATTTTATTAGAATAGTGTCACGTTTCCCTTTTCTTTGCATTTTTCAGGTTTTAGGTGAAAAACGTGTTTTTATGGGCAATATTGATGAAGTAGACGAGGTTTTGGTGTTTCGAGGACATTCGTGGAGTATCTAGAAGGTTCCGGATGAGATTTGAGGCCTAGGGGACGAGTTTCAAGGCTTAAAGGTCACTAGAAGGCAAAATCCGAGTCCGAAAAGGAAAAGAAGACGAAAATCTCGCTAAATTAGATCTGGAGCTCCCAGGCGGTTCGCCCGGGATGTGGGGCGGTTCGCCCCATGCGTCTGGGGCGCTTCGCCCCACGTCTTCCGACAACATTATATATAGTTGCTCCATTCTCTAAGTTTTTCATACCTTTTCACATTATTTTGAGAGACGATTTCTCCAGAGCCTGTTCTGGAAATTCTTAGAATAGGAGACTCTTTTTCTTATCAATTTGGAGGATTAAGCATAGTAATTGGACCTCGTTGTTTATCAATTCTTGCTTGTGAGTTAGCAATTCTTCGGAGATTGATAACCTTCGTCGGTAACATTGTATCTCACGATTTTTCTACTTTTATTTATTTCTTTCAACATGTTTTCATTCAATCTTTCTTTGATTCTTGTTGATTGCAATCTATCTATGAGTAGCTAAATCTATCGTTGGTGATAGTATGTGATTTCTTAGCTAGGGTTCTTAATTATGCATGATTGGCTGTAACGCGATTCGGACTTGACTTATTGCTTTATTTCTTTGATCTATCTAATCCCTCTATCTTCGTAGTGTTGAATTGAACGGAACACATTGGACAATTCATGATCTTAGATTTCTATGCAAACGTTCAAGTACTTCATGCATGATTATTAACCTGATGCTTTGAATGATCATACTATCGCCAACTTCCATTATCATTGATAAGAAAATCTTTGCTAAGTCGTTTGTTGAGTTTATAATTTAAGTTAAATTAGATAAAGCAAGATATAGTCCTTAGAGATCGACACTCGAGGTTATTTTACTTCTACACTACGTACCTTGGTTTTCGTTGTAGTTGTGAATTGCCTTTGGCTAAAAACAAATTTATTTGATTAATTGAGTGTCTATCCCAATAATACATCCACGGGCGTCTCAGGGAGTTGCTTGTTTAAGATATACTTATGACCATCATAATATATCATTTGCACTGGCTAGTGACTTTACCAACACAACTATGCAGACTATGAGCAGTACTCTCCTGTGCTACACTTGAGAGATGAATCCTTCACAGAATCACTTATCACCCCCATTTGTATTTAGCCATAATCCTGGATCGTGTCTTAGGTCAGCTGCTTATTCAGAGCTGACATCGACGGGTCCACCAAGGATATGGGGAACCAAATGTGATGATAAAGTCCTGTAAGTGCAAAGGACGAATGGCATCACTTCGACAACTTACCGGTTCCCATAGACACTTCGGTGTAGAGTATACATCGATGGGAGTGTCCGGTGGGTACTTCCATTGTTCGATAAAGCTTCTTCGAACAACTATGCGCAGTTATGGGAACGTTTCTCGATTGTCCAACAATCCGTTCCGTGGCTGTGGGATCGGCTCACACTTGCTCCAACAAGTATAACCTCCACGCATACTAGTCTTGTCTGGTTCATTCAGACCCCCACATCCGAGATGAACCTCGACTAGGGAGAGTTTGGGATAGATGATAACTCACATAGCTCCCACTATATGTGTGATCAGTCATCTATCCGAGGGGACATGTTTAATATCAATACAGACAGTAATAAAGATATGACATGCTGCAGCCTGGTGTAATATAAATATGAAAGCGATACTCAATAGTAAAATGCAACAAACATATATTATATTACGTTGACCTGTGTAATAGTACATATATGCCCTCTATAAGGGCACCATGCCCTTAGTAAGGACTGTCTCTAGGACATATACACTATCAGTTTCTACTCCCATTGTTGTGCCACCAGATTGGAATCTTCCTTTTGAGATTATGTGTGATGCTTCGAATTTTGCTATGGGTGTTGTTTTATGCCAAAAGGTTGATAAGCAGTATCGTGTGATTTATTATGTTAGTAAGACTCTAGACTCCGCTCAAGTTAATTATACAACTACTGAAAAGGAATTTTTAGCTGTTGTTTTTACTTTACAAAAGTTTAGGTCTTATTTGATTGGTCATCCAATGAATATCCACCGATCATGCTGCTGTGAGACATTTAATAGCTAAGCAAGATTCTAAGCCTAGATTAATCCGTTGGGTCTTATTGCTACAAGATTTTGATTTGACCATAGTGGATAGAGCTGGTAAGGAGAATTTGGTAGCTGATCATTTGTCTAGAATACCAAATATCCCTGTTGATTCGATTCCTATTAATGAGGATCTCCACGATGAACACTTGATGAAGGTTAATGAAGAGCCATGGTATGCTGATATTGTGAACTATTTGGCTATGGGTATTTGCCCAACTAATTTTTCAGCCTCCGATAGGAGAGCTCTTGCCAAGCGTTGCAGGTCTTTCATATGGGATGATCCGCATCTTTTCAAAGAAGAAGCTGATGGGATTCTGAGGAGATGCGTGCCGCAAGAAGAGCAACAAAGTGTGTTGAGTCATTGCCATGAGCTTCATTGTGGTGGACACTATAGTGGCATAAAAACAGCTCGCAAAGTACTGCAAGCAGGATTTTTCTGGCCAACAGTGCACCGAGATGCTCGGACTTTTGTGAAAAATTGCGACCCATGTCAACGAGGTGGTAATATTGGCAAGAAAGACGAAATGCCCCTTCAAGGGAATCTAGTGGTCGAACCTTTCGACGTATGGGGCATTGATTTCATGGGACCATTTCCATCAAGTGGAGGTTATGGATACATTCTTGTTGCGGTGGATTATGTAACTAAGTGGGTGGAGGCAATTCCCACAAAAACGAATGACGCCGCGGTTGTTATGAAGTTTTTGAAGGATGTGATATTCTCTAGATTTGGGTGTCCTAGGACAATCATTAGTGATGGAGGTTCGCACTTCTTCAATAGAACCTTTGCCTCTCTTCTTAAGAAATACGGTGTCCACCATAGTGTTGCTACGCCATATCATCCACAGACTTCGGGCCAAGTTGAAGTTAGCAACCATCAAATTAAGAAGATTCTCGAGCGAGTAGTGAAGCCTAGCAGGAAAGATTGGGCAGGAAAATTGAATGATGCGCTTTGGGCATAAAGGACTAGCTACAAGACGGTAATTGGAACCACTCCGTACAGACTTGTGTATGGGAAAGCATGCCATCTTCCCGTAGAATTGGAACACAAGGCGTATTGGGCTATCAAAGCACTCAATCTTGATATGGGAAAAGCTGGCGAAGAACGGTTGTTGCAACTCGATGAGCTTGATGAATTACGCCTAGGTGCTTATGAAATGCCAAGATCTACAAAGAACGTACCAAGAAGTATCATGATCGTGGTAGTATGTAAGGAACTGATTCCTGGGCAAAAAGCTTTGGTATTTAATTCTCGCCTTCGACTATTTCCTGTAAAGCTCCGTACTCGTTGGGACGGACCATACGAAATTATCAAAGTTTCTCCCCATGGAGCTGTAGAACTCTTTGATCCGATGACGGGCAATACTTTCAAGGTGAATGGTCAACGAGTGAAGCCATACTTCGAGATTTCTAGTGATCAAAGGGAGGTTGATCATCTTGAGCTTACACTTTCCGCCTCTACTGAAGGTTAGTGTGTTTTGTCGTTTTGAGCATATCATTGTATTTTATTTTTACGTATATTTTTGGTGATAAAAAGGGTTTTAAGATGATAATTTGACATTTTGGGGGAAAAATAGACGTCTCCACGGGTCTGGAGGCGCCAGGCGAACCGCCCCCCATGTCGATTCGCCTGGCGTTGCCAGGCCGCCTGGGGCGTTCTGGACGCCCCAGGAGGATCGCCCCGCACCCGGGGCGGTTAGCCCCGGGCGTCCAGAGATCCGAACCTCCTGAATTTCGTCCGGAACCCCAATTTTTACCCTATTATGTTAAATTATTGATCTTTTCACCTCTTTTGTCACCTATTTTGGTTTCTCACGAGTTTGATTGAGTAATATAGGTTACATATACAAGATATCTTTCACCTTATAATTCACTTTCGACGTTCGGGACGAGCGACGACGTTCAGGTTTGGGGGGGGTTATTGCTGGGTATTTCTATACTTGTTTTGCTTATGATTACTCGTGAAACCTTTTGTTTGCATTAACATTTGCACGTTTATCGCTTTCCTAGTAACTTAGTTGCATACAATACATTCATCCTAGTATAGTTTTGCATGTTTTTGTGTGGAGTTTATTGCCAAATTTTTTGAACTTTTTTATTGGGTAGATTAACTGGTTATATTTGTTTGAGGTTTTTCTCGCTTGGCTTGTCACATTTATGTTTGCACTTAGTTAAGCTTGGTAGTCTCGACATCACTTAGTGGTGTTTTCTCTACTGCGGTTCACGAAGGCCTTTATATTAGGATGATGCATGTTAGGATCTTGTGGTTGTTTTCCCGAGTAATTATGTACCTAAGAGGAAATAATTCTTCACCTTGCTTTGAGATTGCTAAATGCCTAGGAAGGAGGTAGTGTGAGATTGTGTGATCCTTTGTTTACAACCTATTCTTTCGAATAGGTTTGGGGAGGGGGTTACGCTATCATTAGACTTGTTTTTCGATTTTTGAGTGTTATGAGTTTGTTTTCCTTTTTCGTAAAGTTTGTGCTTCAACCTATTCTTTCGAATAGGTTTGGGGAGGTCTTTTGTGAGTCATTGTAATTTCTTTTTCGTTGTGCTACTGCTGGCTATATATATATATATATATAAAAAAAAAAAAAAAAAAATCCCAGGAAAAAGAAAAAAAAACATGGAAAAGAAAAAAAAAGGGGAAAAAAAAGAGACCCCAAACAAGCAAAAAAAGGGTCCAAAGAAAGCCAAAAAGCAGTTTAGCAAAGTGTTTGTCTCGTTTTTCAATTCTTGTAATGCCCGTAATCGAGTTGTAATTTTTGTCTTTTGATTGTTTGAGTGTCATCTGTTCTAGACCACCCTCGTCCTGCCATTCAAGAAGTGGTGATTAGTTTATGACTTTGTTTGAGAGATGGGTAGAATAGGGGAGTGTGAACTTTTAGGGAACCCTCCTTCGTTTGATGAGAGCCAGTATTGGTTCGATCTCTTTGAGGGAAAGTCTTAACTTGGTGAACAGCAGTAAGTCCTCAGTTTCATAGGCACGGGACAACCATTTGTATTTTAACATGTTTCATTACGTCGTCACTGACTAGGTCCAGGTAGAGAATGTTACGAGAGAGTATCTTGTTTAACATAGTGCATATGTGAATGTGTATGAGTCAATCGAGGCATTCTTCAACCAATATCCATGTTATGATTTGTATGGTCATTGTTCATAAGTTTTTGATAGAATCAATAGATTAGTTCATTTCATTTGGCATGAGACTCCATTTTGTGTGTTGCATTGGTATTTTGCATTAGAGTCTAGCTTAGTTGCTTGAGGACAAGCAAAGGTTCGGTTTGGGAAGTTTGATGAACGTGTATTTTACACTTTTATTCGAGTCTTTTTCACCAATTTAGCTATCCTCTAGGTTAATTTAGCTTATATTTTAGTGCATTTTATTAGAATAGTGTCATGTTTCCCTTTTCTTTGCATTTTTCAGGTTTTAGGTGAAAAACGTGTTTTTATGGGCAATATTGATGAAGTAGACGAGGTTTTGGTGTTTCGAGGACATTCGTGGAGTATCTAGAAGGTTCCGGATGAGATTTGAGGCCTAGGGGACGAGTTTCGAGGCTTAAAGGTCACTAGAAGGCAAAATCCGAGTCCGAAAAGGAAAAGAAGACTAAAATCTCGCTGAATTAGATCTGGAGCTCCCAGGCGGTTCGCCCCACGTCTTCCGACAACATTATATATAGTTGCTCCATTCTCTATGTTTTTCATACATTTTCACATTATTTTGAGAGACAAATTCTCCAGAGCCTGTTCTGGGAATTCTTAGCATAGGAGACTCTTTTTCTTATCAATTTGGAGGATTAAGCAGATCAATTGGACCTCGTTGTTTATCAATTCTTGCTTGTGAGTTAGCAATTCTTCGGAGATTGACAACCTTCGTCGGTAACATTGCATCTCACGATTTTTCTACTTTTATTTATTTCTTTCAACATGTTTTCATTCAATCTTGCTTTGATTCTTGTTGATTGCAATGTATCTATGAGTAGCTAAATCTATCGTTGGTGATAGTATGTGATTTCTTAGCTAGGGTTCTTAATTATGCATGATTGGCTGCAACGCGATTCAGACTTGACTTATTGCTTTATTTATTTGACCTATCTAAGCCCTCTATCTTCGTAGTGTTGAATTGAATTGAACACATTGGACAATTCATGATCTTAGATTTCTATGCAAACGTTCAAGTACTTCATGCATGATTATTAACCTGATGCTTTGAATGATCATACTATCGCCAACTTCCATTATTATTGATAAGAAAATTTGTGCTAAGTCGTTTGTTGAGTTTATAATTTAAGTTAAATTAGATAAAGCTAGATATAGTCCTTAGAGATCGACACTCGAGGTTATTTTACTTCTACACTACGTACCTTGGTTTTCGTTGTAGTTGTGAATTGCCTTTGCCTAAAAACAAATTTATTTGATTAATTGAGTCTGACAAACTTCGGTTCATCAATTACCTTATATCAAATGGATGTTAAAGGTGCTTTTTTTGTATGGAGACATTGATGTTGATGCCTATCTTGAACAACCTAAAGGCTTTACAGATCCTTTTAATCCTAACCATGTTTATAAACTTAAGAAAGCTTTATATGGACTCAAACAAGCTCCACGAGTTTGGTATGAGAAGCTAACCGAATTTCTTCTTGAGTTTGGCTTTAAACGAGGTGCAGGTGACAGGACTTTATTCATTTTCCGAACAGAGGATCATGTGTGCATTGCTCAAATCTATGTTGACGACATTGTCTTTGGCTCCAGCAGCAAACAACTTCTGGATAAATTTGTCACTGCCATGTCTACAAATTTCGAGATGAGGATGATTGGTGAACTCAATTACTTCTTGGGCTTACAGATTAAGCAACATAAGCATGGTTTATTCCTGAACCAGTCGAAATATTCAAAGAATCTTGTGAAGAGATTTGGTCTGGAAAGTGCAAAGCCGTTGAAAACTCCAATGGGTTCCACAGTGAAAATCAGCAGAGACGGGGTTGAGGAGAGTGTTGACCCAACCCTCTACAGATCCATGATTAGTAGCCTCCGATATCTTTCAGCCTCTCGCCCAGATATCATGTATGCAGTATGTGTGTGTGCTAGGTATCAGTCCGATCCCAAAATCACCCACTTGAATGTTGTCATGAGAATCCTAAGGTATGTTTCTAGAACCATTGAACTTGGTATATGGTATACTAGAGATACTACTTTAAATCTTTGTGGTTTTTCTGATTCTGATTGGGCTGGTGATTTAGATGATAGGAAGTCTACTAGTGGATGATGCTTTTATCTATGAAATCATTTAGTTTCTTGGTTTAGAAAAAACAAAACTGTGTTTCTTTGTCAACAGTTGAAGCAGAATATGTTGCGGCTGGTAGTGGGGCTACTCAACTTTTATGGTTAAAGTCTATGTTATCCGACTATGGTCTTAAGTGTGATTCAGTGTTACTTTTATGTGATAATTTGAGTGCTATTCATTTGTCGCATAACCCTTTACATCATGCTAGGTCTAAACATATAGATATTAGACACCATTTTCTGAGAGAACTTGTTGAGGCTCATGTTTTAGACATTGAACATATAGAAATAACCAACGAACTTGCTGATTTGTTCACGAAGCCTTTGGATACTGAGAGATTTCTTAGTCTTAGGAGGTCTCTTGGTCTTTGCACTGTCTGAAAAATAGGGTTGTCCCAGGGGTTGACTTAACACCACAGTCAACACCTGTAGTTTGCATGTGGTGCGTGTGTCTACATTTTCAATTTTGTGTGTCTGTGATAGCATTCACTTGCTATGTGTGTATTTCGCATCAGTCTATGTACTATGTTGCAAGTAAGTTTGTTTGTAAGATATCTTGGAATGCATGAGAAAGAGGAACTCTTTAAAAATTACTAGTCCCTGTTGACCCTTGTTTTGCTCACTTATTGGAAGCCCTCTCCTAGAGCTTGAGCAGCTCAAACTTTTGTGATTGACAAATATGGTCTTTCATATCTAGGAACCTTGAATTTCCTATGAGCATATCTATGCCTGATTAACAGGAGAAAGAGCACATTAGGGGCCTTGAATTCTCTAATTGTAGCTAAACAAGTGCCGCAAAGGCCCGAAAGACAAGGAAGGTAAAACTTGTCTCCGGTTTTCTGGCAATCTTTGGGTCTCAAGTCTATGAAGGTTTGGAAAGAAAAAATTGCAAAAGTTGCATTAAAAATTAATGAACAGCATTTAAAAATATATTTTTGCAAAATCGCCCATGGACATTGCACTGAGATTTAAACAAAGACCAGAGAACAACTTGTTTCAAACGTCTTCAAAAATTGAAAAGGGAAAAATACAGGTGAGGCTTTTGATGATTACTGAGTTTCTTGATCGAGTGTTGCCTAGGAATTTGAACAACACCTTACCCAACACCTCTGGACTGTCTTGCGAAATTATGTGTTTTCATTTTATTTTTTTTGTTAATGTGTGTTTTTATTTTTTTTGAGTCTAGGTAAACTCTATGAGTTGTGTATAGGTGGTGGTGTACATGTAGGTCTGCATTAAGGGGGAGTGAACATATGCATTTATAAAGGATCTTGTTTTTGTCTTTCGTTAAAGTGACTAATTAAGTTATTTTCTCTATAGACAGATCCTCCATTCGTTTAATTCCTAAAGTTTATTTTGCTATCTTAATCTTGCATCGTCTATAAAATTATTTTTCATATTTTGGTATACCATATATCTTGTGCTTTGGTTCTAACCTTTTTACAGATATAAAATTTGGAGCATACCAAACCAATTTTCTGGAGGATCTTGACAGATATGCAAGTGTGCCCTTACTTTTCCCACAGACCAAACAGTCCCTTAACGGTTAGTTTAATTTTTTATTTAAACAAAACCCTTCCACCTTCACCACAACTCCATAACTCGCTCTCTCTCTCTCTCACAATTCCGTTCGCTTGCACTCAACCCGTACCTCAACCTTGCGATCTCCATAGCCAAATTGCCCTTTTCTCGTCCCCGTTTACCATGGATTCCTCTCCATCAACGTCGCCCGTCCCTGTCCCCACTGCCGACACTGTTGCGCAGCCCAATTCGGCGTCCCCATCGGCCGCTACTCCAATTGAGCCACGGGTTGCTCAATCTCTAACAATGGCGGGCGTTCAGGCTTCCCACGCTCCCGATTCTTCTCCACGAATCGACATTGGCTTGGATGATGTGCCTCCAACAGGTTCCAGCCCATCCGCGGCTAGGGTTTCTCCGATTTCGTCTCCGTCAAAGGTAACTGCTACCTCTGTTATTGATGTTGATGATATCTTTGTGCCTGTTGCTACTTCCCATCGTGTGTCCGGAAGTAATCTTTGTGATGATAAGCTTAAACTATTTCCGGATTCTAAGTTTGTTGATAATATTGTTGTGCATGAGTCTTCTATTGATAGTGATAGTGACTCTGGAGAATTGCTTCGTAATATGCTTAAAAATATTAATAAGCATTTGGGTAGTTCGGCTCCAACTGGTGAGCCGTCTGGTTTAGGTGATAAGGATGTTGGTGATGAGGATTCTGATAGTTCGGATGGATCCATTTCTAGTGATGATAGTAGGGACTCTCCTGCTAAAGTCACTCAGGATGATGAGGAGGCTGCTAGACAGGATAGTCTAGATGATTTGATTGATGAGGTTGCTGATGGGGTTGATGAGGAGGTTGATGTAAACCCTCTTGACGCAGAGTCTGGCTATTTGTCTGATTTTGGGCCGCCTGCATATAAGGTTGAGTTCTATGTTGTGAAAAATGAGGAGGACTGGCCTCTGTTTGTGAGTCGATCTGTGATTCCGGAACGTGTGATTGATGAGGCTTCTTTCAAGAAGCAGAATGTGTATGGTTTTCTTGAGAAGCTTGATGAACGTATTTTTGACGCGTTCATCTTGTCTTTTCTACCTTCTTTTGCTATCTTCTAGCCTTGTTTTTTGGTTAGTTTTGTAGAATAGTGTCACGTTTTGTGTTTTCTGCATTTTCAGGCAGTTAGGTACGAAAAGGCGTTTTTGGAGATAAAAACGAGCCTTTTTGATTGAAAAGATGGCCCCGTTGAAGTTCCCCAATCTCCGTGGCTTGTTCGTAAGTGTTTGAGCATCAATAAGCATCGAGAAGGATGAGTCCAAGGCACCCGAGGGCCGTGCGAGGGCAAAAAGATTGAGTTTGAAGACAAAAATCTGCCCAGGAGCCAAGCTAAGCGCCTGGAATAGTGAAGCACTCCGCTTCATTTTCCAAGAGCTTTGGCACAGAAGCCAAGCGAAGCGCTTGGAGTGCCAAAGCGCTTCGCTTGCCAAGCGCTCCGCTTGGCCTCTCCAAGCGGTCCGCTTGGCAGCGGTTACGTTTTCGGATTTTCCTTCTTAGATCTGATCTTTGGTCTTTTTTTGAATATCTTTTGAACTGTAGCTTCGTTTTGGAGAGCTCCTAAGCCCCAAAACTCAGAGAAAACTCAGATTACATTGTATTTTAGCTTGGGATTCAAGATTTTTATTGGAATTCATCCTTTGTAATCATCTACGGAGAGGTTTTCTTTGCTTTCCACCGACTAGTGACAGCTTTGGTGGTAACTTGTATCACTCTCTTGTCTTGTAGTTTGATATGATGTATTCTGATTATTATTCATATGAATTGATGTCTATGTTGATGAATATGAGTAGCTAAATCTTTTGTGTTGGTGGTAGAATGTAGAATATGCATGCTATGGGTTATGTTTATGCTTACATGAGATTGTGATTCAATCTTGCTGGAAATTCCTTCATATGATTCTTAGTTGCCTATAAAATATATTCGAATTGAGTATAGTGACAAACTCTTGGTCAATGAAAGCTATAGGATTGTATGTTAGGGATTTGCAACATGTTAGATAAATGGTGTTAGTGACAAGCACCTCTAAAGTATTGATAGTGGTCATTTATGATGTGTGTCTTGAAAGTTACCTAGACGAGTTGCTTAGCAGACTTGATCGAAGGTTTTACGCACTGAACTTGTGAGCATATTCGTAACCCATGCATGTGTATTTGATTTCTACCACCAACCATTTTCCAAACTTGATTACAACAATCTGATTTCTCGGTGCTTTGTTCTAAGAGAACGATTCTATAAACATTTGAACTTGTTGACTGAAATTACTAGCAAAAACCTCAAGCAAAGCCACGTTAGGTCCCGAGAGAACGACACTCGGGGACAACTTGCCATTGCACTCTAGTTTGTGTAGTGATAAGTGTTCTTAGGCTTTTAACCAAATTTAATTGGTGAAAAACGACATCATCAATTTGGCGCCGTTGCCGGGGATTTAACTCCTTTGGTTGGTATTTTTGTTTTGGTTTTTTCAGCCAACATCTCTTCTTTGTCTCATTTCTGTTTTTGTTTCTTTTTGCTTGAGATACTCACTATCTTGTATTTCAGGTGAGTGCATGCTTAGAACCCGAACGGGTGGACCTATTGTTGAACCTTTTGTAGACGAGATCGATCGTTTGTTTCAAAGGAGACGGAGGAATTTGAATCTCGAGTTTGAAGGAGTAGCATCTAGAGCTTCCACTTCTTGTATTCGGGAAGAGTCTTCTTCTTATCTTTTGGAGCCAATTCTTGAATCTGTTTACTTGGAAGGTGAAATGGCGGAGCGGCCCATACGTACACTTACTAAGCCTACGGTTGGGGCTAGAGGACCAGCAATTGTCCTCAATGATGCCACCAGGAACTTGGAGATCAAGAATCACATGTTCCAACAACTTCCCAAATTCTAGGGATGCTAATGAGGACGTGATTGGGTACTTGAATGAGCTCCAAAATTTTGTTCTCCATCTTGGGCGACCAGGAGCTGGTGTTACGGATGATGATCTCCGCATGAAGGTCTTTTCTATGGGGCTAGGTGATCGTGCAAAGGCTTGGCTTAATACTTTGGAGGCCGGGTCTTTGACAACATGGGATCTTTGCTTTGATAAGTTCATGGAGCGTTACTACCCTGCTTCCAAGACAATGGCTATGAAGAGCCAAATTAGCTCCTTCGAGCAGAGGTATGATGAGCCTTTCCACGAGGCCTATGATCGATTCATGGGGTTGCATCATCGATGCCCACATAACGGGTATGATAAAGGTCAGCTTCTCCAATTCTTTTACAATGGTTTACATCCTGAGATTCAATCTCAAGTGGATAGTATTTGTGGAGGTAGTATGGGGGAGTTGCTTCCTTCTCAAGCCCAAGTGAAGCTGGACATGATGTACCGGAATTCCCAAAACCGGAATGTGAGGGCTCGTGTGCTCCAAAAGGAGCAAAGAGGTGAGGCCAAGGCAGTGGTAGAACAAAATGCCTTCGATGGGTTCGCCCATGAAGTGAAGCAAGCTTTGAGCGAAAGCGTTCCTTCTCCTTCTACGGAAGTTTGTGGTGTGTGCAAGAACTATGGGCACCCGGCCTATTTATGCCGGTCTGAATTTGCTAGAGAGCAATATATCACGAACGATGTCCGTCAAGAAGTGTATGCTGCTGAGGGAGAGCAAGTAGTTGGAGATGTGAACTACGGGCAAGGATATGGCAATGTGAGGCCACAAAACCGTGGGCCCCGAGGTGGGTACCAGAATCAAGGCAACCGTGGTTATCTTCACAACCCGGATCAAAATGCCTATGGGCCTAATCAAGATAGAAGTCGTCTCAACTATGGGAACAATTGGTATGAAGGAGCACCGCCTTCTAATCCTACACCTCCGCCTCAGGTTGCTAGTTCGGGACCACAAGGTGGAGGGGTGCTTCCTTCACCTCTTGTCTCTTCTCTCAACGATCTTGTGTTGAAAACAAATAAGTTTATGGAGCATTACTATCGTAATGAAGCTACTAATAATCAGCGGTTTGAGAAGCTTGAGGCTAGTAGTAGCAACCTCCATAAGAAGTTGAAAGAGCTGATAGATCGGGGGGCTAGTAGAGAGCAAGGAAAGTTTCCCGGAAACACGGAGAAGGCTATGGCCATAACCGTGGTGACTGATTTGCCCGTGGAGATCACGGTTGTGAGAGACAATGCACTAGTTCAGGTGCCAAGTTGCAAGATAACTGAAACTTGCAAAGTCATTGAGGAGCTTGAGACTCCTAAGGTAGTTGTGGAAGAAAAAGTGGTCGCACAATCTGATGCGATAGTGGAAGAAGTGAATGAAAACTCATCGTCTGAGGATGAGTTGGTGGATATGGTGGAAGTGCCTATCCAAGAGAGCTTTGATGTGGAAATCGGCTTGGGTAAGAAGGATGGAATAGTGGCAACTCTAGACACGGGAGCGGGTGTGAATGTCATACCTTTGAACGTGTACGAAGAGTCGGGTTTGTCTGGCTTAAGACCAATGAAGTGCATGGTGCAATTGGCGGACGGGTCTATGAAGAAGCCATTGGGTGTGATCGAGAATCTAGTGGTAAGCGTCGGCGGTGTAGAGGTCAAGACGAACTTCATCGTCATGCCTACATCCTCCGCAAATCTCAAGGATGTGGTTCTTTTGGGTAGAGCCTTCATCAACAAGGTACATATGGTGATAGACATGTACCGTCGTACATGTAGCTTCGAGGTAAATGGCAAGCAACATACATTGCGGGCATAATTAATTCATGTGCTTATGTTGATACTAACGAACTTGTAGGATTCTTTGGTCCTCTTTATGTTCGTCAAGATGTGCAGGGACTTGATGCTTTGAAGAGCACTTGGACGGGGAAGTCTAGTACTCGATGCGAAATTGATCCCGCATGAGCTAAGACGAGTCGAGCCAACGACTTTTAAACGAAGGCGCTTCTCGGGAGGCAACCCGAGGTTGTAGGTACTTGCATATAGATTAGAAGCACGTTTAAATTTTGTTTTGTTGTTTAGACAAGGTTTTTGGGGTGAAAATTTAGCAAAAGTCGAAAAAAAATAGATTTGGGAGCTTCAGGTCCCAAGCAAACCGCTCGGAAAGCCCAAGCGGAGCGCTTGGCAGGTCCCAAGCGGACCGCTTGCCAAGCGCTTCGCTTGGCTTTCCTTATGAAAGCTAAGCGGGGCACTTGAGTATCAAGGCTCCCCACTTCGTTTTTCTTCCTCCATTGCCGATTTAGCACCCCAAAAATCTCAATCTCTCTCAATTCTCCACCAATTCTTGCAATCTTGTGCATTTTACAAAGCCCATCACCCCCTCTATCATCTAAACCGATCAAATTTCACGTTTGAAGCATTCATAACAAGGAATCAAAGGTACCTCTCATGAACCCTAACTTTCTTGAATTTGGGATTTTATCTTAATTAGCTTCAATTGTGTTATGAATTGGTGAATTAGAGTTTGATGATGATTGTTGAGCATGTTTCTTACTAGATGTGATGTCTAAATTCGAATTTTGCTCCTCTTGATTTATGATGAACTCTAGTGCTCGAATTTTTGCTATGTAATTGTTTGATGATTGTTAGCCTTGAATCTGAGTTATGTTATGATTATGGTGATGTTGTGATTGCATGAGAATGTGTTGGATTGGTTGGGTAATTTAATTGGAGAGTTTGTTTGCTTGGTTTAGATTCGTATGGATTTATCGTAACGAAGTGTTAAAGCTTCTCGATTTGTTCATATGAACTTTAGCAAGCCTTCAAACTCACCATGAGATTACTTGAGTGAGTATTGGAGTCTAGGAGTCGAGTCTAAGTCTCATTGTCTCTTGAAGTTATCTAATAAGATTATTCTAGGTACAATGGCATTACCGTGGAAGATTTTGAATTGCCTGATGAACCACCCCGGATTTTGCACCACAACGATCTCACCTTTGAGCCAAGGATGATGTTGAAGTTCGCTCAAGCCAATCTGATTCCTAGCACACATGATTCCGAGGTTCAGTCCTATTACGGAGTCCTAGTCTATGCTCTCTTGCATGATTTGCCTCTCACTCCTGGCATCGTCATCTTCGAGGAATTCAAGCGCCGCCGTAATCCAAACCGGAAGCTTGCCTTTGGTAACTTGATCACGGGCATGTGCAAGGAGGCCAGAGTTCCCGACCTCGTACTGGACAAGAAGCCAAAGAAATCCATCAACATTGATACGTACAATGAGATGTACGGGACTTGGTGCACTCAGCAAGGAGAACCCATGCAACCAAGGGTTACGCGCCATGTGACACCTCCTCCACCTCCGCCTACGGCCGGACAAGGAAGCTTCGACTTCTCGAGGTTCAACCAGATCTTGGTCGATCAGTTTGGTAGCTTCCAAACCACCATGTTGGAGGCTCAGTCGACCCAGCTTACCGAGCAATTCCGGGGATTTGAGGAGCGCGAAGTCAAGAGGTGGGAGGACTTCCGTGTGATGGAGGAGCAGTGTTGGGATGATTACCAAGGGCGTGTAGATCAGCATTGGGAAGCCGCTCGAGCAGAGGACACTAGGCGTTGGAGAGCCCACCAGGAGGAGATGATGAACCGCCATGATGCCCTAGCTCGCCGAATTCCGGGGTACCCTTTCTATGATCAGACCGGTGGTAGTGGGAGTACCTTTCCCAACACCCCCGACGACCCCTTCTCCTAGAGACACCAGCCGACAGAGGCCATATTTATCGGTAGTATTTGTATATTATCGTTATTTTGGCTTGTTTACTATTGTTGGTTGAAACTCTTGTCATTTCGATTTGGTTGTATGATGTTATGACTTATGACTCTTGTACTTTTTTATTTGCTTTTGTAGTTGTGGCCTGTGTGCCTTTTGTCGTGATTAGTTTAGTGTAGTTTTGTCTTGGTGCCTTAGGTGATTAAGATAGGAAAAAACATCGAAAATCTGGAAACAGAGCCAAGCGAAGCGCTTGGAAGGGCCAAGCGGTCCGCTTGAAATTCCAGAAAGTTTTGCAACTTCCTAGAAATTCAAGTGGAGCGCCTGGAGCCTCCCAAGCGCTCCGCTTGCCAAGCGAACCGCTTGGCGAGCCAAGCGGTCCGCCTGGACCCTGTACCCAGATTTTCCTCGTTTTTTCCAGTCTTCTCACCTTTGCGCACCCGTTTTCACATGTTTCTTAAGTCCTTTCAGGTACTACTCATATATAGGAGATTGGACACGAACCTTTATCTCAGGGAAGTGTACTTTCAATCCAATTTTTCCTTTTCATTCAACTTTTCTTTGCTCGAGGACGAGCAAAAGTTTAGGTTTGGGGAGGGGGTATTGGATTTTCAGTACTATATGCTTGTGTGGTTCGTACATGCCTGATTTTACTCAAGTTCATGTGATTTTCAGTACTATATGCTTGTGTGGTTCGTACATGCCTGATTTTACTCAAGTTCATGTGATTTGTCGTGTTTTTTTTCAAATTTTTGCATGCATATCATCCATAGATTAGTTGTTGCACGTTGTTGTGTGTGGAGTTTATTGCCAAGTCTTTTGAACCTTTTTATTGAGTAGACTAAGTGTTTATGACCATTGATCATATGTTGCATCACTTTGCAAGTAGTTTGAGGCTTGTCTCACTTGGTTTGTCACATTCGCATGTGCACTAGTTAAGTTTAGTAGTCTCGACATCACCTTGAGTGGTGTTTCTTCTACTGCGGTTCACGATGACCTTATAAAATGATGCATGTTAGAGTCTATGGTTGTAACCCGTGTAATTATGTACGTAAGAGGCGACAAGTTCTTCACCTCGATTAGAGATTACCAAATGCCTAGGAAGGAGGTAGTGTGAGGTGTGCGATTCCTTGTATTAAACCTATTCTATCGAATAGGTTTGGGGAGGGGGTTGCTTCGTTATACTTGTCTTTCGTCTTTGAGTCATTGTAAAGTTTTCTTTTTCTTTTTCTTTTGTTTTGTGTCCCAACCTATTCTTTCGAATAGGTTTGGGGAGGTGTCTTTGTAAAAGAGTCTTTCCTTTTTCTTTTTCGTCTTTGTGCTCAAACCTATTCTTTCGAATAGGTTTGGGGAGGTGTTTTTGACACTTAGTACTGTTGCTTGCCCTATATATAAAAAAAAAAAAGAAGAAAGAGAAAAAGAAAAGAAGAGAAAAAAAAAGAGAAAAGAAAAAGAGAAAAGGAAATAAAAAAAAGAAGAAAGAAAATAAAGAATAAGACCCAAAAGCAAAAGAAGGGTCGCTGCAAGCCAAAAGCAGTCTCGTAGTGTCAAGTGTCATGTAAATATTTGTTATTGTGAAGTTATCGAGTTGTAAATTCTATCTTTCGTTTCGTGTCGCCTTTGTCCAAGGCCTGTTCTTGACCACCCTCGTCTTGCTATTCAAGAAGTGGTTGAAAGAGGCTCATTCTTGAGAGTCTGGGTAGAATAGGGGAGTGTTATCTTTCTAAGGGAACCCTCCTTCGTTTGATGAGAGCCAGTATTGGTTCGCCCTCTCTTGAGGAAAAGTCTCGCTTGGTGAACAGTAGTAAGCCCTCGGTTTCATAGGCACGGGGCAATTGTAGTATGATAACATGTATCATTGTGTCGTCACTGAGCAGGTCCAAGTAGAAGATGTTACGAGAGACTCCTTTGTTTAACCAAGTGCACATGAGAATGTGTATATTCGCAATCGAGGCATTCTTCAACCTACTTGCATGTCATGCTCATTTGGTTTTGTTCATAAGCATTTGGTAGATTCAATAGATTAGTTCACTTTACTTGGCATGAGACTCCTTTTGTGTTGCATTTAGGATAGTTTGTTGCTTGAGGACAAGCAAAGGTTTGGTTTGGGGAGTTTGATGAACGTATTTTTGACGCGTTCATCTTGTCATTTTTACCTTCTTTTGCTATATTCTAGCATTGTTTTCTGGTTAGTTTTGTAGAATAGTATCACGTTTTGTGTTTTCTGCATTTTCAGGCACTTAGGTACGAAACGGCATTTTTTGAGCTAAAAACGAGCCTTTTTGATGGAAAAGATGGCCCCGTTGAAGTTCCCCAATCTCCATGGCTTGTTCGTAAGTGTTTGAGCATCAATAAGCATCGAGAAGGATGAGTCCAAGGCACCCGAGGGCCGTGCGAGGGCAAAAAGATTGAGTTTGAAGATAAAAATCTGCCCAGGAGCCAAGTTAAGGGCCTGGAATAGTAAAGCGCTCCGCTTCATTTTCCAGGAGCTTTGGCACAAAAGCCAAGCGAAGCGCTTGGAGTGCCAAAGCGCTTCGCTTGCCAAGCGCTTCGCTTGCCAAGCGCTCCGCTTGGCCTCTCCAAGCGGTCCGCTTGGCAGCGGCTACGTTTTCGGATTTTCCTTCTTAGATCTGATCTTTGGTCATTTTTTGAATATCTTTTGAACTGTAGCTTCGTTTTGGAGAGCTCCTAAGCCCCAAAACTCAGAGAAAACTTAGATTACATTGTATTTTAGCTTGGGATTCAAGATTTTTATTGGAATTCATCCTTTGTAATCATCTACGGAGAGGTTTTCTTTGCTTTCCACCGATTAGTGACAGCTTTGGTGGTAACTTGTATCACTCTCTTGTCTTGTAGTTTGATATGATGTATTCAGATTATTATTCATATGAATTGATGTCTATGTTGATGAATATGAGTAGCTAAATCTTTTGTGTTGGTGGTAGAATGTAGAATATGCATGCTATGGGTTATGTTTATGCTTACATGAGATTGTGATTCAATCTTGCTGCAAATTCCTTCATATGATTCTTAGTTGCCTATAAAATATATTCGAATTGAGTATAGTGACAAACTCTTGGTCAATGAAAGCTATAGGATTGTATGTTAGGGATATGCAGCATGCTAGATAAAATGGTGTTAGTGACAAGCACCTCTAAAGTATTGATAGCGGTCATTTATGATGTGTGTCTTGAAAGTTACCTAGACGAGTTGCTTAGCAGACTTGATCAAAGGTTTTACGCACTGAACTTGTGAGTATATTCGTAATCCATGCATGTGTATTTGATTTCTACCACCAACCATTTTCCAAACTTGATTACAACAATCTGATTTCTCGGTGCTTTGTTCTAAGAGAATGATTCTATAAACATTTGAACTTGTTGACTGAAATTACTAGCAAAAACCTCAACCAAAGCCACGTTAGGTCCTGAGAGAACGACACTCGGGGACAACTTGCCATTGCACTCTAGTTTGTGTAGTGATAAGTGTTCTTAGGCTTTTAACCAAATTTAATTGGTGAAAAACGACATCATCAATTTGGCGCCGTTGCCGGGGATTTAACTCCTTTGGTTGGTGTTTTTGTTTTGGTTTTTTCAGCCAACATCTCTTCTTTGTCTCATTTCTGTTTTTGTTTCTTCTTGCTTGAGATACTCACTATCTTGTATTTCAGGTGAGTGCATGCTTAGAACCCGAACGGGTGGGCCTATTGTTGAACCTTTTGTAGACGAGATCGATCGTTTGTTTCAAAGGAGAAGGAGGAATTTGAATCTCGAGTTTGAAGGAGCTTCCACTTCTGGTATTCGAGAAGAGTCTTCTTCTTATCTTTTGGAGCCAATTCTTGAATCTGTTTACTTGGAAGGTGAAATGGCGGAGCGGCCCATACGTACACTTACTAAGCCTACGGTTGGGGCTAGAGGACCAACAATTGTCCTCAATGATGCCACCAGGAACTTGGAGATCAAGAATCACATGTTCCAACAACTTCTCAAATTCTAGGGATGCTAATGAGGACGTGATTGGGTACTTGAATGAGCTCCAAAATTTTGTTCTCCATCTTGGGCGACCAGGAGCTGGTGTTACGGATGATGATCTCCGCATGAAGGTCTTTTCTATGGGGCTAGGTGATCGTGCAAAGGCTTGGCTTAATACTTTGGAGGCCGGGTCTTTGACAACATGGGATCTTTGCTTTGATAAGTTCATGGAGCGTTACTACCCCGCTTCCAAGACAATGGCTATGAAGAGCCAAATTAGCTCCTTCGAGCAGAGGTATGATGAGCTTTTCCACGAGGCCTATGATCGATTCATGGGGTTGCATCATCGATGCCCACATAACGGGTATGATAAAGGTCAGCTTCTCCAATTCTTTTACAATGGTTTACATCCTGAGATTCAATCTCAAGTGGATAGTATTTGTGGAGGTAGTATGGGGGAGTTGCTTCCTTCTCAAGCCCAAGTGAAGCTGGACATGATGTACCGGAATTCCCAAAACCGGAATGTGAGGGCTCGTGTGCTCCAAAAGGAGCAAAGAGGTGAGGCCAAGGTAGTGGTAGAACAAAATGCCTTCGATGGGTTCGCCCATGAAGTGAAGCAAGCTTTGAGGCAAAGCGTTCCTTCTCCTTCTACGGAAGTTTGTGGTGTGTGCAAGAACTATGGGCACCCGGCCTATTAATGCCGGTCTGAATTTGCTAGAGAGCAATATATCACGAACGATGTCCGTCAAGAAGTGTATGCTGCTGAGGGAGAGCAAGTAGTTGGAGATGTGAACTACGGGCAAGGATATGGCAATGTGAGGCCACAAAACCGTGGGCCCCGAGGTGGGTACCAGAATCAAGGCAACCGTGGTTATCTTCACAACCCGGATCAAAATGCCTATATGACTTACACCAAAGCTCATTAATGAGTTTCTTGGTGTTCCTGATGTTGAGAATCATGTTGTCTTTGTCCATCAGATGGACGAGGTTATCTCCACTATCACTGGTGGACAGGTCACTACTTGGCCAATAAAGAACAAGCCTGCCGTGTCCAAATTGACTCCTTTTATAACAGTCATGCATCTGTGGCCATCAAGAACTGGCTCCCTTCCACCAACCGGACGCAACTCTCCAAACCATCATGGCTTGCTTTTTGTATAAGCTTAAGAAAGGCTTGCCTATCAATCTGGGCCTTCAAATCTTGAGGCATATGGTTGCTGTGAAGACTAAGGGTTCTCTGAATACCCTTCCTTAGCCACGGCTTATTTGCGGGATGCTTGCTGCAGATAACTACAAATTGATAGTGTATATGTCCTAGAGACAGTCCTTATTAATGGCATGCAACCCTTATAGAGGGCATATATGTACTATTACACATGTCAACATAATATGATATATGTTTGTCGTTTTACTATTGAGTATCGCTTTCATATTTATATTACACCAGGCATGCAGCATGTCATATCTCTATTTCTGTCTGTATTGATATTCAACATGTCTCCTCGGATAGATGACCGATGATCAGATAGATAGTGGGAGCTATGTGAGTTATCATCTATCCCAAACTCTCCCTAGTCGAGGTTCATCTCGGATGTAGGGGTCTGAATGAACCAGATGAGACTAGTATTCGTGGAGGTTATACTTGTTGGAGGAAGTGTGAGCCGATCCCACGGACACGGAACGGATTGTTGGACAATCGAGAAACGTTCCCATAACTGCGTATAGTTGTTCGAAGAATGATTATCGAACAATGGAAGTACCCACCGGACACTCCCATCGATGTATACTCTACACCGAAGTGTCTATGGGAACCGGTAAGTTGTCGAAGTGATGCCAGTCGTCCTTTGGACTTACAGGACTTTATCATCACATTTGTTGCCCCATATCCTTGGTGGACCCGTCGATGTCAGCTCTGAATAAGCAGTTGACCTAAGACACGATCCAGGATTATGGCTACATACAAATGGGGATGATAAGTGATTCTGTGAAGGATTCATCTCTCACGTGTAGCACAGGAGAGCACTGCTCATAGTCGTTCATAGTTGTGATTGGTAAAACCGCTGGCCAGCGTATCAATATCATTATGATGTCATAATAGATATTGGATTCACCATGCAACTCACTGAAGACGCCCGTGGATGTATTATTGGGATAGACACTTCATCGATCCTAGATACATTCGAGCAAGTCATATGAAGGGACGTTACCATGGCCGCGTTGAGCGCAACAGGCTTCACAACGAAAGGGTTTGCTTTGATAAACCTCTCAAACGTCCTCATGTATTAATATTGCAAATGGAACCGTCTAGGAATTCCATTTTGCCTTGTCTAGGACTTGCTTAATACAATGAGGCCCTATGGGTCACACTATGTGGTGATTCAACTTATCCGAATATCCTTGAAGATGGAATCGCAATTGATTTGGAATTAATTGTGATTGATGGATTATAATTGATTTGAAATTAATTATAATATTTAGTGGCTCAATTAATGATTTGGAATTATTAATTGAATTGGCTAATTAATTGTATTTTATGTAAATACAATTAAAGATTATGTTTTGGAAATATAATAGAGGTTTGGTTTGAAAGGATATGTTAATTTAGAATTAACATATTCACATGGGCAAAATCTACTTGGAGTTTGAATTGCCTTAGAACTATAAGTGGGTCCCAAAATCGGGACACACCTATTACCCCTGGAAAAGCGCGCGCGCGCGTAGATTTGATAGGGGAAGGAGTCGAACTCCTTCCCTTATTAGAAGTCCAAGGGATAAGTTAGATTTTCCTGATTGAGTTTTAATTTGATTGGGAATGAATCTAGACTTGATATTGGTTTCCTAGTGCGATAAGAATTAGATTCTTATTCCTTTACGAAGTCTAATTGCTTATGCTTTAGGCTTCTATTGACTACTATATATAGTAGACTATTAGAGAGCTTTTGACTGAGATTTTCACACATTCTGAACAATCAATTCTCAGAGAATTATTCTACCCAGTTTTCTTAGAGAAAATAAAAAGCTCTCCCCTCCTCTATAAGCCACACGCGCGCGCCACCTTGCCGGAGGAAAACCGCCGCCCCATCTTCTTGGTCACACAAAGAATATCCTAGCATTCTTTCTGATAGGATGTTCATCCGTGGATACCAAGGTTAAGGTTCTAGGAGCTGGAAACTAACTTTTATTGTCTTGCAGATAATCAAAGTATTGCAGATATCTTCGACTTCGACGAAGGAGAAGATACACCGGATTATTACGAAGACTTGGAAGTTGCTTTGGAACTAAGGTTAGTCTTCTAATTGACGTGTTTAAATATATACGGCATATACATAATCAACCTGCATGTTAAGAAAATTTTTGAAATTCCGCTGCGTACCCTAGGGGTAACTCTGACCGTATTTTCTTACAGTGGTATCAGAGCGAGGTTAATTGATTACGTATATACGTATATATATTGTATGATTTTGTAGATATGTGGATGCAATTGATTCTATGATTAATTCGATTTTCAAAAGTTTTGTTTTTATATAAATTTCGAATTTATATTTTTCAAAAAAAAATAAAAATTATATATATATATATTTTTTTTTAATTTTTTTTGACCGGGCCGCTTGCGCGACGCAGGCGGTGGGCGCCTGCGTCCCGCAGGCGCCCGTGCGCCTAGGGCGCCGCGCGGCGCCCGTGCCTGCGTGTCGCGGGCGCCGGGCCCCCGGGGCCGCAGGCACGGGACTAGGTCCCGTACCATATTTTAATATATATATATTTTTCGGGTTGGACCCAAAATCGAATTTTTGAACATTTTGAGGATTGAATTTTATATTTAGAATATAAATATGATTTAATTGTAATTGTTTTTAACTAGAGGGGTTAAATTTAATTAGTATAAAGTTTAAAGGGCTTATTTATAATTTATCAATTTATTGTTTATTGCAAATTAGTCCTTCTACTTTTGAATTTTAGATTTTAACACCTCCAAGGTTTCAAAAATTACAATTAAGTCCTTCGGGTTTTCGAAAATTGCTACTTGGTCAATAGAATATTCGATTTTTCAATCTAGTCCAAATTTTCAATTATTTCATAGAGATTATAATTATGGGATTATAATTTTCATAATGAAATTATGAAGTCATTTGGCATCCACATAGGCTACTTCTTGTTTTGTATGCTCGATATGCTATTGTTTGACAATGCATGTTTAAATACCAAGTATTTTACTTTCCGTTCGACCGCTATGCATGCGAGGGTAGGCGGCGCCCTCTTATATGTCGGACCGCATATTTTATGTATGGATAGGCGGCACCCATTATGTGCTTGACCGCGTTTAGAACTAGAATGGATAGGCGGCATCCATTACGTGTAGACCGCTCATGCATGATGGGTAGGCGGCGCCCTTATTTGTTTGTAGATGACTGATAACAACCCTCAAGCGACAAGCCCCAACCAATATAAGTACAGAAATATATATATGTATGTATTTCTGAGATGCTTTCCATAGGGTGCTTTAATTCTGAACTTTCATTGCGTTTTCTTGTATTGGCGACCTCGTCTTACAGACTCGCAGTGATCGTCGGATTAGAGTAAGCCTATGGTTATGACTTACTGCATATTGTATCTAGTGACCTCGATGGGTACAGTATGTAGGGCATCGGGTTAAATTAGATTTAACAACCAAGAGTTGCATGACGCAATTGGATAGTCCTACTGGTCATATTATGTTATGCGACCAGCCCCCGTTGGAGTATAGCATAGTATGGATTTGGATCTTGGCCACTACGGTAACTTGTTGGACATTACACGTATGTTTGTTGTGGGGGCAAGCATATGTGAAAATAGTGGGAGCTAAATAGCTAAAGGACCTTGTTGTTTAGTTATGTTGACTGTGTATTTAGAAATACTATTTCAATAGTTGATTTATTATTTTCGTTCTATATTATTTCTCCTGGAAAACCGAAATGGCGAGTATCTCGCTCCGTGCTGTCTTAGAGAAGTAAATTTTGACCGGACCAAACTTCTTAGATTGGATCAGGAATATATGTTTGGTGCTGAGGTACGAAAGAATTGAGTACGTCTTAGACGAGGCTAATCTCGTGTGTCTCGAGAATCAGACTGCCGATCAAGTTGCTGATTTGGAATCAAGCCAACAAGGCAAGGTCTGATAAGCATCATGAGGATGCTAGATCCGCACAGTGTATTATGCTGGCGGCAATGAGCAATGAGCTGCAGAGACAACATGATAGCATGTTGCCGTATGAGATGCGGAAGCATCTTGAGTCGCTCTTTAAGACGACAGCCAGAAGTTGTTGGTCCCTTTAAACAACAAGAAAAGACTAGAGGGGGGGGGGGTGAATAGTCTTTTCAAACTTTCGTCGTTTAAAAACTTTCTCAGCAAGTGCTTATTACTTTTCAGTAATGAGGTTGTTGATACTTAACTTTCTCAGCAAGCGTAAGTTACTTTTCAGTAGCTTGGTTTGCTGATAGTTAAAATCAGAGAGCGGAAGTCTTTGAAACAATAAGTGCTCTTTCAGCAAGTAAAGAGTTTTCAGCAAGTGAAGTGAGTGACTGTGTACAAACAGATATAATTTGCTGAAAGCTAAATGCAGTAAGTAAATCACACAAACGCTTTTATAGTGGTATCTGAGAGTGGCGTAATCTCTCAACTAATCCACTTTGTCCTTTCTAGGACTGAATCCACTAAGATATGATTGAGGTTCCTTACAATCTCCTATCTAAAGCGATTCATCAGAAACTAAAGCGCACTTGCTTTGTCTCCAATCTAAACTAGAGAACTCAACCTTGTTCTCCACCAAACTTGGTACTTTTAATCAGTAAAACTATGCTCGATTAAGTTCCCCCTGAATATCACGCCTGAAAGGGTGTATTTTCAGTTAGAGAGTTTTGGGGTGAGATGACTTAATTATAACTTATTCAGTTACAACAAGTAATCTAAGAAACACAACTTGGAATACTTTGCAGTAAACAAGTTTGATTGTTTCTGGTGTCAAGACTTGTTCTTGTTCGAAAGAAAGAACACTTAACTAATTTCTTAGCCGAGTTTGTTCTACTTCTTCACAAGTAGCTTTTTCAAGCTTTAAGTCTTGGAACGGATCAATGGCAGTAAGAGTGATTGAAGGTTTGTGAGTTTTTAAGCACAAGTGAGAGTTTGATCACGTTGTTTACACACTTCAACTCTTTGCCGGATGACCTCTATTTATAGTGCAAGTAAGGAGCCGTTTGAATTTCAAATCCTAAGGCTTTTGTTCCTTAACATGTCACTATCTTGCTTTTGTACTTTCAGCAGCGACTTTGTTTGTCTTCTAGTCTTCATGTCCTTTGCGTGTAAGCTTTGCATTAAATGCACATTTGAATAGAATTCAAACAGTAACTTTGGAGCGCAAAATCTCGTACATTCAGCAAGAGGTCACATATGTTTATCAGCAAGTGTTCAGTCTCAGTTTCAGCAAGCACAACCTACTCTGTCTTTCATATTTTCACTTATGCAATGTTGTTGCTGAACATTCCACTTTCTGAGTAAACACGTGCCTTACCAGTCTTCAGCAATCTTCAAGTCTTCAAGTCTTCAAATCTTTAGATCTTCAAAAGTCTTCAAGATTCTGACCGGTTTCTTATTTGCTTCAATAATTTGTTTGTAATAAACAAAATATATCTTCAGCAAATGCTTCAATAGGTCATTTTCTTTTCAGAAAATAAGATTCATTAAAGCTAAGCATCAATAAGATATTTTCTTTTCAGAAAATAAAATACATCATACGCTAATGTGTCAATAAGATATTTTCTTCTCAAAAATAAAATACGTCATACACAAAAGAAATAACTTATCTAACACCTAACTAAGTCATCAGTAAACGTTCCTCTTTACAATGTCCTTA
Organism: Plantago ovata; assembly: GCA_028274465.1. NCBI lineage: Eukaryota > Viridiplantae > Streptophyta > Magnoliopsida > Lamiales > Plantaginaceae > Plantago > Plantago ovata. The sequence goes on along the minus strand of CM051455.1, from coordinate 123,315,585 downwards.
AAATTCTAAATTCCTATGGACCTTAAGAGTACTAGTTACTGGACTGTTCTTAATTTAGCATGGTTAATTGCTCATCAAAATTACAAGTTTCCTAACAATTTTCCCCTTTTTTATGTTAGCAATCCATGGCTAAATTAATTGTTACCCTTTTAGAGGTTTCTGATGTTGAATAAATCAGATGATTAATGCAAGCATACTTGAATAAATAAACAATAAGCATAAGTAAGTTGCATAATCAAAAACCAATAAGAGTCAAAAAGAATTCATTGCTGAAAGTTATCAATCAGAAGATTACAAGAAAGCATAGATAACAAGAAATCAGCAAACAAAAACTTTAACAAAAACTATTGCAGGGACTTAAGCTCTTTCAGAGTATTTTCTCAAAATCTCTCTTACACTCTTCTTAGCAAGTGCATTGAATTCAACACAATCCTTCTCGTAGTTTTCCAGAAGCCTACGGACTTGTAGTTGAAGAATTCTTGCATTTTTGCAGGCAGTGTGATGATGCTTTTCAGCATTCATTTCCATGTAATTAGTTACCAACAAATGCATGCCCCAATTGCTGGCATGGAGAAGTTGTGTATCTGAAATGCTTCTCGGATGAATCTTTCTTAACCAGAGAAGATCTTCTTCTTGATCCTTAGCAGTGAGATAAAAGTACTCATAAGGAATCAATCCAAGTTTCTTCTTAGGTTTCTTTGTTACTGGGTCAGCATAGTAAGCAATGCCAGGTGGTTTGATCAGATTTGGTTCTTGCTTGTATGTCTTACCAATGGCAATTCTTCTTACTTGGACCTCAAGATTCAACCATCTCCCAGCAACATTTCTTGGGAGGGATTCTTCCCTTTGATTTCTTTCGACCTTGATTCAATCCATTTGAACATTTGATTCAAAATGGCTGTAGGAAAGAACTCATTTACCAGCAAGTCTTCCAGCTTTAAAATCCAGCAACCATGAATGTTTCTGATTACATTCTGAGTGGTTTCCTCATTGCTGGTCTTAGTATATTCAGTGTCGGAGCCAATAGCAATTCTGGCCAGCCTTTTCTCTTCCTGTCTTTGCCTTCTTCTTCTTGATTTAGCATTGTCTTGATCCCTTGCTGAAGAGTCAGACGAAAAATGCCTTGAGTGGCCAGACGGAGTTATGGCTGTTAAGGGTCTAGCTCTTATGGCTTGAGCTATTGTTTGATTGTCATCATCTTCTTCATCATCTTCATTCAGATTGTGATGACTTTCAGTGTGACAGAAATCTTGAGTTTCAGCAGCGGTTTTTCTCTTTTGGTACTTGCTGAATTTAACTAAGTTTCTGCTTGTCTTTTAGAACTTTTCTCTCTTTCAGCAAGAGGTTCTATTGGAAGAGGCACATCAGCAGCAGGAGTAGGAGGGGTTTGATTGCTTTTTCTAGTGTTCTTTTCCCCCTTAGACATGGATTGCAACATCGGAGTGATGTGCAGAGAATAAAACTCATTGCAATTTTCAGCAAGAGTGTTGAGACTGTTATACTTCATGATGATTGCTTGTTGGTCAGAGTTCATTGTTTCCAACTCTTTTTGAATATTCATCATGTTCTCTTCATGTCTTTTCTCTGTTGCGGCCTTCTCATCCATAATATTCTGAGCTTTGACAAGAGCATTCTTTGCAAGCTTGAGAACCTGACTTACATCTTCTTCATAGCTCTTGTGATAAAGACTTATGTCTCTCTGAGCTATTGTCAAAGTTGTAGTGCGTCTCAGCACTGTAGCCAATATCTTTCCAATGTCAAGTGGGCTCTCAGCAAGCAATGCCTCATCTTCAGCTTTGCAGGCATCATGGACTTGCTTTAGTGCTAGAATTTTGGGAGTAAACTCCTCAACTCTTGGGAACGACACTAAATGAGGTGTTAAGGAATGAACCTTAATTTAAGAAGCAAACTGATCATCACGCGTCAGCAATTCGGCTCTTAGACCATCGTCTAAATCATTGATGTAATCAGGAGGAGGAATCTGAACGACTTTTGGGTCTCGCTTGGATTGTTCATCATCATTTTCTGACAAGTCGTCATCATCCTCAGATTCATCAAGTTGAGCGACTTTTAAGCCTTTGTCAGTAGCTTCTCTTCCTTTTTGTTGAGTGGTTGCTGATGGCAACACTTCAGACTCAACGACTGGAGTTTCACCAGTAGATAGTTGTTTCAATTGAGTTTGTGGCTCAATTACTGGAGTTTCACCAGTAGTTAGTTTTAATTGAGTAGTTGCTGAAGGCAACGTTTGAGACTCAATAACTGGAGTTTCGCCAGTAGTAAGTGGAAGGGATGGAACTTCCTTAGATTTTGGTCTTGAAGATTCACCAATTTCCATATCATGCGTATGCCTTGCATGGATCACGAGACTGTTTTGTAGAGCTCGTTGGTAATCTTCATCTTCTTCATCCTCATCTTCAAGGTTTTCTTCAGTAACCTTGGCATCAGAAACTGGACTCTTGCCATTTTTCAAGGCAGCCCTTTTTCTGGCGTATTCTTCTTCAGTATCAGCACCTTGTACAGGTGCTTGATTTTCAGCAGCAGCAGGAGGAGGTTGAGATTCTTGCTGAGATTGTTGTTGTTCAGCTTGCTGATTGTCAGATTGAGTATTTTCAGCAACTGTTAACTTCAATCCACCAGCACCAGGACTTGGACCTTGATTGTCATCATTGTCATCTTTCTTGTCCTTAGAATCTTTCCCTTCAACATCACTGGGATCAGTAGGAATGTTCTCATCTTCTTCATCATCTGTCAGAATGACTAGCTCAACATGCTTGTACAAAGCAACACTTGTCACTTCCTCTTCCTCAGTTAATTTGTGGGGATCAGCCACCACAGGAACAAAAAGACCTTTGAGCATCACAGCTTGTTCAGCTGGAGAGGCACTCTTAAATTTGGCCTTCATATTCTCTCTGATTTGAGCAATCAGATTTGAGCTCACTAGCTGAGAATATGTCATTTATTCAGGAAGGATGGAGTGGACAAATGTCTCGAGCTTCAACAATGAAGTTCTCGTTTTCTCATTTGAGAGATGAAGGTGAAGATCTGAGAAGTCCATTCTCCTGTATCTTTGCCAGTTGCTGACAGACTTAGCAACTCTTGACAAAGTTGTCCTCTTGAAGTTCAAGTAAAGTTCTTCAGAACTTACTTGCTGATCTTCAGTGATGAGTACCACTTTAGTGGTCTCCTTTTGAGCCTGAAAAAGAATTTTATTTAGATCAGGATTGGTTTGGAGAATTGTTTTAGAGTTTGAATCTGAAACATGATTTACCTGCTGAGAGTCAGCAAGCTCATGTAGTACAATTTCCATTCCATGAGGAGCTTGAGTAGCATCCTCCATTTGTTCATCCTGAAATAAATTAAGATTAGATACAAGTACTAAGCTGTCAAACTTAGTTTTTATAGCAAAATTAATAACTACCTGCTGAGCAGGGAGTGTTGGTTCTGGTGCAGAGGCTTCAGCAACCATCTGACTTGCATTTGAGAAGTCTGTAGAGAAAGAATAATTTTAGCAAAAGAACAATTTTCAGAATTTGAAGTTTTACTGATGGTTGAATTAACTACCTGCTGAGGAAGGACAGGTTGTGGCTCAGTCCTTTCAGCACTAACAGTTTCTTCAGCTTCTGGGACTGTTTCTTCAGCAGACTTCTGATTTTGCTCTAACTGAGAAAGTTGTGCGGTTTCAGCAATCTCCCTTGTCTCTGAATTGACAAGCTGAGCAGAAGCATCTTGACCTTTAAGCTCACTGCTTGTCATGAAGAGGTCAATTGACTTGTTGGATGATTCTTCAATCTCCAACTCCATTTGTTTGCTTAAATCTTCCAGTACAAGCTGGACTTTGTCAATTGAAGTCTTGGGTGAACTTGGGCCAGTATTCTCAGCATCAAGAGATGCGTCTTTGAATAGTGCTTCTTGAGTTTCAGCAACTTCAGGAACTGGAACCATTCCTATTTCAGCAACTGGTCCATCAGCAAGCTGGGTTTCAGCAACTTGATGAGTTGCTTGTTCAGCAACCATCTTTTCAGCAGCATCAGCAAGTGCCGCTTTTTGCAGATCAGCAGCAATGTCGCTTGCTGGTTCCATAGTTGGATCATTTGGAATATCTACAATGTAGATATCTGGACTTGGGCAGGAATTTCATTTCCACTGCCTTGTGGTCTATTCTCAGTAGAGTTATCAACGTTAAGTTGATTGTTGAAGGCTTCCGCAAACACTTCAACATTGCTGATATATGTTTCAGTAATTACTTCAGCAACATCTACTGGCAAATGCGTTTCAGCATTTGTCTGGAATTTACTGAGGAGTCTTGGACATTAGGGACTGACTGAGAAGCCAGTGTCTCTTTCTTTTGTTACTTGTCCGTTTCCTCTTAGGTACGGGATTTGCTGATGACGCTGCAGTCTGAGTGTCATCATCAGCTTTCCTCTTTTTCTTTAGATTTCTCCAGTTTCCCAGAGTCATCTATTGTTGCTTTTCAGCAACGGTGTTGTACACGTACCTTGTTGATTTTCTACAGCAGTTTCATTTGTGTTACCACCACCAACAGCAGTTTCATCTCTAAGTTGCTGAGTGGTAACATCTGCAGCTGTTGTATACCTTCTTGCTGGCTTGTGCTGACAACATTTGCAGTTGTTGTCTTCTTGGTTTTCTTCCAGCAATTAGGTACATTCTGCTTGTAGAAAGATCTTCCCACATTGCACACAGATTTCTTGATTGGCAATGGGTTTCTTAGCTGAATCCTGAAATGTTCAAGGATATAGCATATCTTGATTCCATACATAACTGGAAGGAAGGTGAGACCTTGTTGTCTTCTACCTTTACCTTAAACTTAGTAACACAATCAACAAGCCTGTTGAAAATGTACTTAGCCCAGTTAAGTTCCGATTTATTTTCATAGATATGCATCAGCAATGGCCATCTTCTCAGGCCTACTTGGTCAATTCCTCCAACTTGGGAGTCAAGAACTTTAATCAGTAGCAGAGCTACTAGACCAAGTGAATGGCAGAGATGCTTTCTCAACGTGCTTTGTCCAAGTCACGGGAGCTATCTCGCCTTTCTTCATTTTTGCATTTCTGACGTCACTGTAGAAAGCTTCAATTTCTTCGTCAGAAGCAGTGACGTCATCTTCAGTTCCAGTGGTTGGAATCTGAAAAATCTCCGCTAAATCAGTCCATTTCAGGACGATTTGCGTGTTCTGAACATAGTAAGGATCACTTTTTCAGTGACTCCATTACTGTCTGTAAGGGACTGGATTTCTGCATTGTTGTAGAATTCCATGGTATCAATCATGCTCACTTGCTTAGTGCGAGCAGAGATAAAGTTCATGAGGCCTTGCTGCTTGATGAACTCAAGCGCCTCTTCATTTTGGTCATCAAGTTCTTGTTCATAAAAGTACCTAATGTACTTTCTTTTGCAAACCCTCCCCATTGCATCAACATCTCACACTTTGCAGTGTCAAGATATGACGGAGGCATAGGTTTTACAGTGATTCGGTCGTTTTTCAACACAACTTTCGTTGTGTCTTGGGCCAGAGTAGTCACCGGAGCAATGCGTGTTTCAGCACTGTCAACCTTTGACGATTTGAGGACTTAGATGACTGTCTCTTGGGAGCCATTTCTTATATAGAGAAAGAATTGTACGAAAAGAGATAGTTTGCTTTTTGACCGGAGGTACAGTAGTTTCAGGCTAGAAATTGCAGAGAAGGAAATGTGAGTTAAAGAATTTTGTCATTTCTCTAACTCCTTCTTTATATAGTGTCTCTGGTGTGTGAGAAACTCAATCGATTTGAGCTCTCAGCAAGGGTAAAAAAGAGAAACACTGGAGATAGTGGAGCCTTTGCATTGAATGCGTAGGCCCACTAACTAAAACCGTCAGAGCACTCTCTCTCTTTGTTTTGTTAGCCGTTAGATTATAACTCCTTTTAATCAATGGCCACGATTGAATTTCATGTCATGATTATTGCGAGTTTATCTGTGCCAGCTTAACGTCACAAATTGATTTTACCGAGTAATAAGGGATAGATTGCTTGCTGAAATAGACAAGAATCTTTTCAGCGAGTTTGAATTAACAATCTAGATACTTGCTGAAAGTTCCCCCTTACTTAGATATCTCATATTTTCTAAGTTTAAAAGATATTTTGATTTCCCGTATCAGTAAATTCTTTTGCATTGAGACATCCTTGGTAAAATCTGAGAGATGAGCTTTTGCTCTTTTTCTGAGTTCCCGTCTCAGAAAATTCCTTTGATACTTGAATACCTGTTTCAGTATCTTTTGATTGTCTGAGTACCCGTCTCAGCAATCCTTAAGTTCTTTCACTTACTGAGCCTGTCTCAGCAATGGTCAAGTTTCCTAACAAATACCTGTTTGAAGGAATTACTTGCTGAATGCCTGTTTCAGCAATCATGTTGTGACTTATCATTTCTTAGAAGAAATCAGTGACTTGGTCTTTTGACAGGAATACTTTGGCTTGCTGAATACCTGTTTCAGCATTCTGCCAAGTGTATCCTTTATTGAGGTAGTTCAATCAATCCAAGGTTATACCTTAGCATTGCGAACCTATTATCCGGTAGGGGCTTGGTAAAGATGTCAGCAAGCTGATCTTCAGTACCTACTTTCACAACCTCAATATCACCTTTTTCCACATGATCTCTAATGAAATGATGTCTAATATCAATGTGCTTGGTCCTAGAGTGAAACTTAGGATTTTGCGTAATTGCAATAGCACTGTATTATCACAAAAGATTGGGTTTTCTTTGCAGAAATACCATAATCTCTTAATTGTTGCTGAATCCATAGGATTTGAGCTGTGCAACAACCAGCTGCAATGTATTCAGATTCAGTAGATGAATTGGCGACACACGTTTGCTTCTTGCTGAACCATGATATTAATCTAGTACCCAAAAACTGACAAGTTCCAGAGGTACTTTTCTATCAAGAGTTGATCCACCATGATCAGCATCAGAATAGCCAACCAATTCAAGTCCAGAATCTTTGGATACCATAATCCAACATTGACTGTACCTTTAACATATTTCAGTATTTTAATTGCCTTTTTGTAGTGTGATTCTCTGGATCAGATTGGAATCTTGCACACACACAAACAGCATACTGAATGTCAGGTCTACTTGCTGTTAGATACAACAAGGAACCAATGAGCTTCCTATACTTGTGTTCTTCAACACTTTTGTCCTCTTTAGTATAGCCCAATTTGGTACCAACACTCATAGGGATCTTTTCAGGTTTTCATCCTCTTTGATCCTAAACTTTATGAGCATTTCTTTCGCATACTTTGCTTGATTTATGAATATTCCATCTTTGAGTTGCTTGACTTGCAACCCTAGGAAATAATTCAATTTTCCATCATACTCATTTCAAACTTATTAGTCATGAGTTTGCAAAATCATCACAAAGTTGCTTGTCCTTAGATCCAAAAATTATGTCATCCACATAAATTTGAACTAAGATTAATTTACCATCATGGTTCATGGTAAAAAGAGTTTTGTCAACTTCACCTTTCTTGAAACCATTTTCCAGCAAGAACTTAGCTAAGGTATCATACCATGCTCTTGGTGCTTGCTTTAGACCATATACAGCTTTCTGAAGCTTATATACCATCTTGGTTTCTGAGGGAAGTTCAAAGCCAGGGGGTTGTTCTAGGTAGACTTCTTCAGCAAGTTCACCATTTAAGAATGCACTCTTAACATCCATTTGGTAAACAATGAAGTCATGTGAGCAGCAAAGGCCAAGAAAAGCCTAATTGCATCCAATCTTGCAACTGGAGCGTAAGACTCATCATAGTCCAATCCTTCAGTCTGACAGTAACCTTGAGCAACTAAGCGTGCTTTGTTTCTTGTTACTTCACCAGACTCGCTCAGCTTGTTTCTGAACACCCACTTTGTACCAATAGCTTTCTTATTTTCAGCAAGTGGCACAAGTTTCCAGACTTTGTTTCTTTCAAATTGATCCAATTCTTGCATTGCCTTTATCCATTCAGAATGCTTCAAAGCTTCTTCTATGGTTTTAGGTTCAATTTCTGAAACAAAGCAAGAGAATAAAGATTCTACTTCTACGACAGTTGCTTCTTCAGCAAGTCCTTGAGTAGCTTTGGATCTAGTCACTTGGCGTTTATTAATATCGCCAATCATATCCGTAGAGGGATGATCTCTAATCCATTTATTAACAGGTTTCCTGTTTGTTGGATCAGGATATGTTTGCTCATCAGCATGTGACTCTTCAGTATGTACTTGTTCAGTACTACTGGGAATTTGTGTCTCTGCTGAGATTTGATCGTCAGCAACTGCTTGTTCAGCATTGCTGGGTTGAGGTATTTCATCAGCAGGCACTGGAGATTGCGTAATTTCAGCAACTTCCGGAGCAACCGCATCTTTTGCTGGAATTCTTTGTCGTGAACTATATTTATCTTGTCATGACTCGGGGAGGAGAATCATTGTCAGAATCATCATTTAGTTCAATTGACTTGATTTGCCTAGCATCAGATTCAGTTCTTTGCTCATGTATGATTAGCTTTTTCATACATTCTGATATTTCTTCTTCAGCAGGCACACCTTGTGTCTTTTCGTAGAATACAACATGCACAGATTCTTCAATCTTTTGTGCCTTTTGTTGTAAACTCTATAAGCTTTA
>CM051455.1:123017595-123306845 GCA_028274465.1 Plantago ovata | reverse complement strand
GCAGAGAGTTGAGATTCTTGCTGAGATTGTTGTTGTTCAGCTGGCTGATTGTCATATTAGTATTTTTCAGCAACTGTTAACTTCAAATCCACAGCACAGGACTGGACCTTGATGTCATCATCGTATCTTTTTGTCCTAGAAATCTTTCCTTCATCATCACTGGATCAGTAGAATGTTCTCATCTTCTCTTATTCTTCATCATCTGTCAGAAGACTGCTCAAAGCTTGTAACAAGCAAACTTGTCCCTTCCTTTCCTCAGGTAAGTTGTGGGGATCAGCCACGCACATGAACAAGAAAGACACCTTTGAGCATCAACACTCTTGTTCCGACTGGAGAGGCACTCTAAATTTTGCCTTCATATTCTCTCTGATTTGAGCAATCAGATTTGACTCACTTGCTGAGAATATGTCATTTATTCAGGAGGAATGGAGTGGACAAATGTTTGAGCTTCAACCAGTGAAGTTCTCTTTTTCTCATTTGAGAGATGAAGGTTTAAGATCTGAGAAGTCCTTCTCCTATACTTTTGCCAGTTGCTGACGGACTTAGCAACTCTTGACAAAGTTGTCCTCTTGAAGCTCAAGTAAAGTTCTTCAGAACTTACTTGCTGATCTTCAGTGATGAGTACCACCTTCAGTTGGTCTCCTTTTGAGCCTGAAAAAGATTTTATTTAGATCAGGATTGGTTTGGAGAGTTTTAGAGTTTAAATCTGAACATGATTTACCTGCTGAGAGTCAGCAAGCTCATGTAGTACAATTTCCATTCCATGAGGAGCTTGAGTAGCATCCTCCATTTGTTCATCATCCTGAAATAAATTAAAAGAGACAAGTACTAAGCTGTCAAACTTAGTTTTTATACCAAAATTATAACTACCTGCTGAGCAGGAGTGTTGGTTCTGGGGCAGAGGCTAGCAACCATCTGACTTGCATCTTGAGAAGTCTGTAGAGAAAGAATAATTTTAGCAAAAGAACAATTTTGTTTCAGAATTTGAAGTTTTACTGATGGTTGAATTAACTACCTGCTGAGGAAGGACAGTTGTGGCTCAGTCCTTTCAGCATAACAGTTTCTTTCAGCTTCTTGGACTGTTTCTTCAGCAGACTTCTGATTTTGCTCTAACTCTAGAAAAGTTGTGCGGTTTCAGCAATCTCCCTTGTCTCTGAATTGACAAGTTGAGCAGAAGCATTGACCTTTAAGCTCACTGCTTGTCATGAAGAGATCAATTGACTTGTTGGATGATTCTTCAATCTCCAACTCCATTTGTTTGCTTAAATCTTCCAGTACAAGCTGGACTTTGTCAATTGAAGTCTTGGGTGAACTTGGGCCAGTATTCTCAGCATCAAGAGATGCGTCTTTGAATAATGCTTCTTGAGTTTCAGCAACTTCAGGAAACAGGAACCATTGCTATTTCAGCAACTGGTCCATCAGCAAGCTGGGTTTCAGCAACTTGATGAGTTGCTTGTTCAGCAACCATCTTTTCAGCAGCATCAGCAAGTGCCGCTTTTGCAGATCAGCAGCAATGTCGCTGCTGGTTCCATGTGGATCATCTAGAATATCTACAATGTAGATATCTGGGACTTGGGCAGGAATTTCATTTCCACTGCCTGTGGTCTATTCTCAGTAGAGTTATCAAACGTTAAGTTGATTGTTGAAGGCTTCCGCAAACACTTCAACATTGCTGATATATGTTTCAGTATTATTCTCTCAGCAATCTACTGGCAAATGCGTTTCAGCATTTGTCTGGGAATGACTGAGGAGTCTTGGACATTAGGGACTGACTGAGAGCCAGTGTCTTCTTTCTTTTGTTACTTGTCTTTCCTCTTAGGTACGGGATTTGCTGATGACGCTGCAGTCTGAGTGTCATCATCAGCTTTCCTCTTTTTCTTTTTAGATTTCTCCAGTTTCCCAGAGTCATCTATTGTTGCCTTTTCAGCACAGTGTTGTACACGTACCTTGTTGATTTCTACACAGCAGTTTCATTTGTGTTACCACCACCAACAGACAGTTTCATCTCTAAGTTGCTAGTGGTAACATCTGCAGCTGTTGTATACCTTTCTTGCTGGCTTGTGCTGACAACATTTGCAGTTGTTGTCTTCTTGGTTTTCTTTCCAGCAATCTTAGGTACATTCTGCTTGTAGAAAGATCTTCCCACATTGCACACAGATTTCTTGATTGGCAATGGGTTTCTTAGCTGAATCCTAAATGTTCAAGGATATAGCATATCTTGATTCCATACATAACTGGAAAGGAAGGTGAGACCTTGTTGTCTTCTACCTTTACCTTAAACTTAGTAACACAATCAACAAGCCTGTTGAAAATGTACTTAGCCCAGTTAAGTTCGATTTATTTTCATAGATATGCATCAGCAATGGCCATCTTCTCAGGCCTACTTGGTCAATTCCTCCAACTTGGGAGTCAAGAACTTTAATTAGTAGCAGAGCTACTAGACCAAGTGATGGCAGAGATGCTTTCTCTTAACGTGCTTTGTCCAAGTCACGGGAGCTATCTCGCCTTTCTTCATCTTGCATTCTGACGTCACTGTAGAAAGCTTCAATTTCTTCGTCAGAAGCATGACGTCATCTTCAGTTCCGTGGTTGGAATCTGAAAAATCTCCGCTAAATCAGTCCATTTCAGGACGATTTGCGTGTCTGAACATAAGTAAGGATCACTTTTTCAGTGATTCCATTACTGTCTGTAAGGGATTGGATTTCTGCATTGTTGTAGAATTCCATAGTATCAATCATGCTCACTTGCTTAGTGCGAGCAGAGATAAAGTTCATGAGGCCTTGCTGCTTGATGAACTCAAGCGCCTCTTCATTTGGTCATTAAGTTCTTGTTCATAAAAGTACTTAATGTACTTTTCTTTTGCAAACCCTCCCCATTGCATCAACATCTCACACTTTTCAGTGTCAGATATGACGGAGGCATAGGTTTTACAGTGATTCGGTCGTTTTTCAACACAACTTTCGTTGTGTCTTGGGCCAGAGTAGTCACCGGAGCAATGCGTGTTTCAGCACTGTCAACCTTTGACGATTTTGAGGACTTAGATGACTGTCTCTTGGGAGCCATTTCTTATATAGCAAGAAAGATTGTACGAAAAGAGATAGTTTTTTTTTTGACCGGAGGTACAGTAGTTTCAGGCTAGAAATTGCAGAGAAAGGAAATGTGAGTTAAAGAATTTTGTCATTTCTCTAACTCCTTCTTTATATAGTGTCTCTGGTGTGTGAGAAACTCAATCGATTTGAGCTCTCAGCAAGGGTAAACAGAGAAACACTGGAGATAGTGGAGCCTTTGCATTGAATGCGTAATGGCCCATTAACTAAAACCGTCAGAGCACTCTCTCTCTTGTTTTGTTAGCCGTTAGATTAATAACTCCTTTTAATCAATGGCCACGATTGAATTTCATGTCATGATTATTGCAAGTTTATCTGTGCCAGCTTAACGTCACAAATTGATTTTTCTGATTAATAAGGGATAGATTGCTTGCTGAAATAGACAAGAATCTTTTCAGCGAGTTGAATTAACAATCTAGATACTTGCTGAAAATTCCCCCTTACTTAGATATCTCATATTTTCTAAGTTTAAAAGACATTTCTGATTTTCCGTATCAGTAAATTCTTTTGCACTTGAGACATCCTTTGGTAAAATCTGAGAGATGAACTTTTGCTCTTTTTCTGAGTTCCCGTCTCAGAAAATTCCTTTGATACTTGAATACCTGTTTCAGTATCTTTGATTGTCTGAGTACCCGTCTCAGCAATCCTTAAGTTCTTTCACTTACTGAGTGCCTGTCTCAGCAAATGGTCAAGTTTCCTAACAAATACCTGTTTTGAAGGAATTACTTGCTGAATGCCTGTTTCAGCAATCATGTTGTGACTTATCATTTCCTAGAAGAAATTAGTGACTTGGTCTTTTGGACAGGAATACTTTGGCTTGCTGAATACCTGTTTCAGCATTCTGCCAAGTGTATCCTTTATTGAGGTAGTTCAATCAATCCAAGGTTATACCTTAGCATTGCGAACCTATTATCCGGTAGGGGCTTGGTAAAGATGTCAGCAAGCTGATCTTCAGTACCTACTTTCACAACCTCAATATCACCTTTTTCCACATGATCTCTAATGAAATGATGTCTAATATCAATGTGCTTAGTCCTAGAGTGAAACTTAGGATTTTGCGTAATTGCAATAGCACTTGTATTATCACAAAAGATTGGTGTTTTCTTTGTAGAAATACCATAATCTCTTAATTGTTGCTGAATCCATAGGATTTGAGCTGTGCAACAACCAGCTGCAATGTATTCAGATTCAGTAGATGAATTGGCGACACACGTTTGCTTCTTGCTGAACCATGATATTAATCTAGTACCCAAAACTGACAAGTTCCAGAGGTACTTTTTCTATCAAGAGTTGATCCACCATGATCAGCATCAGAATAGCCAACCAATTCAAGTCCAGAATCTTTAGGATACCATAATCCAACATTGACTGTACCTTTAACATATTTCAGTATTTAATTGCCTTTTTGTAGTGTGATTCTCTTGGATCAGATTGGAATCTTGCACACACACAAACAGCATACTGAATGTCAGGTCTACTTGCTGTTAGATACAACAAGGAACCAATGAGCTTCCTATACTTGTGTTTTCAACACTTTTGTCCTCTTTAGTATAGCCCAATTTGGTACCAACACTCATAGGGATCTTTTCAGGTTTCTCATCCTCTTTGATCCTAAACTTTATGAGCATTTCTTTCGCATACTTTGCTTGATTTATGAATATTCCATCTTTGAGTTGCTTGACTTGCAACCCTAGGAAATAATTCAATTTTCCCATCATACTCATTTCAAACTTATTAGTCATGAGTTTGGCAAAATCATCACAAAGTTGCTTGTCCTTAGATCCAAAAATTATGTCATCCACATAAATTTGAACTAAGATTAATTTACCATCATGGTTCATGGTAAAAAGAGTTTTGTCAACTTCACCTTTCTTGAAATCATTTTCCAGCAAGAACTTAGCCAAGGTATCATACCATGCTCTTGGTGCTTGCTTTAGACCATATACAGCTTTCTGAAGCTTGTATACCATCTTGATTTTTTAGGGAAGTTCAAAGCCAGGGGGTTGCTCTAGGTAGACTTCTTCAGCAAGTTCACCATTTAAGAATGCACTCTTAACATCCATTTGGTAAACAATGAAGTCATTGTGAGCAGCAAAGGCCAAGAAAAGCCTAATTGCATCCAATCTTGCAACTTGAGCATAAGACTCATCATAGTCCAATCCTTCAGTCTGACAGTAACTTTGAGCAACTAAGCGTGCTTTGTTTCTTGTTACTTCACCAGACTCGCTCAGCTTGTTTCTGAACACCCACTTTGTACCAATAGCTTTCTTATTTTCAGCAAGTGGCACAAGTTTCCAGACTTTGTTTCTTTCAAATTGATCCAATTCTTCTTGCATTGCCTTTATCCATTCAGAATGCTTCAAAGCTTCTTCTATGGTTTTAGGTTCAATTTCTGAAACAAAGCAAGAGAATAAAGATTCTACTTCTACGACAGTTGCTTCTTCAGCAAGTCCTTGAGTAGCTTTGGATCTAGTCACTTGGCGTTTATTAATATCGCCAACCATATCCGTAGAGGGATGATCTCTAATCCATTTATTAACAGGTTTCCTGTTTGTTGGATCAGGATATGTTTGCTCATCAGCATGTGACTCTTCAGTATGTACTTGTTCAATACTACTGGGAATTTGTGTCTCTGCTGAGATTTGTTCGTCAGCAACTGCTTGTTCAGCATTGCTGGAATGAGGTATTTCACCAGCAGGCACTGGAGATTGCGTAATTTCAGCAACTTCCGGAGCAACTGCATCTTTTGCTGGAAATTCTTTGTCATGAACTATTTTTATCTTGTCATGACTTGGGGGAGGAGAGTCATTGTCAGAATCATCATTTAGTTCAATTGACTTGATTTGCCTAGCATCAGATTCAGTTCTTTGCTCATGTATGATTAGCTTTTTCATACATTCTGATATTTCTTCTTCAGCAGGCACACCTTGTGACTTTTCGTAGAATACAACATGCACAGATTCTTCAATCTTTTGTGCCTTTTTGTTGTAAACTCTATAAGCTTTACTGTGCAAGGAGTAGCCAAGAAATATCGCTTCGTCTGCCTTTGGTTGAAATGTTCTTAGGTATTCTCTACCATTGTTAAGAACGAAAAACTTGCAACCAAATACTCTTAAATGAGTGATGTTAGGAGGTCTACCAACAAACAATTCATAAGGAGTTTTGTTGTATTCCTCAGTAATCAAACATCTATTCTGAGTATAGCAGGCGGTATTAATCGCTTCAACCCAGTAAGCCTCACTTATTTCAGTGTCAGCAAGCATTGTTCTTGCGGCTTCTTTCAGAGTACGATTCTTCCGTTCAGCAACACCGTTTTGCTGTGGTGTCCTTACTGAGGATAACTGATGTTGAATACCTTTGGAGGTACAATATTCAGTTATGTACTGGTTTACAAACTCAGTACCATGGTCTGTCCTTATGACTTTTACCTTGTCATTTTTCATGACTTCAAGCTTATTCAGCAAGTTAGGTATTTCAGTCTTGGTTTCAGATTTGTGCTTGATGAACACTACCCAAGTGAATCTTAAATAGTCATCTACCACGACTAGACCATACTTCTTACCAGCATAGCTTGTTGAATAAGATTCAAACAAGTCCATGTGTAAGAGTTGTAAAGGTTTTGTAGTTGACGGTACTGCCTTGTTCTTGAAAGAAGATTTGGTTTGCTTTCCTTGCTGACATGCATTGCAAACACCATCCTTCTTAAAAGTAACCCTAGGTAATCCAACTACAAGTGCCTTTTTAGACAGTTTATTCAGCGTCTTGAAGTTTAGATGACTTGTTCGTTTATGCCATAACCATGCTTTTTCAGCAAGGCAATCATGATCTGAGACAAGGCATTTTTCAACGTTTGCTGAAGACCAATCAACGGTGTACAAGCCTCCGGATCTTCTTGCAATCATTATAACCTTTTTAGTCTCAAAATCTACAAGTTTACATTCATCACTTTTAATTTCGATGAAGTATCCTTTGTCAGGAAATTGACTCATGCTGAAAAGGTTAAACTTAAGATTTTTGACATAAAGAACTCCAGAAATGGTTATGCATCCCAACTTCACATCACCATAGTCTTTTGTAGATCCGGAGCCTCCACCAGCAAACCTTATTGTTGGACCTTTAGACCACCGTCTATAGTTTATAAGGTTATTCTTGTTGCCCGTCATGTGCTTTCCACAACCACTATCAAAGTGCCAGATTGCATCGTTTGTCTCCGTGGCTGCAGTCTACACAATCAAGAGCAAACAAGTTAATTATCAAATGATGGATGTCCATTAACATGTTCAAGAATGCGTCCAGTGGAAACCCAAGTCTGAAGTTTTTCAACTTTGACTTGTTTTCTACTTGCTGAGGAACTAGGAGGATTTGAGCTGAAAGACTTTTGACTCGTGCTGGTCAAATCCACTTTCTGATGTGGTGTCTTGCTCTGTTGACCTTTTTGCTGAACATACTTTTCAGTAAGTTCTTTTCTAGCAAGGTTCCTTCTAGTCCTAGCATTTGGAGTCTTTTCAGAACTCTTAGGCTTGGTTTTCTTCATCTCTTTGAAGTATCTTTGCTGACTTTGCTTATACTCATGAAAGAGTTGACTTTGCTTGGTTTTGAAACCGAGTCCACTCTTTGGAGAATGCTGAGCTTTAGCTTCAGCAACCTTACTTAATTCAGGTTTGTCAGCAAAGGACTTCTGATTACTTTTGGTAATCTTGCCTTTAGTCTTAACAACTTGCTTTTCAGCAACTTGTTTGGCGGAATGCTTCACGGCATTCTTTTTCTTTCCAGTTTGCTTCTCAGCACCCTGTTTTCCTTTTAAAGTCTTGTTACTTTGTGTAGCAACAACGGGCTTTATGGTCATAGGTACTTGATTGCATGTTTCAGCAACCTTAGTTTGACCAAACTGATAGATCACTGGTGGACTACTATCAGTAGCACGTACAAAGGAGAGGTGATTTATCTTTTCTCAAGATTTCTACGTTATCACCTTCACACGTTGCTCCTAAACCTTCTTTCTGAGATGGATCTCTCAAGTAAGAGTTTAGTTCAGTCAGCGTATTACTTGCTTCCACATAGGATTTGAAATTGATTTTCATCTTTTTCATCTCTTGGATTTCAGCAAGTAACTTTAGAATTGAGGACTGATACTCTTCCAATTCTAATGCCATTTGAGAATTCTTCTCTGCAGCCTCAGCAATCAACTTCTTAAGACGCCTTATTTCAGCATCCTTTTCTTCTGTCTCTTCCTTCAGCAAAACATACTTTTCAGTAGTTTGCTTGGTCAGAGTTTCAGCAAGTTAAAGTTTCTCTTGCTGTTTGCTTAGAGTTTTCTGAAATCTTTCGATTTCTCCTTGAATCTTGTCAAGGTCAATCTCGTCTTCACTTTCTGATTCTGAGTCAGAGGTAGAGTTATTTACCTGACCGGCCATGAGGCAGAATTCGTAGTTCGACACATCTGGATAAGCTTCCATAGCTATTCCACACACTTTTTTGCCAATCTCCACGTCTAGAGTGGATTCTTCATCGTCGGTGTCTGAACTTTCATCCTCACTGTCTTCTGAGCTTGTATCAATACACAATGCATCGATTTTTGCTTGAAGCTTCTTCTTTTCTTCAGCAATGAAAGCTCTTTTGAACTTCTTCTTCTTTTCAGCAGACTTGCCTTTCAGCAAAGGGCAATTAGCTTTGAGGTGTCCAGGCTTTTTGAAGTAAAAACATAGATCATTTCCAACTGCTGGTTCTTCTGATGATGTAGCTTGCTGAGCTTGCTTGTTCAGCGAGCTAGTATCATTCTTGTACTTATGGTAGTTGTTACCAAGATGCTTTTTCAGCTTCTCTTTTGCTTTTCGCCTTTCAAGTTCCTTACTAATGAACTTCTTCATGTTTTTAACAACGAAAGCATTTTCATCAGCAGGCTCTTTATCATTCTTCTTTTCAGAAGACGACGGCTTTGCAGCAAGAGCAATGTTTTGCGATTTTTCAGCAAACACATTTTCTCTTTGCTTTGTCTCATAATTGACAGTAGCAAGATGAGAGAACAACTTTGTTGGTGTAATGTCAGGCATTCCTTGATTATAATAGAAATTCTGAGTATGGATCCATTCTTGATTCAAACTTCTGATGATAGTTTTCACTTTCTCAGAATCTGAATAAAGATTTCCAACACCCAGCGCTGCCATTTCACTAACAAGAGTTGTGAATCTGAAGTCCAAGTCTTCCAGTGACTCGTTAGCACCTTGCTTAAAGTTTTGAAACTTTAATTTAAGTACTTCAAGTTTGTTTTCCTTGGTCTTGTCAGATCCAGCACAAAGATCTTGAACCATTTTCCAAGCTTCCTTTGCAGTCTTAGCACCCCACAGTTTGCACTGTATGGTATCCGGAGTTGATCTGATGATGATGTTTCTTGCTTGGCCATCAAGACGGAATCTCTTAGCTTCGTCAGAAGTCCATTCCTCTCTTGGTTTTGGCACAACAGTATCTGATGGTTCGCCAAGGATGGTTTCCTTCCCAGCTTCAGTGGTCTTGTGAGGGAAACTCCTTTCAATCTTAGTGATCTTGATAGGTCCATCATTAATGACGGTTACCATTTCATCACTAATGGCCTCAAGATGTAGCATCATGTTGTTTCGCCATTTCTCGTAATTTTCCAGCTTCAGCAAGGGAGCATCTCCTAAAGACATCTTGTCAGCAAAGCACTACCAAACTGATCAAGTGAGAGTGATTTACAGAAAGCACTTAAGGGGATCTAGGTTCAGTGCAGAAGGCTAAAGAACCTCCTGCTCTGATACCACTTGTTGGTCCCTTTAAACAACAAGAAAAGACTAGAGGGGGGGTGAATAGTCTTTTCAAACTTTCGTCGTTTAAAAACTTTCTCAGCAAGTACTTATTACTTTTCAGTAATGAGGTTGTTGATACTTAACTTTCTCAGCAAGCGTAAGTTACTTTTCAGTAGCTTGGTTTGCTGATACTTAAAATCAGAGAGCGGAAGTCTTTGAAACAATAAGTGCTCTTTCAGCAAGTAAAGAGTTTTCAGCAAGTGAAGTGAGTGACTGTGTACAAACAGATATAATTTGCTGAAAGCTAAATGCAGTAAGTAAATCACACAAACGCTTTTATAGTGGTATCTGAGAGTGGCGTAATCTCTCAACTAATCCACTTTGTCCTTTCTAGGATTGAATCCACTAAGATATGATTGAGGTTCCTTACAATCTCCTATCTAAAGCGATTCAACAGAAACCAAAGCGCACTTGCTTTGTCTCCAATCTAAACTAGAGAACTCAACCTTGTTCTCCACCAAACTTGGTACTTTTAATCAGCAAAACTATGCTCGATTAAGTTCCCCCTGAATATCACGCCTGAAAGGGTGTATTTTCAGTTAGAGAGTTTTGGGGTGAGATGACTTAATTATAACTTATTCAGTTACAACAAGTAATCTAAGAAACACAACTTGGAATACTTTGCAGTAAACAAGTTTGATTGTTTCTGGTGTCAAGACTTGTTCTTGTTCGAAAGAAAGAACACTTAACTAATTTCTTAGCCGAGTTTGTTCTACTTCTTCACAAGTAGCTTTTTCAAGCTTTAAGTCTTGGAACGGATCAATGGCAGTAAGAGTGATTGAAGGTTTGTGAGTTTTTAAGCACAAGTGAGAGTTTGATCACGTTGTTTACACACTTCAACTCTTTGCCGGATGACCTCTATTTATAGTGCAAGTAAGGAGCCGTTTGAATTTCAAATCCTAAGGCTTTTGTTCCTTAACATGTCACTATCTTGCTTTTGTACTTTCAGCAGCGACTTTGTTTGTCTTCTAGTCTTCATGTCCTTTGCGTGTAAGCTTTGCATTAAATGCACATTTGAATAGAATTTAAATAGTAACTTTGGAGCGCAAAATGTCGTACATTCAGCAAGAGGTCACATATGTTTATCAGCAAGTGTTCAGTCTCAGTTTCAGCAAGCACAACATACTCTGTCTTTCAGATTTTCACTTATGCAATGTTGTTGATGAACATTCCACTTTCTGAGTAAACACGTGCCTTACCAGTCTTCAGCAATCTTCAAGTCTTCAAGTCTTCAAATCTTCAAATCTTCAAAAGTCTTCAAGATTCTGACCGGTTTCTTATTTGCTTCAATAATTTGTTTGTAATAAACAAAATATATCTTCAGCAAATGCTTCAATAGGTCATTTTCTTTTCAGAAAATAAGATTCATTAAAGCTAAGCATCAATAAGATATTTTCTTTTCAGAAAATAAAATACGTCGTACGCTAATGTGTCAATAAGATATTTTCTTCTCAGAAAATAAAATACGTCATACACAAAAGAAATAACTTATCTAACACCTAACTAAGTCATCAGCAAACGTTCCTCTTTTACAATGTCCTTAAAATTCTAAATTCCTATGGACCTTAAGAGTACTACTTACTGGACTGTTCTTAATTTAGCATGGTTAATTGCTCATCAAAATTACAAGTTTCCTAACAGAAGTGTTGAATTTGATTTGATCAAAGAGATACACGAATGCAAGCTCAATGAAGGAGGGAACATGTATGAACATGTTCTCAAGATGAGAATAAGATCATGGTGATCTTTGTCCTTCAATCATTGTCGAGTTCGTATTCGCAGTTCATCGTTAACCACCATGAATGCGAAGGACGTAACACTGCCTAAACTCCATAATCTGCTAAAGACATATGATCAAACTCTTCCTAAGAAGGAAAAGTCAATCATGTTTGTTAGGCAACCGTCTAACACAAACCCGAGAAACAAAGGTGCTATGGGTAAGGGAAAGTCGGGAGCCAAGGGTAACACTTCGAGTGATAAGCCTAAGCGTCTGAACCAGAAAAGGAGGTTCAAGAGGAGAGGAATGGTACACACAGATGAATATCTTTTCTGTAAGCAGAAAGGGCATTGGAAAAGAGATTGCCCTAAGCTAAGGGCAGATCAAGCTAAGAAGCCGCCGGCTTCTAACTCAGGTATGTTTGTTATTGAAATAAACATGAATACTTTTGACTCCAATGGTTGGGTATTAGATACAGCCTGTGGCTCGCACATTTGTAATAATGTGCAGGGGCCCATTGAACACAGGCTAGTCAAGCAAGGTGAAATCGACTTGCATGTTGGGAACAGCAATCCAGTCGAAGCCAAACGCGTTGGACGCTGCAAGATAGATTTACCTTCAGGACAATGTTTAGAACTTGATAAATTTTATTATGTTCCATCCATTGTCAGAAATATTATTTCCATTCCATTGTTGGACAATTTGGGTTTTTCCTAATACTTGTTACTTTTCATTAAATGACCAGTATTATGGAAAAGCTCGCTTAGTGAATGGTTTATATATTTTGCAAAGTAGTCTACCTTTATTTCAAATACATAACAAACCACCGTCTTCAAGTAGGAAGAATGATCCATCTTATCTACAGCATTGTCAGCTAGGCCATATCAATGAAACACGATTCAAAGACTAAGGAAGTTGGACTACTTAGAACCATTTGATTTTGAATCATATGGTACATGTGAATCATGTGTTAAGGGTAAGATGACGAACAAACCTTTTGTTGGACAAGGTGTTCGTGCCACTCGCTGCTTAGAGCTCATACATACCGATGTATGTGGACCTTTTAAAGTCCATGCGCGTGGGGGTTTTCCTTACTTCATTACCTTTACTGACGATTTCTCAAGGTATGGATATATTTATCTTATGAAGAATAAATCTGAGACCTTTGGGAAATTCAAGGAGTTTAGGAATAAGGTCGAGAATGAATTGAACCTAAGGATAGTCACTCTTCGATCAGATCGAGGAGGTGAATACCTTAGTGAAGAATTTATCGACTACTTGAAGGAAAATGGAATTCAATCGCAATGGACCCCTCCTGGAACACCACAATTGAATGGTGTGTCTGAGAGAAGGAATCGAACCCTGTTAGACATGGTGAGATCAATGATTGGATTCCCGACTCTTCCAATATGTCTATGGGGATATGCACTACAAACTGCAATCTACATTCTGAACCGTGTACCATCTAAATCAGTGGAGAAAACTCCTTATGAGTTATGGAAAGGAAAGAAGCCCTCACTGGGCTATCTTAGACTTTGGGGCTGTCTTGCGATAGTCAAACTGATGCTCACTGATAAGTTAGATGCCAAGGGTGTCAAAGTATATTTCATAGGCTATCCTCGTTAGACGAGAGGTTATGAATTCTATCATGCAGAAGATCACAAGGTGATAGTATCTAGAAAAGTTTTTAGTAGCATAATACCTCGAAGAAGAGAGGTTAGATGACATGATAGAACTTGAAGAAATTCAAGACTTTGACACGCGCGAACATGAGTTCTCTAAATCATCTGATTTGGACTCAAGTTCAGTGGGAGCTTTGGAAGCAGACAAGGGTAATGATATGACACTTGCTAGGCATGTCATAGTCAGTGGGAGTCCTGTGATTAGATCAACAGTTGAAACCACACCAATAGAACCCGTTGTCAATCAACATGTGCAACAAGTTGCACAAGAGCATCCTCCCGCTAGGGAACAGGGTCGCGGGTCGCGACCAGCTGCATCAGTTCCCACTGATAATGTTCGTGTTACACGAAGCCAGAAAGGAAAAGCACCAGAACCAGTCGAGCTCCGTAGGTCGAAGAGGATCCTAAGAGGACCTCAGAAGCAAAGCCTTATGATAGAAGACATCAGTGAACTTGATGTCGGCTTATCAGATCGGGAAGATCCCGAGACCTACAAACAGGAAATAATTGATATTGACTCAGACAAATGGCAAGAGGCCATGGAATTGGAATTGACTCCATGTACCTGAACCAAGTTTGGAACTTGGTAGACTTGCCCCAATGGGTTAGACCTATTGGGTGCAAATGGGTCTTCAAACAAAAGACAGATGCCGATGGCAAGGTACAAACGCACAAGGCTAGACTTGTGGCGAAAGGCTATACACAAAGGTATGGCATCGATTACGATGAAACCTTTTCACCGGTAGAAAAATTGAAGTCCATTCGAATTCTACTTGCGATAGCTGCCTACTATGATTATGATATCTGGCAGATGGATGTAAAGACTGCCTTCCTCAATGGCAACCTTGAGGAAGAGGTCTATATGGTACAGCCGGAAGGTTTTATTAGTAAAACCAGGCCGACTGCTGTATGCAAATCACAAAGATCCATCTATAGGCTAAAGCAAGCGTCTAGGAGCTGGAATATCCGCTTTGATGAAGCTGTCAAATCATTTGTCTTCATCAGAAGCAAGGAAGATCCCTGTGTCTACACTAGGCACAGCGACAAGGGAGTCGTTTTCATGATCATTTATGATGATGACATTTTGATCATGGGAAACAATGTCTCTATGCTAGAAGAGACTAAAGTTTGGTTATCAAGTACCTTCTCGATGAAGGACTTGGGTGAAGCGAACTACATCCTAGGGATCAAGATCTATAGAGATATATCCAAGGGGATGTTAGGATTGACACAGTCCACCTACATCAACAAAATACTGAAGCGTTATAAGATGGACGACTCAAAGAGAGGCTTTCTCGCAGCTAGGCATGGGATTGTCTTATCAGTTAAGGATAGTCCTAAAACTGATGAAGAAAGAAATGCAATGAGTCGTGTGCCCTATGCTTCGGCAGTAGAGTCTATATTGTGTGCAATGAATTGCACAAGGCCCGATGTGGCGTATGCGCTTAGTGTCACTTGTCGACACCAACAGAATCCAGGAGTACCTCACTGGACAGCTGTATAGAACAATCTTAAGTACCTTCGACGGACTAAAGAGATGTTCTTGGTGTTTGATGGAGAACCAGAATTAAAGATGTCTGGTTATGTCGACGCTGGATTTGAATCAGATCCTGATGACTTTGAGTCACAGACAGGATACGTATTCAAATTGAACGGAGGAGCTATCTGTTGGAAGAGTTCTCAGCAAGCCACGATTGCTGACTCATCCACAGAAGCCGAGTGCATTACTGAATCAGAAGCATCGAAAGAAGCTGTTTGAATTTCAGAGTTCTTGAAGGAATTGAGGGTTGTTCCTGCTCCTAGTCCAATAACGATTTATTGGGATAATACGGGCGCCGTCGCTCAAGCTAAGGAGCCTAGATCTACAAACAAGAACAAACATGTACTTAGAAAGTATCACGTTATACGTGAGATTATTGATAGAGGAGAAGTTAGTATAGAACGTGTCTCTACCACGGACAACGTGGCAGATCCTTTCACCAAGGTCTTATCAGTGGATGTCCACTTAAGACATTATGCTAATCTAGGTATTAGGCATAAAGGTGACTGGCTCTAGTCCAAGTGGGAGATTGATAGTGTATATGTCCTAGAGACAGTCCTTATTAAGGGCATGCAACCCTTATAGAGGGCATATATGTACTATTACACAGGTCAACGTAATATGATATATGTTTGTCGTTTTACTATTGAGTATCGCTTTCATATTTATATTACACCAGGCATGCAGCATGTCATATCTCTATTTCTGTCTGTATTGATATTAAACATGTCCCCTCGGATAGATGACCGATCACACAGATAGTGGGAGCTATGTGAGTTATCATCTATCACAAACTCTCCCTAGTCGAGGTTCATCTCGGATGTAGGGCTCTGAATGAACCAGATGAGACTAGTATGCGTGGAGGTTATACTTGTTGGAGCAAGTGTGAGCCGATCCCACGGCCACGGAACGGATTGTTGGACAATCAAGAAACGTTCCCATAACTGCGCATAGTTGTTCGAATAATGATTATTGAACAATGGAAGTACCCACCGGACACTCCCATCGATGTATACTCTACACCGAAGTGTCTATGGGAACCGGTAAGTTGTCGAAGTGATGCCAGTCGTCCTTTGGACTTACAGGACTTTATCATCACATTTGTTGCCCCATATCCTTGGTGGACCCGTCGATGTCAGCTCTGAATAAGCAGTTGACCTAAGACACGATCCAGGATTATGGATACATACAAATGGGGATGATAAGTGATTGTGTGAAGAATTCATCTCTCACGTGTAGCACAGGAGAGCACTGCTCATAGTCGTTCATAGTTGTGATTGGTAAAACCGTTGGCCAGCGTATCAATATCATTATGATGGTCATAATAGATATTGGATTCACCATGCAACTCACTGAAGACGCCCGTGGATGTATTATTGGGATAGACACTTCATCGATCCTAGATACATTCGAGCAAGTCATATGAAGGGACGTTACCATCGCCGCGTTGAGCGCAACAGGCTTCACAACGAAAGGATTTGCTTTGAGAAACCTCTCAAACGTCCTCATGTATTAATATTGCAAATGGAACCGTATAGGAATTCCATTTTGCCTTGTCTAGGACTTGCTTAATACAATGAGGCCCTATGGGTCACACTATGTGGTGATTCAGCTTATCCGAATATCCTTGAAGATGGAATCGCAATTGATTTGGTATTAATTGTGATTGATGGATTATAATTGATTTGGAATTAGTTATAATATTTAGTGGCTCAATTAATGATTTGGAATTATTAATTGAATTGGCTAATTAATTGTATTTTATGTATATACAATTAAAGATTATATTTTGGAAATATAATAGAGGTTTGATTTGAAAGGATATGTTAATTTAGAATTAACATATGCACATGGACAAAATCTACTTGGAGTTTGAATTGCCTTAGAACTATAAGTGGGTCCCAAAATCGGGACCCACCTATTACCCCTGGGAGAGCGCGCGCGCGCGTAGATGGGATAGGGGAAGGAGTCGAACTCCTTCCCTTATTAGAAGTCCAAGGGATAAGTTAGATTTTCCTGATTGAGTTTTAATTCGATTGGGAATGAATCTAGACTTGATATTGGTTTCCTAGTGCGATAAGAATTAGATTCTTATTCCTTTACGAAGTCTAATTGCTTATTTTTTAGGCTTCTATTGACTACTATATATAGTAGACTATTAGAGAGCTTTTGACTGAGATTTTCACACATTCTGAACAATCAATTCTTAGAGAATTATTCTACCCAGTTTTCTTAGAGAAAATAAAAAGCTCTCCCCTCCTCTATAAGCCACACGCGCGCGCCACCTTGCCGGAGGAAAACCTCCCCCCCCCCCCCATCTTCTTGGTCACACAAAGAATATCCTAGCATTCTTTCTGATAGGTTGTTCATTCGTGGATACCAAGGTTGAGGTTCTAGGAGCTGGAAACTAACTTTTATTGTCTTGCAGATAATCAAAGTATTGCAGATATCTTCGACTTCGACGAAGGAGAAGATACACCGGATTATTACGAAGACTTGGAAGCTGCTTTGGAAGTAAGGTTAGTCTTCTAATTGACGTGTTTAAATATATACGGCATACATAATCAATTAACCTGCATGTTAAGAAAAATTTTGAAATTCCGCTACGTACCCTAGGGGTAACTCTGAGCGTATTTTCTTACACTCATTTGTAGCAAGGGATAAACTTGTGAAATCCACTGAGTCTATCAAGATTCTGGACTCTTATCTTTCCAAGCCTGGCAATGATCTTCCGTGTGTTCTTGAAGGGGTTCAGCCTGAGGTTCAGGAGGCGGTTCACCCAACACCTTCCCAGCCTTCCACTTTTGTTGTTCCTGGTTCTTCCACTGCTCGTCCGATCTATATTGATTATGGTACTGTGTATGGTGGTTTGCTCTCTGGCTCTGCCATCACTCAATTGGAGAATTATGATCAGTTGATTGCTATTAAGCAAGCGGAGTTGGAAGCTTTGAAGACTCTTCGCCGAGAGTATCTTTTTGCCAACACTACACCTCAAGGGGGAGAAGAGCACAGGAGTTCAAGGAAACGCAGAAGGGATGCGGATTAAGGGGGAGACAGTCCACAGCCGGCCAAGTCCTTTTGAAGGATTATGTTGCATTCTGGCCTTTTTATTACTTTTAAAACTAAACAATCTTTCTATTTGTCAAGGAGTATGTTCCTTGAAGTCTTCTTATTGCTTGTAATATTCTGACAATAGTTCTAATCCTAAGTCTAAGTAGTTTTCTACATGTGTTTTAAGACTTAAGCTATAGATAGATGTGTTGCATATATTATGTTTCATTGATCTAACTGTGCAGGTTTAGTGATGTATAGAATAGGCAAAAAGGGGGAGATTGTAAGACCATCTCCAACCATGAGTCTTATGAGGGTCTTATGTAAGACTCATGGTTGGAGATGGTAAAAAGTGGGTCTTATCATCTTATGCAAAACATGAGTCTTCCCACATAAGATGAGTCTTATGCAATATTTTATTATTATCTTATTCTTTTTGTCTTTTTCTTTTTCTTTCCCACTTTATTTGTTTCTTTCCACTTTATTTGTTAATGAAAAAATAAAGAATAAAAATGTATAGTTGAGTCTTATGGTTGGAGATGGATAGGAGTTTGAGTCTTATGGTATTATGAAGGAAAGAATAAAAAATTGAGTCTTGAGTCTTATGGTTGGAGATGGTCTAAGTGTCACTGTTTCTAGGGTGTTGACATAGAGATTCACCTATAGGTTACTCAACCCCTAATTTTTGAAAACAGAGCACTTAGCCGCTTTTATATAGTTTCACCTATTCTAACACAATAACTATTTCATATCTGTAGTTGGTTGTCTTGTGCAGGAAGTTGATTTATACACGGGAATTGTCAAATTACAAAAAGGCTAAAGATGGAAGAAGACTTAGTCGAAAAAGGAATCATAAAGGAATTCATGTCATAGAAGGAGAAGGAGTCTTAGAAGAGGAAGTCGATTCCTACCAGAAGACTATTACCGTGACATGTCCAGATTCACTCAAGCGCGTTTCCTTATCAAAGTAGATCAAGGCTTTCACCTCTATATAAAGCATGGCATCGACAAACAGAACGGTACGACACAGAGAGAAAAGGCGATCGAGTTTCAGAGTTATATAGTTTTATTGTTTTAGTTCGTTGTGTCTTTACACTAGTTTATATTCTAGACTTCTCTAACAACGTATTGAAGGTAGAATAGATAGATTGGTTTCTATATCATCTTATAGGTGACTAGTGTTGTTTTTCTAGGATAGATATTGAGAGTATACAGCGTTGTACGAACAAGATCTTTTCTAGTTGATTTTCTACCTTGACTGGGCATTCAAGCAAGCTTACAAAAGCTGCTTGAAAAGTTTCAAACACAGGTTCTTCTTTATATTTCGTTGTGCTTTATTTTATATATATTATTTGTGTTTGTTAATCTGTAGGTTGACGTAGGTGTTCACTGAACCCCGTAGTCAATCTACGTTATTGCTGAGGTATTTTGTATCTAAAGCAAGTTATACCGATCCTACATTCTTTCACTATGCAAACAAGTGTGCAAACAGAGATCCTATATATACTCATGAATCATGATGATAGGTAGAAATTGTAACTTCTTATTCCTGTAGTTGTGAGTGCCATTCCCACGACCCTGTAGTAGTTCCATCGTCCAACCATATGGATGTATTTCCCCTAGTGAACTCTCTCGGAGTCACCTCATAACTCTGTCCAGAACTTGAGTGAGTTGGGCGAGAGACTTTTCTTGCAAGGGTTCCGAGGCTATTTGATTCGTAAGGACGATAAAAGGGCAATAAGAATATATAGGACCTTTCTGCTTTTCAAGGATGATGGAATATCCTTTCCTTCCTTTTTTAGCATCGGTGTACTAGTTGTTGCCTTCCGGGTTACTTTAGATCTAGTGAAGACTTAAAGGTTAGTTTCTAGTAGATCCATTGCAGGGTTCTTGTTTCCATATCGAGTTACTTGGTGACTGCTGCCAAAAAATAATAAAGGTGCAAAATAAAAAGATGTAAAGAGAAAAAGGCCAAGACTCCAAGAAAAGCCAGGAAAAAAAAAGGAGCAGAAAAAAGGCATAAGACGCCAGTAAAACCAAAAGAAAAAAAACGGCGCAGAAAAGAGGCACAAGACGCCAATAAAAGCCAGAAAAAAGAAGAAAAAAAGGCATAGAAAAAAGGCACAAGACGCCAAGAAAAGCCAGGAAAAAGAAGAAAACAAAGGCGCAGAAAAAAGGCAAAAGACGCCAATACACGCCAGGAAAAAAAGAAAAAACAAAGGAAACAAAGGCGCAGAAAAAAGAGATGAAAGAAAAAAAAAGGCAAAAGACCCAATAAAAGCCAAAAAGAAAAAGAAGGCAGGAAAATAAACGACTCTACATGGAACAATGGACTATTGCTTTAGAACAACTGTATATTAACTTTACCTTGTCCGTTTCTGTTGATCTTAGTAGCTAAACTGCATTCATTCTCCGATTCTCTAGATATTTAGTTTTGGAACGTGACTATATGGAGTGAATTGCAATTTTGGTCCCTCAATTAGTGGTCCCTCATGGATTTGGTCCCAACTTTTTTTATTTTTGTACTTTTAGTCGTGCCTAATTAAGGGACCAAAAAAGCTGGGAGAACTGGAACATGGGGAAATAGTGTTCGGTTCATAAATTTCTGCATTCACCTTCATTTATTGGGTTCTCTCAAAGTGGAAAATCGGAGTGCGAACCATAGAGAACCAGAAACGTGATACGGGGGGGGGGGGGGGTGGGCTAACTCCGCCTGCATTGTTTGCAGCCGGTCCCAAGCCCGGAAAAGGAGGAGGGGTCCCCCAACATAAAAGTGTATGTTGATGTGTGTATCTGTTCTTGCCTTACACACTTTTTCTATGAGTAATGTTGTTGCATAATACCCTTGGCCTTTTCCTGATCTAATGCTTCCTTTTAGAGTTGAAGTGTTCTTCGTATCTAAACATTGTATGGCATCTAACAGATAAACATGCATGCGTATTAAAGAACGATGCCAACCCTGATAGATTGCAAAGCCTTTTGCGAAGGCAGCATAGCAGTTTCTGTTATTGAAGAAGCTTGGCCTAGAACTCATGGAAGAAGCTAAGGAGGTAATGTTTTCGAGCTTTCTTTAAACCAATGATCGTCAGACAGACAAACCATGTTACATGGGTTCCACTGTTTCATGATTTTGTGCATGATAGTTACTGAATTTACTGCCCAGAACATAAGATAACTGTGATCTATAATTGTTAATCTCTGTTCTAAACATCAAATTTTGCGGTTCTGTAATCATTATCCTCCAAATTTTGCAAACTCCAACCGTTGATTCATATTATGTGATCCACTAAAAGGTATCTTTGCATATTCATATCTTCTAGTAATCCACCTAAAGGCAGTTTTTTATATTCTGCAAGTTTCCTCTTTCTTATATTACCAAGAGAAGATGAATATTCTTGTTGAGCCTGAGGTTCATGATGTTTTTGCTAGGATTCCGGGATTTGGGTTTGTTTAGACATTTTATAGTCAAGATACAAGGTGCTCAAATAACATTTTTCATATTTTCATATTTTTAAGAGAAAGCTCTTACTCCAGTGTTAGTGTGCTCATCCTCTTTTTATCCCTAGTGCAGTGACCTTCATAAGAGGGTTGATCTCGTAGCTTGCTTGGGTGGAGACGCGGTCATACTTCACGCATCAAATTTGTTCAGAGGTGTTGTTCCACCTGTTGTGTCATTTAATCTTGGGTCCCTCGGTTTTCTTACTTCCCACACTGTACGTATATTGCTTCAATAGTTGAATTCAAAGTTCCAAGCTCATTAAATACTTGTCCCCCCCCCCCCCCCCCACCCCTTTCTTGACATGTATAACTGTCATGTACAGTTTGAAGATTATAAGAATGATTTAAGACACGTGATTCATGGGAACAATACAACTGATGGAGTCTATATTACTCTGCGAATGAGCCTCCGATGTGCCCGGGAAGTTATTTGATGTCCTAAATGTAGTTGTGGTTGATCGTGGCTGCAATCCATATTTATAAAGAATTGAATGTTACGCACATGATCGCCTAATAGCCAATGTAAAAGAGTTCATCTAATATTCATGAATTTATTTTACTACTATTTTGGTTTGTTAATTACCCTTCTTAAACTATGTTACTGTTAGCTTTATCTATGAAGTTAATGTACAGTAAGTTGTTATTGTTAGAACATAGGAGTTGAACCAGACAGCACATAGGAGTTAAACCAGAACAAGTTAACTCCTTGGTCAACACCGACAATGTAGAGATAGGAATGTATTAGGAATGTATTACGAATGTATATCTGTCCTAGAATATAGCCTAGAATAGTGGATTTCGTTGTATATATATATCCTTGGTGATTAATGAGAAGGCATTATCAATCATGGCTACCTCTAACTCTAAGCATCTCCTTCTCTTGATCTCCTTCCTCGCACTCATCCTCCACCCTGCTCCAGACTCCGACGCCTCCCCAAAGATCCCTGCCTTTTTCTCCTTTGGCGACTCCACCCTCGACTCTGGCAACAACAACAATATTCTCACCATCTTCAAAGCCAACCACCCCCCATACGGCCAAGACTTCCCTGGTCATGTCCCAACAGGCCGGTTTACCAATGGAAAATTAACCACTGACTTCATAGTCTCCCAAATTGGCCTCAAAGATGTCCTGCCAGCATACTCTGATCCAACCCTTTCCGATCAGGAGTTGCTCTCCGGTGTCAGCTTTGCTTCAGGTGGTTCAGGTCTGGACGATTTGACGGTGGCTGAGGCCAGTGTGATCTCGATGACAGCTCAGCTAAACAACTTCCAGCATGCGATACACAGAATGCAGCGTGATGTTGGTAAAAAGGAGGCAATACGCATCCTAGAGAACGTCGGAGGTAGAACGGCGAGTGTCGGGGCAGCCGGCATCAGTATATGCCACAAGATCGTGAAGAGAGGAAGGAGTGATATGGAGTCCAAGAGACAGAGTGCCTTGGACATAGCGTAAGATACGCTTGAGAGCCTCCATATGTTCAGTGCGGGGATCATGCATGTGAAGACATACCTGTTGAACCGCATAGGATAAATCAGGGCGAGTGAAGGTGAGATACTGAAGCGCTCCAGCTAAACTCCGATATAACGTAGGATCAGCAAAAGGAGTCCCAACAGAGGCACTAACTTTTGGCTTTGTGTCAACGGGAGTAGTTGTCGAGTTACATGAGCTCATGCCAGCTCGTTCAAGAATTTCAGCTGCATACCGAGACTGGGAAAGAAATAGGCCAGCCTTATGGCGAGTGACTCGAATGCCAAGAAAGTCATTAAGGAGCCCTAAGTCTTTCATAGCGAATTCCGAATTAAGCTTAGCCATAATCGAGTGCCGAAGCGCATCTGAAGAGGCAGTCAATATGATATCATCCACATATAGAAGCAAATAAGCAGTATCAGCCCCACGGTTGTAGACAAACAACGAAGTATCACACTTACTATTGGAGAAGCCAAGAGTAGCGACGAAGTCAGCAAATCGCTGATACCACGCCCGAGGAGCCTGTTTAAGGCCATATAATGACTTCCATAAGAGGCAGACAACATCCGGGTGTGTCGGATCATGAAACCCCATGGGTTGATACATATAAACCGTTTCCTGCAAATTGCCATGGAGAAATGCATTGCTAACGTCGAGTTGATGAATAGACCACCGGCGAGAAAGAGCAATGCTAAGAACAAGACGAATAGTTGTGGGTTTTACCACGGGACTAAACGTCACCACAATCAATACCCACGCGTTGAGTTTTACCATCACCTACAAGACGGGCTTTATGCCTCTGAAAGGAACCATCAGATTTAATCTTATGCGTAAAAATCCACGTGGAACGAATAACATTAACACCCGAGGGACGAGGGACCAATTCCCACGTCTTATTTTTAATAAGAGCATTATATTCATCAGTCATGGCCAGTTTCCAGTTAGGATCAAGGAGAGCATCTAAGGGGGTACGGGGAAGGGGTGATGGTGTTATTGTAGATGTATGTGCTTCGGAAGGGTCGAAGATAGTGTGAGGTGTAAAAATGCCATGTTGGCTGCGAGTAACGGGACGTTGGGCGGATACGTAGTGTGCCCCGTAGTCCGGGGTGGAGGACTGGGATGAGGTGGTGAACTGAGCGGTGAAGCAGATGGAAGATCTACGAAAGGAATAGGCTTTATGGGCGGAGACGAGATAGGTCCAGTAGAGGAACCAGGTTGGTTAGGTGAAGTATGGGCTGAGGAAGGAGATGGAACCGCAGGTGAGGATTGGACAGGGGCGGCAGGAGGCGTGGATCGGGGTGTAGGTGTAGTGGTGTAGCCGGGAGATAACAATGGGAGGAGGTGAGCCGGAAGGCCGTCCCCGAGAAAATCATACTCGGTGGAGCTTGATGTAACCGATTTGTCCATAGGAAAAGTGGTTTCATCAAAATGGACATGGCGACACGTAATGATTTTCCGGTTTGATAGATCAAGGCATTTATAACCCCGATGATCAGCCGGATAGCCCAAAAATACGCAAGGAGTGGAGCGGGGTTGAAGTTTGCGAATAGTGGTGGAGGGGAAAAGAGGGTAACATAAGCAACCAAAGGTGCGAAGATGAGTATAGACAGGAAGGCGATTATAGAGAGCTTGGACGGGAGATTTATAGGAGAGGAGTTTGCTAGGTAAAATGTTGAGGAGATATGTGGCCATATGTAAGGCGTGATGCCAAAACGAAGGTGGTAAGGAAGCATGGATGAGTAGGGTGCGAATGATATTATTAATTGACCGAATTTTGCGTTCGGCTTTTCCATTTTGGGGAGAGGTATGGGGACA
Organism: Plantago ovata; assembly: GCA_028274465.1. Classification (NCBI taxonomy): domain Eukaryota; kingdom Viridiplantae; phylum Streptophyta; class Magnoliopsida; order Lamiales; family Plantaginaceae; genus Plantago; species Plantago ovata. The sequence continues at coordinate 123,282,146 of CM051455.1, read as the reverse complement.
AGAAAAACGGAATGACATGCCATTAGACACACAAAATTGGCGAAAAGCAGTATTATCAAATTCGCCACCATTATCACATTGAACGGTCTTAATCTTCCGTTCGAATTGAGTAGATATATGAGAGTAAAATTTTTGAAAGATGGAGAAAACTTGGGATTTTTTAGCAATAGGAAAAATCCACACAAAATTCGTAAAATCATCCAAAAATAAGACATAATATTTATGGCCAGAGGTACTCAAAGTCGGAGAAGTCCAAATATCACTATGTATTATATCAAAAGGCATGCATGTGCTAGAATTTGATGGCACAAAAGGAAGCTTAACTTGTTTGCCAAGAATACAAGACTGACATGTAGTAAATTTAGACAGCCTATTACAATCAATAAGCCTATTATTCTTAAGAACGGATAAAACTGGATCGCCGGGGTGACCCAAACGATGATGCCAGGTGGAAGAAGCAAGACAAGTTGTTGATGGAGAAGGGGGCGAGGGGCTGGGAAGAGTAACTGGATATAAGGGACTCGAGCTCTCACATCGCATTATACGGGTTCCGATCTGTAAATCATGCACAGAAAAGCCAGTGGGATCAAAAACTACGGAAACATGATTATCAGTGGTAAATTTACGAACAGAAACTAAGTTTTTGACTAGGGAAGGCGTATGTAACACATTTCGGAGGGCTAAGGGGTAGGTTGGAGTGGAAATAGATGCATGTCCATAACCAGAAACAAGAATCAACTGACCACTACCAACAATAACACCATGTGTATTTTTGCTCGTATTAAAATAAGACGATAAATTACCTCGGGAATTGGTCATGTGAGAAGAAGCACCAGTGTCCATGTACCAGTTGGAGTCCGGCTGGGACAGACGCATAGTATGCATAACGGCTTCAACATCTGTGGGCACCCATTACTGCGCATTATAGGCCTGAGAAGCAGGGGAGTCCGGGCGAGGGCCGAGCAAGCCAGCCTGACTGTTCGGGCGGGAGGAGCCGGGTGCAGCAGGCTGCGTGGGATAGGGGCAGGGCGGCGTGGCCCATGGTGGATGGGAATAGTGCCACCAAGGCGCATTGGACCAGGAAGAGGGACCAGCAGGCGGCATAAAGGAGCCAGGAGGCTGGTAAGAACCGCGCCCCGCACCACGGCCATATGATTGGTCAGAGGAGTTTCCATTATTCCGAGATTGGCGAGGCTTTGAAGGGTTGCGAAACTTCTGCTGCTTCCCACGTCCATGAGCAGGGGGAGTGGGAGCTGGATCGCGGTCAGCGACGACAAGAGCATCGTCAAGATTGGCAGCCTCCTTCATGCTGGTTTCTTCAAGGGTGAGCATAGAACGGACCTCATAAAACGGTGGTAGAACCATCTTGTGGAGGATGACAGAGGCCACACCGTTATAAGCAGGAGGGAGGCCAGCAAGCATGCGAAGAACCAATCGGTTGTTTGGAACCGGGGCACCAACTTGCTTAAGCTGGTCCGAAAGAGACTTAAGGCGCTGGCAATAGAGGAAAACATTGGCAAAATCTTTGAGGACGGTGTTGTTAAACTCGTGCTCAAGAAGCATGGCACGTGAGTTCTCGTTATCTTGAAAGAGTCACGAATACGAGTCCACAGGGAGAGAGCAGATATATCCGATTCAAGAACCGTGTGCAACAGATCGGTGGAAATCGTGGAATACATCCATTGCGCGACAGCGGCATCAAGAGTATCCCAGAGCTCTTGTTCTGCGGCCGAACGGGAAGGGGCAGGCAGAGCTGGCTCAGACGTAACCGGCTCAGATTTGGGAGGGGTGGTATGGTGGAGGACCTTGTGAGAGCGGCAGTGCACCTTGAACAATTCAGCCCACGTGGCGTAGTAAACCGTCTCGGTTTCGAGGATTATAGGGACATGGGTTTTTATATTAGCAACGGCTAGGGCACGATGAAAGGAGGAGGTGGTGGTCGATTCTTTGTCAGAGGTGGAGGAGGTAGCGGCGCCAGTCATGATGGTCAGCCGAAGAAGAAGAATGGGAAGCAGCAAAGCAATTAATTAATTGATGGAGTGACTAATCAATGTAAAGATTAGGAGGCAAATATATATATTTGCGGCTAGTATATATATTGACGGGAGATGAGGCTACTATATAATTGATGGAGTGATTAACCAATGTAAAGATTAGGGGGACAGAATATATATGCGGGTAGTATATATATATAGGACCGTAGACGAGGCTAGTATATATAAGCGGCAGGAGGCTAGATGAAAAGAGATGAGATGCGGCAAAGATGTTTATACGGCAGGGGGTCGGTTAATGCTTTTTCTTTGTTTTGGCGTCGTGAGGACGGAGAGGAATAGAGAGGAGGTTTGCAGCGGAGATCAGAACCTAGCGTGATTAATGAGAAGGCATCGATTCACATTCTTACAGTTATGCGCTAGGTACAAGATAATGGAGTTATTATTGCTACACTCACTGGAAGTACGGGTTATTCCACTGCCGCTGGTGGTTCTATGGTGAGTTTGCAATGGCACAAATTAAGCCACCCATGAAGTCTTTTGCTCAGGTTTCTTCGATTTTTTGGCAAAAAATTGATCAATGTCAACCTTCCACCCCCAGCCCAGATAAATGAAATAAACCACAAAAAGATGAAAGAGTAAAACAAGTCTATAAGTAGAAGCCCTAAACACTACTGACGAAGCTTTACAGACCGAAGCGATTGCTTGGAGCATCATATATGTTTCACTATATGGACAGTTCTAAAAATTCATGCATTTTTTGTGCGGTTGCTGCATAGTTGAAGTACTTTATGTTAATTCTGAGATCACAAACGTTGCTTCCTACGCTATTTGTCTCTCATTCTCTCTTTGTGCTGTATTCACTGCTGGTTAAACCTCATCGACAGTCGTCAATAGTTTTTCAAACAAGAATTTTGAATCTATTTTATTTCGTTGATATTGAACACGTCAATACACAGATTGATTACCTATACAGGTATAAATAACTTAGATCAGGCAGAGTGCAATCTACTGTTAGGTTCTATCTTCTATTTGTAAACTGTGATTTATAGCATAGAATTTCAACCTGTCTCCAGAGTTGCCATGCTATATCGTTCTTAAAAATTAAATTTTGAAGATACTGTTGTAAGCGTGAGGCTTTATTTTTTGGATCAAAGTGTTTGAACAATATAGAGTGAAACGAGACGAGTAGAGTCGATAGTTTGACTATCTCTCTTTAAGACAAGATTGCAGCTCGTGGTGCTTACGGAATTATGGCAATAGTCTCCCAGGATAAAACTACTCTTAAGACGGCTAAGGAGCACTCCAATAGCCGAATCTATCAAACTTACTTCAAGTATGAAGAATGCAAGAGAGAAAAAAGAGAAGAAGAGAGAAGGAGAGAAGGGGATGGAGTTTTCAAGTGTGTTGGAGAAATGAATCTCCTTCTCTATTTATACTTCTCGAGAGGCACTATTGAAAGTGTTCAAGACCCTTCAGAAAGGTTTTAATTAATAGTTACACAGCTATTCATCAAAAGTCATACACTTTGAGAAAGCAACCATTCTCCAAAAGGCACAAATTTTCGCCAGATTTTACTTACGAATAGATGTCTATTTGCACAAAGCTTTTCACCAACAGACGCATTTGTCCCAGTGGTGTAAGCTCAAGGTGTCTATCCAGAAGGTTCTGGGTTTGAACCCCAGCATTCCCAAACTTTAATTTTGGGCTTTTTGGGCCTTATTTTCATCTCCAACGTTGTTGTATACAATTTTGGTTGCATATTACATACCTCTTTAATTTTCTCATGAATTTAGCACAATGGAGCTTTCATCCATGTGTGTATAAATGTCTTAATTCATTCAAGTATTGATCTATCCACTTATTGCATTAATCACCCTCTCACCTCAAGGGGATTTTAGTGATTTAACACGTTCTAGTGACACACACGATTACGAAACCGTGTTGGGCGCCCTTATACCAATACAATGAACGAATTGAAAGCGCATTCTTTTTTAACTAAAATTCCCAACAATCCCCACATTCATTCAGTGAGGAATGATAGCATCGGGATAGATAGCTTCCGCTTTGAATCTTCCGTAGTGAAATACCTTCGGATATACTTGCCACGCGGTGGACGTGATGCCTTGAACCGGACGGCGTTTTATGTATACCAAGACAAAGATACGCACACTATCACAACTCGGTACTCGTTTCAGGTTCTTACGGTATGTCCGTTTTGGCCGTGGACAGCTCCTGGTTTCATAAGTGATTTCATTTGAAGCGGCCTGTCTTCGCACTTAGATACGTGAACTCCCAAAAAGAACATCCTGCCAATGTTCCACTTGATTCAAGGATGAACTCAAGTTTGGGATTCATTAAGAGTGTAAACTCATTCTTTACCCCTTGTAGAATAGCACTAAATGTCTTACACGGGAATGGATTTTTGGAGTAAAAAAATCACAAGTGATTTTTATCCGGAGTGCTCTTACTTCTTAGTGTATTTTAACACACTCTCGAAGCGCTAAACTGAATTCGTACCGCTTAGTTTTCCACATTGAACCAAATTCTTGGGATTTCCAATAAGTATGGTTGGGTATCCACCGTACAAGTTCTTTATATTATGGGTTTAAACCCCATTCCCCTAGACAAGCAGTTTGTTCGATCTCCAGGTAGGCCTTTTGTTAGCGGATCCGCGATGTTATCTTTTGATTTCACATAATCCAAAGAGATAACTCCCATGGAGAGTAACTGCCTAATGGACTTATGTCTACGACGAATATGTCTAGACTTACCATTATACATTGTACTTTGTGCTCTACCTATTGCCGATTGACCATCACAGTTAATCGTTATTGTAGGCACAGGTTTATCCTAGCAAGGGATACCTTCTAACAGGTCATGGAGCCATTCAGCTTCTTCTTCGGTTTTATCCAAAGCAATAAACTTTGATTCCATAGTCCACCTTAAAATGAGAGTTTGTTTGGATGATTTCTAGGACACCGCTCCTCCATCTATGGTAAATACATACCCACTAGTGGCTTTGGAGTTTGTGCTATCGGATATCCAGTTAGCATCGTTGTATCCTTCCAGGACAGCTGGATATCTCGAGTAATGTAGACCATAGTTGAGTGTATGTTTCAAGTATCTCAATACTCTATCCAACGCAATCCAATGGTCTTCGCCTGGATTTTGTGTAAATCTTGCTAACTTGTTGACTGTGTTAGTAAAAGTGAGAAGAAATTTCCTCTAAGGATAAGCAGCGGAAGTTTAAAAATTTTGATCTCACTAAACTGATATGACTATATTACATTTATTAAGCTGGGAGATATCACTTACGTGTCCTCCAGCAGATAGGCAAATTCACCGGGCAGCTGTTCCTCAATCTCCAGACAGAGCCTTGCAATCTCCTCGTCCGGCTGGTTGATTCCTTCTTCGTCAACAGAATCTCCAAGATAGCTCATCAACAGGTTGATTACTTTCTTCGACCTTGGTATCCACGGGCAGTGATTTCTATCAAGAACGCTAGGAGGTTCTTCTGTTTGAGCTAATAGAGAGAAAGAATATTTTCTTTCTGACTTTCAGAGAGAAAAAGTTTTCACGTGTGTTGGAATAGAATGAAAGACTTCTTTCTTTCTTTCTGATTTAATCAGTAAGTTTGTTTAGAATATCACGTAAGATTTATTATCCCAATAAATCTAATTGACTAGGAGACTTCAAAAGTCATCAACAAATCTAACAAACAGATAAATTAAATTATTAAAAGAAAGAGTTAAAAGAAAACAGGGAAATTAAAATAAAATAAATAAACAGAATACATGGGGCAGCAAAACGCTGCCCCCATGCCATCGGCCAGCAGCTGGGTCGACCCAGCTGCCTGGTTCTGTTTTATTTATTTATTTTATTCTCCTTTCTTTATTTGGACCTCATTCTAAATCCCGTCCAAATGCACAAGTCTTCAATTAATTAATTAAATCCAATTCAATTCAATTAATTATATTTCTAAAATATATATTCCATATATAATGAATTAATATTAATCTAATTAATAATAACTCCATTATATTTATATATAGCAATTCAACATTAATCTAATTAATATTTAATCCTATATACACAGCTCGTTTGTAGAAACACCACCTTGAAGTGTGACCCATAGGGTCTTGCATATTAAGCAATAATCTAATTAAGGTCATAATAAATTCCTAGACAATTTATCAGACAATATTAATATGCAAGGAACGTTTGTGAGGAAAACAAACCACCTGTAGTGTAGGGTACTTTGATGATACGGTCCCTTCATTCTCGAATACTCGAATGAGTCTAGAATATGGTTATGTGTCTATTCTAATAACTCCATTCATGGTTTCTCAATCTTATTAGTCGATCTATGAATTATTTTCAAACACCATTTTGACATATTCACATACGGTGGCCACCGGTTTTGTGATCGCACTAAATATGAGAAGTGAGTATTCTCTCCTTGTATCTATTACGGAGGAATGAATCATATCTTGGCCCAATCACTCACACCATATGCTTCCTAATGTACCCAACGCATGCCGTATCTACTCTACTTTAAGAGTGCAAGCGTTGCGCATGGTCAAAGTACATCATTTCACATATGATGTAGTATTGGCCTCAAGTCTAAGGACTACTAACATCACCCTACACACCGATACTACCATAGACATTTAAATAGCTTTACCAAATGGTTTCTAGGTCGGGTATGCCAACACTCTCCAAAGTGTCCATATGTTCATTATGAATAACCAAGTTCATTCGTAGCAGCGAGACCTACTACATCCTCGAAGGATCTAATGCAACATATGCTAGCTTCAATCGCATCATTGATATCCCGTATCTCAATGACCTTCAGCTAGTGGCTTATTTTAGGACTTAATTATTGACACACAAGCTCCCACTAACTTGGTGATTACCTTAAGTCCTTGGGAACATTTTATCGAATAATTCAAACAACCAAATAATATATTCATAAAAATATAATGCCAATTGTATTTAATAATGTATAAATAAATGAATATAAATAAATAACAATAATTGAATGTGATCAAGTACATATCTTCCCTATCGTAGGTTGTCTCTAGGACATATATACTTTCAGACTGGGTATGCTAAATCTGGTCTTGTACAATTAGTTATGTGCATAAGACAACCTATGATTTGTGCATACCGACTTTGATCTATGGGTTTTCCATAATTCTTCTCAATGCTTTTGTTCACATCCATTGGCGCTCTCAATGGTGATAAATCTAAAGCGTCAAATCTCTTTAATACATCCTTGATGTAATGAGATTGTGAAAAAGCTAACCCATCAGAAGTCTTAGTAATCTTATTTCCTAAGATTACATCAGCTATGCCATGTCTTTCATGTCAAATAATTTCTTTAACATATTCTTGGTTTCCAAAATCAGTTTTGGATTGCTCCCAGTTATGAGCATATCATCAACATACAGATAAATCATTATGAAGGATTCAGAATCCCTGTTCATGTATAAGCATTTGTCACACTCATTTATGGAGAAACCTTGAGATAATAAAGCATGATCAAACTTCTCATGCCATTGTTTAGGAGCTTGTTTCAATCCATATAATGATTTTTTAAGACGACACACTTTGCTTTCTTGTCCAGGAACTAGATACCCCTCGGGTTATTCCATATAAATTTCTTCTTATAAATCACCATTTAAGAAGGTTGTCTTAACATCCATTTGATGCATTTCAAAGTCATGTAAAGCGGCTATGGCAATGAATACTCTTATGGATGTTATTCGAGACACGGGAGCATATGTGTCAAAGTAGTCTAAGCCTTCCTTTTGTCGGTATCCTTTTACTACCAACCTAGCCTTATACTTTTCAATAGTTCCATCGGCTTTCATCTTACGCTTAAGAATCCAATTGCAACCTAGTGGCTTTATTCCAGGAGGAAGATCAACTAGTTGCCAAGTGTGATTTTGTAGGATGGATCCTATCTCACTTTCGATGGCTTCCTTCCACAAAGGAGCATCCGAAGAAGACAACGCTTCCTTTATTGTCTTTGGATCATTATTTTCTACCAAATAAGAGGTTAGAAAATATGGACCAAATTTCTTTGTTTCTTGGCACGTTCGGTACGTCGAGGTTCAATGTCACGAGTCTCTTTATTCTCTTGCATTGAACTTCTCTTACGTTTCTTTCCACTAATTCCAATGTCATGAGCCTTAGTATTCTCTTGCATTGAAATGCTAGGAAAACCACTAGATCCAAGATCATGAGCCTTGGTTATCTCTTGACTTGAACTAGGTACCGTGCTAGAAGTCCCCACATTTGATCCATTCTCTTCACTTGGCGCATAATTTTTATCTTCAATGTCATGAGTCTTGGTTATCTCTTGCATTGAATTCTTATCTTCGCCAAGTTCTCTTTCTTGAATTTTAAGAAAATTCAAGTCTTTCTTTTCTTTTCTAGGAAAAATATTTTCAAATAAATAAGCATTCCTAGATTCAATGATTGTCCCCACATTTATATCGCTTATTTTGGATCGATGAACTAAGAAGCGATATGCATTAATATTATTTGCATATCCTATGAAAATGCCATCAATAGTTTTAGGACCAATCTTTACTTGTTTAGGCTTAGGTACATCCACCTTTGCTAAACATCCCCACATTTAAGTATTTAAAAGTTGGAGGGTTTCCTTTCCATAACTCGTATGGTGTCTTGTTATTATTCTTGCGAGGGATTCTATTCAGAATTTTATTCGCCGTTAGAATGGCGTCTTCCCACAAGTTTTGAGGTAACCAGAAATTATTAACATAGCATTCATCATCTCCTTTAATGTTCGGTTTTTTTGTGTTCAGCAATACCATTTGATTGAGGAGAATATGGGGCAGTAGTTTGATGGATGATACCATGTTGAGAACAAAATTCATCAAATGGTGCTCCGTACTTCCCACCTCTATCACTACGAATTGCTTTAATTCGTAAACCAAGTTGATTCTCAACTTCAGTTTTAAATTGCTTGAAAGCATTCAAGGCTTCATCTTTGCTATGTAACAAGTAAACATAGCAATACCTTGTACTATCATCAATGAAAGTCACAAAGTATTTCTTACCTCCTCTTATTTGTACAAATTTTAAGTCACATAGATCACTATGAATTAATTCTAGAGGAGATGTCTTCCTTTCTACAGATTTGAAAGGTAACTTTGTAAATTTTGCTTCTACACGTACCTCACATTTGTGTTGTGGGTCTATGTCGAAAGAAGGCAACAAATCATTCTTTACAAGTTTCTTGAGTGACTTGTAGTTAACATGTCCAAGTCTATTATGCCACAAATTAGAAGATTCAACCAAGTAAGCAGAAGAGAACTTTTCATTTCCAACTTTGTGGATTACAGACATTACATTGACCTTGAAGAGCCCGTCAGAGACGTAGCCTCTTCCAACAAACAAACCATTTTTTGTTATTACAAATTTTTCAGACTCAAATATGCTAGTTTAAAACCATCCTTGACCAAGAGAGTTCCAGAAATCAGGTTCTTGCGAATGTCCGAGACATGCATCACATCCTTAAGGACAAGTTCCTTTTCCGAAGTCAATTTGAGGATCACATTTCCAACACCTAGCACCTCCGATGAAGTCTGATTTCCCATGTAGAGTCTCTTGTCCGAAACTGGGGTGTAGGTAGAGAAGATACTCTTGTATGAACATATGTGTCGGGTCGCACCGGTATCCAACCACCATTGATTCGGAGTTTCCATCAAGTTTGCTTCAAGAACAACTGCAGAAAATTCCGTAATCATGTCTTCCACTTCATTCACATGAGAGGAGGGTGTTTCTTCAACAATGCGTGCTTTTGCCTTTCCTTTCTTTTCTTCTTTGAGTTGCTTTTTGAAAGAATGGCAATCCTTCTTCATGTGTCCAGGCTTTTTACAATGGTGACAAATCCCATTGAACCTTTTTGTGGGTTGTTGAGCATTAGAGTTTCCTTCATCTTGGCGTTTACGCTTTTTGGATTTGTCCTTCGACTCCACCAAGTTAGCTTTAGCCTCCAAAGGTTGTTTCTCCTTGCTCAAAGCTTTCTTATTGTCTTCTTGAATCTGGAGTTTGACAATAAGATCTTCCAACTTCATTTCCTTGGACTTCAATTTCAAGTAACTGCTAAACTCTCCCCAAGAAGGCGGAAGTTTTTCAATTAGAGAAGCAACCAAGAAAGCTTCGTTGGGCTTCAAATTTTCAAAATCCAACTCATGCAAAATCATTTGAAATTCTTGCACTTGACTCGCAACGGACTTGGAGTCAACCATTTTGTAGTTAAGGAATTTGGCGACCATGAATTTCTTCAAGCCAGCATCCTCGGCACTATACTTCTTCTCAAGTGATTCCCATAGAGTTTTGTCATGATCCACATCACAATAAACAATGTAGAGAGAATCAGAAAGACAATTCAGAATGTAATTCTTACACATGAAGTCATTGTGCACCCATCCATCATAGGCAAGTTGCTTCCTCTTGTTTTCATCAATGATGTACTGTTATTCTTCGGCATTAGCATTTGGATTTGCATCAACATCGGCCAGAATGGGTGGAGAGGGAATGTCATCTCGAATGTAGGATGAAGTTCCAAGAGTAGTGAGATAGAACAACATCTTTTGCTTCCATCGTTTGAAGTTGGCACCTCCAAACTTCTCCGATCGTTCGTTTGGTATGATTGTACGGAAACCTTCATTAGTAGCCATTGCTCAAACACCAGAATCTTGTCTTAAGTTTGTTGTAAGCATGAGGCTTTATTTTCTGGAGCAAAGTGTTTGAACAATATAGAGTGAAACAAGGCGACTAGGGTCGATAGTTTGACTATCTCTCCTTAAGACAAGATTGTCCCGCTCGTGGTGCTTACGGAATTATGGCAATAGTCTCCCAGGATAAAACTACTCTTAAGACGGCTAAGGAGCACTCCAATAGCCGAATCTATCGAACTTACTTCGAGTATGAAGAATACAAGAGAGAAAGAAGAGAAGAAGAGAGAAGGAGATGGAGTTTTCAAGTGTGTTAGAGAAATGAATCTCCTTCTCTATTTATACTTCTCAAGAGGCACCATTGAAAGTCAAAAAGGTTTTAATTAATAGTTACACAACTATTCATCAAAATTCATACACTTTGAGAAAGCAACCATTCTCCAAAAGGCACAAATTTTCGCCAGATTTTACTTACGAATAGATGTATATTTGCACAAAGCTTTTCACCAACAGATGCATTTGTCCCAGTGGCATGAGCTCAAGGTGTCTATCCAAAAAGTTCTGGGTTCTAACCCCAGCGTCCCCAAACTTTAATTTTGGGCTTTTTGTGCCTTATTTTCATCTCCAACATTGTTGTATACAATTTTGGTTGCATATTACATACCTCTTTAATTTTATCATGAATTTTAGCACAATGGAGCTTTCATCCATGTGTGTATAAATGCCTTAATTCATTCAAGCATTGATCTATACACTTATTGCATTAATCACCCTTTCACCTCAAGGGGATTTTAGTAATTTAACATGTTCTAGTGACACACACGATTACGAAACCGTGTTGGACGCCCTTAGACCAATACAATGAACGATTGAAAGCGCATTCTTTTTTAACTAAAATTCCCAACGGATACAACTAAAGAATGATAATCCTTGTCCAGGTACATCCCAATGTTCCATGTATGCTCTTCACACCATTTTGCCCACACTCTCTCTCATTCAGACCCGTCATACTTCCAGATTCTGCTCGACTGGAAATGAAGGTATTATTTTTTGTTCTTATTTTTGTAAGCCTATAAGTGAGGAAGAACTTTAAATTGTTCAGCAAGATTTTGTGGGGTTTATTAGAAACATGTAATGTTCAATTTTCATAATTATGCTGGGGAAAAGAAAGTGACATTAAGCAGCTACCTTAAGATTAGAAAAACAACACTACTGGAGACCATTGTTTGACACTTCGATTTGCAGGGCAGTATGTCTTCATCAATATAAGCACATGATTCTGGTGCTTCGGTACATTCACACTGAATACTCCAATACCCTAATAATTCCTCTTCCCCCTTTACTTTGTCATGTTTATCTTCATGAGAGGTGTCTAAGGTGGTGATTATCTGCTCATGAAATAGTGTTTTTGGTCTGGATCATCGAATTTTATGTACCAGAAGGTAGAAAATGTCTGGATCATCGAATTTTGAACACCCATGGTAAGTGTGTATTTGATGTCCCTCCACTTGCAGACAAAGATGTCTCCCTGGATTGCAGCTGCTGTACTAGCCTCAAACAGTCACCTTCTATCACAACGTTTGACAGTTGCAGCTCGGGAGCTAACACCACTGCAGTACGTGCAGCTAGGGCCTCTCCAGTTTCCGGATTTGTAATGTGTTTCAAGATTAGCCGCTGCCAAACAACCACGTCGCCCCTACAATTCCTGATTACCACACCTGCTGCAGATCTCAATCTGCGCGAACAAACTGCAACATCATAGTTAACTTTAAACCAATCCCTTGGCGATGGTACCCATCGTTCACTATTCTCCGGTGGCTGTGGACTGTGGAAGATCCCCTGAGCCTCTCTATACGCAAGCAAGAGCCTATGTCCAACATTTACAAACATTTTCATGCATGACTTTATTTCTATTAGCCCATAACGACCAACAAAACACAACGAAATTGGATTCTTCATTATTCAGCTTACTGCTGCCATAACCCATTCCTGCGTATCAAACTCTACAAACGACATCTTATCATGTGGAATCGGGGAGACCGCCCAAAACAGCCTAGCAAAAGGGCAGTCTCACAAAATGTGAAGGATAGATTAAGATGATGAACGACAATCAACCACATCAATACCCGGACGAACTATAGGAAGAACAGGTTAAGAATTTCTGAGAAGTCGCAAATGAAAACAAAAATACTTTAACCTTAGGATGACCAAGTTAGCAGGGTACGATTATGAGGTCAATCTACAGACCGAGGAAGGATAATCAAGCCGCCGATGCCTTATCCAGGCGAGACTCGACAGGGAATGAAGAAGAAGAGGAGACACTGATGTCACTAACATTAGCAGGGATTTGGGGCGATATTACAGCAACTACCAAAATTGATCCTGGCTTAGGACCAACCTACGAGAAGGTACTAGCACAAGAACGCGTGGCAGAGGATAATACCTTGAGAAATGGATGCTTGGCAAAGAACGGAAAGGTTTTAGTTCCGCTGACCATTACGCAATCAGATCCAAGAAGAATTTCAAGCGTTCCCACACTCGGGAGGACACTCAGGGATATGACGAACATGAAAGAGGTTCAATGCCATGTTTGATTGGGAAGGCTTGAAGGGAGACTTCAAGAGGTTCATTCAAGAATGTAACTCCTTCCAGTTTCAACTGGAACCGATTTCCACCGCTGGAACACTATTGGCCAATGAGGTTCCAGCAGAGTTCCACCAATGGAACACTGCTATGATTCGTGGAACACTGCTATGATTCGTCATAATATTGGAAGTAGATGCAAGTTCTCGATAGTGCTTAATCAGATTAATCGCATGTAACGGATATCGGAAGAAACCCAAAAAGTAAATTAGAATAACACATGAACACTTAGTCACTTGCAGACTGTTAACTAAGCGGAGTGGATATTTCTAGTGTTGGAGTTGTACTTAACAGTTCCACCTCAAGGCTATAATAATTCTTTTTGTCATTCTCTATAAGCTTGGTCTGGATATCTGCGCTATATAAGAGGTCGTGCTCTTGCATGTGTTCTTGCATAAGAGATCGTACAGGGAACAGGGATCCGGAGCACATGTGATAAGTACATTGAGATCAGAAACTTGTGTCATACCCATAGGAAGCATAATCGACGCAGCCTGCTTAAAACCCAAAACTAAGTCATTCAAGCAAAATATAACCAGCTAAGGAATGAACTCATAGACTTGAAGATTTTTCAATATACGGAGCATAAGGTCAGTTACAAAATTTAAAGCATAATCCATCATAACAAGTTTTATAAGATAGCACGAAAAAAACCCATAATGGTCAATAATACATGTCCTGACTCCTGACTGACAGTTCATAAGAGCTGTGTGATGATAAAAAAGAATCGACCAAAGCCAACCAACCCCCTTTGGAACTTTAGCACGTTAAGTTTAAATGAGCAGAGAAAAGACAGATAGAAACAGCCCCGTCCACTAACCAACAACAAATCACCGGAAGGATAAATTCTATCTCTACTTTGATCATTTCTCCTTGGTGTAGAGTCGGACAGCAAAGGCCAAACCCAAGATCAAGAGAGGCACAAGGAACTGCAAAACCTTAATTGTAAACTCCGAAGTCTTGTCCTGATTGTATGTAGGATCGTTAGGGACATAAGTGCGTTTCAGGGGAACAGTAGCTTTGTCTATCTCCCCAATGTAATATTGGTGCAACATGTCCCTGGCATTGTCACTGTGGCCAACATCTTCGAAGTCAGTGGTTGCATCTTTACCTGCAAAATTGGCAATGTGTCAACATTTCTGCACTTATACACTGATGTAAAGACGTAGCAGAATGAATTGGATCATCAAAATATTACCAGTTGCTGATAACAAGACTTCGTCACCTCCCGGATGGTCATCCATGAATGGGGTGATATCATAAACCTGGACAAAGAAAGAAGTTCATTTAAGACCAATTCATCACTTCGATACTTACAAGTACTTCTACTACAACATGTAAACAAGGTAACCAGTTGGATGTAAACTATCCCAGGAAGAGAACACAAGCACAGTTCTAGCAAAATATAAGAAAGGATACAAATACAACAAAATTTCAGTCAGGATTTCAACTAGTAAAGCGATTCCCATTCAGCTACAAGGTCCCTAATTATATAGTAACAAATATCTCACAATCAAGATTCTAAATCACAAGTTCCTGTAGTTGTTTTGAAAAGTGCTTTTTCCAACAGCAATGTAGTTAGAGAAGTTGGAAGTTCTCCCAGGGCATTATTTTAGGACTTGTAGCATAAACAATACAAAGTACAGGAGCTGATCCCATAATTGTGCTGAAAGATACCCGGTGAATGCCAGCAAAGCAAACAAAGTAATGTAAAAATGAGGTCTCCTGTTCAGAGACCTTCTTCTGCAATAAAATTACTTTCGTATAGACATTTACACTCTCTTTTTGCATGTGTCCATTGAATCTTCCATAACACACTTGACACTTGAGCATCTAATTCTCAAAAACAAACTCCAAACTAACTAGAGCACAAACTAGGTCTCTCTGATGACACTTGCATCTCTCGGGCTCCTAAGGGCATATACTTTCTCTTTTTACATCCAATCTTCGACTAGCACACTTGACACTTGAGCATCTAATTCTCAACAATCCAAACTCCAAATTAACTAGAGCATCATAAACTAGGTCTCTATGATAACATTTGCATCTCTCAGGCTCCTAAGTATACATGCAGAAAAGGAAATACTCTCTGGAAATTGAAAATCGAATAAATTATCCTAGATCTCAATTCTTCAGCACATATCATCGATCAAATTAAAGGTAAGCTTAGAAGTTAAAACAGATCTTCATCAATCATCATAACTCTAAAACATCTAATCCAATTGATCATAAAATTCTAAATGAATAAACCTCAACAAACAGTAATTTCCTGATCTATCAAAATGAAATCAGAGCACATAAAATTGGGGGAGGATCTGATCGGATCAGATCTAATACCTTGCCGCTGATAATGAGCCAGCAATCCTTGGTCTTGTTATGCTTAGCGACCTCCTCGAACAAGAGAACTTTCGGATCGGAAGCCATTTTCCTGCAAAATCACAAACAGAATTCACCAATCAAAACCTAAAATCTCAGTAAAATAGTTAGAAGAGATGCTAATAGATTCAAAGGTAGGTGAATATTCAATGGAGAAGACGACTTACGAAGTGATGAGAGAGAGGAAAGTAGTCTGAATGAAATCTGAAACTTTTCTTCTCTCTTTCTTTCTCTCTTTACACTGAGGTTGCAAAATTTTATGCAGTGGTGGCAATGAAAATGATTAGCAGTGGCCATATATAGACCGGTCCGGTCTAATCTGGGGTGCGTTTGGGTTGTTTGGTTGAATCAATTATTTACTCATCTACTACTCATTGCTTGGAAAGTCCCAACTCCTAACTAACAAATTAATGAAATTATGGAACAAATTATGTCATTTTCATGTCCAAACAAACAATCACTCTATTCTGGTAGACTTGGAGGGGGAGGGTATCATTTCTCAACAACAAAAACATGCTTGTTAATTGTTAAGTATTTATTAGTAGTATAGTATATATAATATAAATTAATTGGGCGGGTCACTACTATAAAACTGGTTTTCCTAAGCAAAGTCCGTTGGTATACTTTATTCTAACAATCCCCACACTCGTCAGTCGTGACCGATTTCAATTTAATTGAGTATAATCGAGTGAAAATTTAATATGGGATGGAGTTTGTCTCCAAATAGATTCGAACCTAGATGAGCGTGAGACAAACGTCTCTAATATTATGATAAAATTTCAACTTTTTCAAAAGCTCAAACGGTTGGAGATTAACGGAATTTAATCATTTATATTAATTCTCCAACTATAAATGACTCACCATTCTTGGAAAATGTGACATATTTATAAATGAGGATTAGAATTTAGGGTGTAACCCATCTCCTCTAGATGATCGTCAAGTGTATGCTTCCCAGATCGCGCACACTGATCTTGGATCTAGGCTCATAAAACTTTAATGGGCTTGGTGTTAGTATTTGTAAGATATTACATCTAATAAGGTTAAGGCAAAATGACTCAAGAAACTTTTTCTTACATTGATTAAACGATTATTCAACATGCTTCACATAGTTCACATTATAAAGTTGTAATTAAACTTACTCATTATCCAGCTTCCAGCTCGATCAATCTTCTTTGATCTAATTTCATATTTGTTCTTTAAATAATTCACTGATAATCTTCTAAAGATTCTGACCGAACTTAAAATTATCTAAACTACATATGCATCTTCTAGAGAATCAAGTGTAAGTGTGTAACTTAGTTCAAATCGTCAGTCATATATGTTGTTTCCGGTTACAATTATACACGAATAATTTAAAGAAAATGAATAAATATAAAGTAAAGTGAAGAAGCAAAGAACAAGAACTTGTAACAATTTATTGTCGAATGATAAACAAATCAAAGAAGAGAACAAGATTCAGATTAATTCCTAGACGAGGCAGCCGTTAAACCGCTTGCCCTTAAACTATATTTATCTGCCTTAGTAAGCTTCAGACTTCCCGTGGACAATAGGCTCCCAAGATACGGACGAGAGTTATGTCCATACCTCTTCCAATTTGTTACTCCTCAATAATCTATCTATCTATCTATATATTCATTAAAGAAGAATTATTTCTAAGCCTCTCCTTAATTCATGCTAAATGTTTTGCCATTTGGCACATTCTTTTATCCTTATTGGTTTAATTTTTCATAATTGCCACATGTCCACAATATATGACTTTTATGTTCTTACTCATCTATTCACCCTTTCACATGTTTTAATTAATTAATGTTTGAACAAAATTAATAATTAAATAATATTTAAATAATATCATGGATATAATTCTACTATTTAAAAAAATATCATCAGAATTATGAAAAAAATATAAAAATGGTTGAAGTATATTTTAAAAAATATAATAAAAAATTTATGCAACCTCTATATAATTTTAAAGTGTATAATGTTTATTATTTTTCATAAAAAATTAAAATTTTATTAGAAAATAAACATTTATGAAATGGAAAATTATTTAAAATTGTCCTAAAAAAATGATGATAAAAGTTAGTTAGTTTTGCTATAATAAAAAACTAACTATATTGGAAATATTAAATTAATATTTAAGGTCTCCTCCTTGTGTCAATTAGTCATCTATATATTCATTAAAGAAGGATTATTTCTAAGTTTCTTATTAATTCATGCTAAATGTTTGCCACTTGGCACATTCTTTTATTTTATTGGTTTAATGTTTCACAATTGCCACATGTCCACAATATATATGACTTTATTCTTAGTAGTTTAATGTTTCACAATTGCCACATGTCCGCAATATATATCACTTTTATGTTCTTACTCATATATTCACCCTTTCACATTTTTTTATTACTTACTGTTTGAACAAAATTAATAATTAAATAATATTTAAATAATATCATGGATATAATTCTACTATTTAAAAAAAATATCATCTATATATTTATTAAAGAAGAATTATTTCTAAGCCTCTCCTTAATTCATGCTAAATGTTTTCCATTTGGCACATTCTTTTATTCTTATTGGTTTAATGTTTCACAATTGTCACATGTCCACAATATATAAGTTTTATGTTCTTACTCATATATTCACCCTTTCACATGTTTTAATTAATTACTGTTTGAACAAAATTAATAATTAAATAATATTTAAATAATATCATGGATATAATTCTACTATTTAAAAAAATATCATCAGAATTATGAAAAAAAAAAGATGGTTGAAGTATATTTTAAAAAATATAATAAAAAATTTATGCAACCTCTATATAATTTTAAATTGTATAATATTTATTATTTTTCATAAAAAAATTAAAATTTTATTATAGAATAAACATTTATGATATGGAAAAGTATTTAAAATTGTCCTAAAAAATAATGATAAAAGTTAGTTAGTTTTGCTATAATAAAAAACTAACTATATTGGAAATATTAAATTAATATTTAAGGCCTCCTCCTTGTGTCAATTAGTCATTTATCTAATTCAAGTGTCATTTACCTTTTACTTAATTATTCAATTCACATTTGTCGTTAATCTATTTGCTTCCACGTGTCAATATTCTATAACTTCTTGGTTCAACCGGTATTTGACGGGTCTATTCCATAATAGTTTAGATTACCAGTAACTATGTTCGACGGGTCAATTAGGCAATAGTGTAGAACACGTGTTGTTGTAATTTCTACGTTAGTACTACCTGTTTAATTTATCGACGTGTCCATTCTGAAATATTTGAGTAAACTACATGTTCTCCACGGGTATATTACACAGTAGTTCAAAACAGTTAGTGATCCACCGGTCTATTACGCAATAGCTATGACTTAGAATACTAATCGCGCTCGACGGATTTATTCCATAATATTTTAGAACATTAAATGTGTTCGGCGCGCGGATCTATTCATCAATAGTTCAGAACATTAACTATTTTTCAACGGGTCTATTCCGCGAATACTTTAATAGAAAACATGATTTCGCCATGTCTATTAAAAAATATTTCTGAAAACATTTCTATTAGAGGGGTCTATTATGTGATATTTAGAACACTAATTATATATGTTTCACTAATGCATTCTTATATACTTTAGAAAACATAACTAACTGTCTGACGGGTCTATTTAGTAAAATTTTAGATCATTAACTATGTCCGACGAGTTTATTCCACAATAGTTTAGACCATTAACTATATTTGTCGGATCTTAGCCGCTATAATTTAGAAAGCTAACTTTGTTTTTCCGATGGATCTATTCCAAAAATACTATTAAAGACTACCAATTTTAGACGGGTGCATTCCGATATACTTCAGAATATTAACTGTGTCCTACGGATCCTCTCCACAATAATTTAGATCTTCAAATGTATTTGAAGGGTCTATTTCGCAATAGTTTGGAACATTAACTGGTGTTTTTTCACGGGTCTATTCCAGAAATAGTTTAAGAGACTATATATTTTTCACGGGTCAACTACACAATAGTTAATAAACAGTTAGTGTTCAACGGGTGCATTCCGATATACTTTAGAATACTAACCATATCCGGCGGATTGATTCCACAACAGTTTGGATCATTAAATGTGTTCGATGGGTCTACTTTGCAATAGTTTAGAACATTAACTTGTATTTTTTTACGGGTCTATCCCGAAAATACTTTAAGAGACGATCTGTTTGTTAAGGGCCAATTACATAATAATTCAGAAACATTTAGTGTTCAATGGGTCTATTCTGCAATATTTAGAATACTAACTATGTTTGACGGGTGCATTCTATACTTTAGACTAACCCTGTCCGAAGTGTATATGTATTTGATAATAGTTTAGATTATTAATTGGGTATGACGGATCTATTTCGCAATAATTAAAACTGTAACTGTTTTTCCGGCAGGCCTATTCCTCAAATACTTTAGAAGACTACATGTATGCAACGGGTCTATTTCACAATAGTTCAGAACGGTTAGTGTTCCATGAGTCTATTTTGCATTGAACCCGAATTGTGTTCGACAGGTCTTCTTTTCAATAATTTAGAATATATAATAATCACATTTTTTTACTTATAATTTTATGGGACTATTTCGTAAATTCTATATTAATGAAAATAAATAGACAGATCATTGTTTTTCTTTTAATTGACTTTCATTATATTATTTGTGAATTTACTATTTCCCATCGAATTTCGACGGGTCTAATCCAATGTCTGTATTCATCGGGTCTGTTCCGCGATGCTTTGAACAACCAATGTGTATCGACGGGTCTATTTCAGAACACTAATTGTGTTCGACGGATTTACTTTGCAAGAATTTAGAACATTGACCGTATTTGACAGGTTTATTCCGCAATAGTTTAGACCATGAAATATAATGATCACACTCATGGAACTATTCTACAAATTTATCTATCAATAAAAAATAAATATCGATGTTATTTAGTTTACTTTCATTTAATAATTTATGAAACTATTATTCCCCGTCGAAACTCGACGGGTTATTTACTAGTGTATAGTATTAAGTGTACAAGGTAGATTAAAAGCCAAAGGACACAACATGGCCATGAACCAAACTACCGGCCTCACACTAGCCTCTTCCGGTTCGGCGTTCGTTGTTTCTCAATCACACTTCTTTGAGCCAATTTATCATTCACACTAATAATTGGTTTATTCGCATATCTTAAATAGTTACGAAGTTTGCGCATCCCTCTTTACAACGTACTAAAGAACATAAAAAACCTTGGGTGTAATCAACTTCAATTAAAACTAAAAGTACTCCACTTAACACCAGTTTAAGCTAGTAATATTGGCTTAATAAAATCAATTTCTCCAACAATCCATTCTCTATAGATGCTAGAATACTTATATTCTAAATTTGCATCAAGTATTCTTCAAATCGTAATAACTGAGAAATAATAATGTAGACAAAAGTAACCGAGAGAGAAAGAGAGAAACAACCACAAGTGTCCATGAGTAAAGTACATAAAATCCACCTAAATTAATAAAAATTGACACAAAACCTCCCAAGTTATCACATTTGCACAAAATCCCCTAAGTTATTGCAAAAGTTCTACCTGCTAGCTAGTGTAGAACATGATTACGTGTCTGTTTCAAATTTTATTCATTTGTTTCTCATTCTTATTAGATGATCAAGGATCATAATGCAACACTATTTTGAATATATATTTGTTTCATTGCATGGTGACTAACAATCACATTAATTATGTGAAGTAGAGTGAGTGTATTCTCTCTTAAATCTATAACATAGCAATGAATTCTAATTTTGGTCCAGCTACTATCAACATGTGCCCAACTTTAAGGGTGCAAGCATTGTACATGGTCTAAACATATCATTCCACACATGTCGTATAATTAATTAACCTCACGTCTAAAACTGCCATGCCTAGGTATGGCACCAATTTTTGGCACGACGCCGCAGCAGCGTGGCATGTTTCGATCAGCATTGGTTGTCATGATGCCTATGCGTCGTCTAATTTTTTAATATTTTTTTATTGTTTTTAAATTTTTTATTTTTATATAAATGATGATAATATGAATTATAATATTGATATAAACTATATTTTAAAAAATTCAAGCTTAATTAAGAGAAAAATAGAAGTCGGAAATAGGATGCTCCAAACATATTCAAGAATGATCTCTATTTATAGATGTTGAAAAAATAGAGACGTTGGTGATTATTATTTATTTTTTGTATTTTTTATTTTTCAAGTTATAATCATTTTAGTACGTTGGAATAAAAAAAAAATTTTAAAAAAAGAAGAGGTCCAATTGTGGGTTGCCCCTGGAACCAGAGATGTCGGGGAGCTTGCCCCGGCATCGGAGATCCGATGGGAGCCGCACGATGTGGCTCCCAGCGGTTTGGGAGGTGTAGACACTCACGCCGCCATTGATGCAGACAGTTTAAGGACTATTGCATCACCCAGTAGCGGAGGCAGGGGGTTCAGTACACCGGACCCCACTGAAAAAGTGCACCGGACCCTACTGGAAAAAAACTTATTTGTTAACATACTATACACACATAGCCTACTACAAGCAAAATAAGGCAATAAAGAATTCTCTCAAAACCAAACTCATCAGCAAGAGAGACGAACAGAGAAAAAAAAGAGCAAACCGTTTTTGTCGACTTTTCACTCCGTCTTCCAGCTATCGGATATCACTGACACATCTTCATTGAATTTCGTTCATTATCCAGTCCACCACTGAGTTTCGCCAACAACATCACCTCTCTACTCCTTCAATTTAAGGGAGGTATGAATGTAAACCCTAACTTTTAATTTTAGTGAGATTAGTAATTTTATTGTAATGGTATAATACAATTGGAGTTGGTGAGTATGATTTGGATTTTGGTATGAATTTGTTGTGTTAAATGAGTAGTAAAACTCCATGCCCCTGTTTTCCTTTGCTTAAGTGTTAATTTTCAGTTTTGATGAACTACATTGAACAATGATGGCTAAATTATGTTATTATTTTAAATTGCAAAATGTATGGTTGCGTGGTAAAAACACCTAAGGAGGCTTTTGATCGACCAATAACGAGACCTTGTGTACAGTTTAATAAAGATAATATTATTGTTGATTCGGGTAAACGCAAACAAATTAATCCCTATGACCCAAACATTAGAGATGATGTCTGTTTGGCATACCTATTAAAAGTTCCTTGTCAATCTAGAGAGCATAAATTTTCAGAAAAAAAGTACTCGGGAAAGAGACCTTGTGTACAGTTTAATAAAGATAATATTATTGTTGGTCCGGGTAAACACAAACAGATTAATTCCTATGACCCAAACATTAGAATGATGTACGTTTGGCATACCTAATAAAAGTTCCTTGTGAACCCTGAGAACATAAATTTTCATAAAAAGAGTACTCGGGAAAGACAGGTTCCTTTAGAGCTTTCTATTTATTGATGAATATCCATGGTTCGAATATAGTGGATCAAAGGAATCAACATTTTGTTTATGGTGTTATCTTTATAAAAAGTACAATGGAGATCAAGGCGGTGAACGTGAATTCATATCAAATGGGTTTGAGAACAGGGCGGTGGGAGCACAATGGAGATCAAGGCGGTGGGAGTACAATGGAGATCAAGGCCAAATCATTGAAAAGTGCTATAGATAATCTGTTTTCACAACATAAGTTATATATCGATCTATATCTAAATTGAGGGGACAAGGATATGATGATGCAAGTAACATGAGTGGTGCATAAAACGGTTTGAAGTCTATAATATTGGGAAAAAAAATCCATCTGCATTCTTTGTGACTTATTAATATTGTAGACTTCAAATAATGTTGACAACGGTTTTGCACACCAACTTCAGTTGGCTATTGTATCTATTTCAAAGAACAATCTGGATGTTGGTGACTTTTTTTAACTATGCCACTATCAACTTTAACATTAGTGCATCTTCTTGAAAAAGGTCAGATGAGCTCAAACGTATTCATCATGAACAAATACTAGATATGTTGGATAATGGGGAAATCCTATATGGAAAGGGAAAAAATCAACAAATTACTCTCAAACAACCAGGTGATACTCGTTGGGGTTCATACCATGTTGCAATCATTCACCTAATGACTATGTGGGCATCAGTTTTCAAGGTTTTTAAGAATATTGAAAAGCACGGTAGTCTTGGTGAACAATGTTCTATGGCAAGGAGCATGTGAGAGAAGATGTGCAAGTATGCATTTGTATTTACAATGCATTTGATCAAAAAAGTTATGAGAATTACAAATGAATTGTCACTGGCATTGCAACGAAAGGAACAAGACATTGTGAATGCTATGAGTTTGGTTGATGCAGTTAAGCACATGTTGTCTTCTTTGAGGGAGAATGAGTGGGATGTGTTCTTTAAAGATGTGAATGAATTTTGTTTGACCCATTTCATAGTTGTGACAAACATGGTTGATATCTATGGTGGTTTGATCATCGATTGGTGGTTATATAAGATATGCTATATCACTTATGATCTCACACTTTAAGTGACAACATTAACTCATGGTAACACCTATGTAAACGATTGCAGACAAATAGACAATAAATATATTCTAGAGAAAATTGATTTTTAGACCTCCTTATGAAGGCCTTTCTCAAAATGGATCCCCTTATGATATCAATTACATTTTGGTCCAAAATGAAGGTTTTTTGAGTTGACCATCACTTTATTATTTCTGATCCAAACATGCCCTAACATTTTATTTTTTTTCTTTTCTTTTTTCTTTTTCCTTTTCTTATTTGTCTTCTCCTCTTCTTCTTCTTCTTCAAGTCCTCACCGAAATCCGGTGACCGGACCTGAAGATCTGGAAGAACTCCCAGAAGCTCCCAGATCGGAGCTTAGAGAAGCTCCGATCCAGGAGCTGCACAAGCTCCCAGATTGGAGCTTGGCAAGCTCTGATCGAGAGCTTGCTTGCAGCTCCCGATCTGGGAGATGCACAAGCGCCCACATCGGAGCTTGGCAAGCTCCGATCGGGAGCTTGCTTGCAGCTCCCGATCTGGGAGTTGCACAAGCTCCCTGATTGGAGCTTGGCAAGCTCCGATCAGGGATGATTCCGGACACAGCTCCGGTCACCGGAGATAATCCGGTCACCGGAGTTTTACTTAGTTTTTCTTTTAATTATTTATCTTTTTTATTTGAAAACACTAAGGCTTGTTTGGTTCATCAAAATTCAATTTTGGAATAGTAAATTTCGGTTGACTTTGGTCTAAAATGTAATTGATAAGCTAAGGTGCTCCTTTTCGTTATTAGGGACGCTAAGGAGGTGTTAAAAATCAATGGGCCATATATTCTATGGGTTACATGTACACTTTGACGCTTGCAAACCACCATTACCCACCCGCCCAACCCGTCATAGTATATATGTGTGTGTGAGAGAGAGAGATTAACAATAAACATACATATGTTGAATTGAATAAGTATATATGTCACCTTATGGTTGTCTCTAGGACGTGTATATTGCTCTCAAACCCATGGGCCCTGATGGACCATCCTAGTGACTTGTGGGCTTGATATTAGATTAGATTTGATTATTTGTCTTTTTTATTCTCCACGTCTGTTAGGAAACTTGTAATTTTGATGACCAATTAACCATGCTAAATTAAGGAAAGTCCAGTAACTAGTACTCTTAAGGTCCATAGGAAATTAGAATTTTAAGGACATTGTAAAAGAGGAACGTTTGCTGAAAGACTTAGTGTAGGTACTAGTTAGGTGCTTTCGTTTGCTGATGATGTACTTTGTTTTTACAAACGAACTATTGAAGCACTAGAACCGCTCAAAAAGTTGAAGATTCGAAGACTGAAGACTTAGAAGAAATCTGAGAAAGGTATCTACAAAGGCACATGTTGCTCAGAAAGTGATATTTTCAGCAACAACTCACATAAGTGAAAATCTATATGACATAGTAGGTTGTGCTTGTTGAAACTGAGACTGACCACTTGCTGATAACATATGTGACCTTCTTGCTGAAGAGTACTTGCATTTTGGCTCCAACGTTCATATTTGAATTTGATTCATATGAACATTAAATGCAAAGTAGGCACGCGAAGAACATGAAGACAAGAAGACAAATGAAGGACGCTGTTGAAAGTACAAAAGCAAGATAGTGACATCTTAAGGTACAAAACCTTAAAATTTGAAATTCAAACGGCTCCCTTGAGACATTATAAATAGAGGTCATCAGGCAAGAGTAGAAGGTGTGTCAACAACGTGATCAAACTCTCACTTGTGCTTTAAACACTCAAATCCTTCTCTACTCTTTACTGCCTATTGATCCGTTCCAAGACTTAACCTTGAAACAAAAGCTACTTGTGAAGAAGTAGAACATTCACGGCTAAGAAATTAGTAAAGTGTTCTTTCTTTGGAACAAGAACAACTCTTGACACCAGAAACAATCAAACTTGCTTACTGCAAAGTATTAAAAGTTGTGTTTCTTAAGATAGCTTGTTATAGCTGAAAAGTTATACTCAAGTCATCTCATCCCAAACCTCTCTAACTGATAAACACCCTTTCAGGTGTGAAATTCAGGGGGAATTAATCAAGCATAGTGTTGCTGATTATAAGTCCCAAGTTTGGTGGAGAACAAGGTTACAGTTCTCTAGTTTAGGTTGGAAATGAAGCAAGTGTGCTTTGGTTTCTAAGAATCATTAGTGATAAGATTTGTAAGGAACCTCACATCTTATCATAGTGGATTCAGTCCTAGAAAGGAATAAGTAGATTAGTTGAGAGATTACGCCACTCTCAGATACCACTATAAAAGTGTTTGTGTGATTTACTTTACTGCACTTAGTTTTCAGCAAGTTACTTTTCTCATACACTGTCACTCTGCTCACTTGCTGAAACTAGCTCTCTGAGAAAAGCAATTGTAAAAGACGAGAAAGTTAAGTACCAGCAAACTCATTACTGAAAAGTAATAAGCACTTGCTGAGAAAGTTTTAAACGACGAAAAGTTTGAAAAGACTATTCACCCCCCTCTAGTATTTTCTTGTTGTTTAAAGGGACCAACAACGTCAGTGTGCAATGCCATCCCAGGGGTCCAATGTTGATTAAAAAAATGTAAAAATAAACAATAATAATAATAATAATAATAATAATAATAATAATAATAATAATAATAATAATAATAATAATAATAATAATAATAATAATAGATTGAGTTATTGGGCCCCTGGGGTGGCATTGCACAATGTCGTGGAGAAGAAAAAGAGGAAATATTCGCCTAAGTGTGCAGACAATGGTTACTCGTTCATCCCTTTTGCTTTCTCTACGATTGAGGAACTCGACAAGAATACTTTGGATACACTTTCACGCCTCAAGCGTCTATCTAGTCACTCAAATAATGTTAAGAGTGATGTTTTTCTCTTACATAGATTGAATTTTTTTATTCATAAAGGGGTGGGAGTACAACTTATTGCTAAACTTAGACTCCCATCTAACTTTACGTGATAATAAATTTAGCATTTTATAAAAAAATAAAAAGAATTAAAAAAATAATTAGTATTATTATTTGAACATTATTGCCAGTTTGTTTTTATATGCAGTCAAGTCAAACAAGTCCCAAAAAAGAAAAGATTTTGCCTTATTAAATTATTATATAATTTATTTTCCTAAGATACACCAAGTGCGATATTTATTGTTTTACTTCTTAAACCAATATGCACCTTTAGTTAAATAGTAAACCAATAATATTTTTATAATTAAACATTTTCACATATTATAGTTGGCAAGTTTAACAAGTTTTTTTTTCTTTCTTTTTGTGAAGAAGTTCAACATGGTTAATTAGATGAATATGGTTTAATTATT
This sequence comes from Plantago ovata, assembly GCA_028274465.1. Taxonomy (NCBI): domain Eukaryota; kingdom Viridiplantae; phylum Streptophyta; class Magnoliopsida; order Lamiales; family Plantaginaceae; genus Plantago; species Plantago ovata. Next base: position 123,254,586 of record CM051455.1, on the reverse strand, counting down.
TATTTGTTTATTACTATTTGTTTTTTAAAGAAAGACAAGTGCTTCCCTTATCCAATGGCCAATGGTATGTTTAGTTGGTACTGGTGAAGAGAGAAAAAGTTCCAAATAAGTCATGTTCATTACGATCATATAATAGAGCACATAATGCAGTTTCATCTCAATAATTCATTCGCGAGTTAAACTCTTATTTACATTCCGATTTGTTTTGTAAGGCCTCTAGGACATGTAATCCGCGGAACTCTCCCCTGTAATAGTTTAGCTTATTGAACTTTTCAAAAAAGAAGATGATGACCGTTCAATGCATATATATTCATAAATAGTAAATATATAAATAAAATAAATTATTTTACAGCGCAATAGGAAACTGCCAAATAAATAGTAAATCATTCTTAATTTGACAATTAAATAATAAAATTTTATATGCAGGACTAATTACCAAATATTATAAAAATTCATGTGTATATATATATACACTTGCCTAATCAATCCTCTCACCGATTAACAAAAGAAATACGAAAGCTAGGAAAATATGCCAAGAGGGAAAGTCGCTCTGAAGTTCATAGAAAATGATGCAAATCGGAAGGCCTCATTCAAGAAAAGAAAAAGAGGCCTTATCAAGAAGGCCGAAGAGTTGAGCATCTTATGCGATGTTGATGCATGTGTTGTCATTCATAGCCCATATGAACCAGAGGCGGTGGTCTGGCCATCTAGGAGTGGTGCCATATCTGTGGTAGAGCGTCTCAACATGATTCCGGTGATTGAAAGGGAAAGAAACATGATGACCACGGAAAGTTTCGTCCAACACCGCATTCAGAAGCTACAAGACCAGTTTAACAAACTTAAGAAAGCCAACCTCCGCAAAAAGATGGAAAATTATATGTATGCGACTATGGCTGGATCAGTGAAGAAGGTAAAGGATATGGTCCATCAAGATTCGATCATCTCTTAGACCTCTCATACTATCGAATCCACAATGGAATTGATCAATGGAGGTAATTAGTTATAAGGTTTTATACAAATCATGTTATTGTGTTCGTCAATTTAGTTGTTCGTGGCTACTATCATTCCAACAACTTCCTTTTAGCTGCCAGAGGCTCCACCATAGTTGAGAATTGATGTGCTTTGATTTTTATTATTAAGGATTATGTTTTGTTTTTGAGTTTTAGTTTTTTGTTTAAGTGTTTTGTTTGTCATCGCCGGTTGATCTGCCTTACTGATTATTGAAATATAATCATCTTTATTTTATTTTACCTATTATCTTTTATGCTTATATATATATATCAATGATAAAGTAAGCCACAAATGAGTAAGCATTACTCTATGGAATAAGGTTTACTAGAAATGTTAAGAAAAGACGGACAAATATCATGATTAGCCATTGCCCACCAATTTATGTTTCGAAATCCAAACCCAACAATTGACCCAGACGCACAAACAATAATAATCATCTCCATACAAGACATATTCTGGTCCAAATTATCTACTATTGCCATCACTACAGAGAGAATTTATATAGTTCAAAGCTCATTTCTCCCCCATACACCATTTTATTCATCATACTGTAACAAATCCAATATGTGCCTCTATTTAAGTCTCATAGTACATGTCACTTTCTCAACTCAAGCATTATCATAAACTAACTCAACTAGGCCAAGAGTACAACTCAAATATGAAACAAATATTCACTTAAATTCAAACAGCAGGCTAAACAACTCATGCAAAAAGAAAACTATGCAATCATATATAATACGAAGAAAAATCATACCTTGTTGTGCCTTAGTTCAAAAGCTGAGCAAAAGAATAACAGAGTAGGTAGCTTTCGCCGCTTCTGAATCTTGCAACTTTCTTCCTTGTTTTTTTTTTCCCTAATTGAATTCATGGTGAATCGTAAGTGTCCAGAGAGGTTGAAATTATGAATTCTTGATTTACTCCCAAAAGTATCACAAATTTCTTCACAATAGTTGGAAAAATTCAATATGCGTATTCGAAAATTGAGATATCAACGTGTATCGTATTTTCCAATTAATAAAATCCAAGAAATCCAAGAAGACACGTAATCTTGCTAAACACATGCTTAGTGTCACTCCTTTATTGTTCCGTGTCGGTCGTGTCGGTTGAGACAAAAACCAATAGTATATCTCATACGTTCCGTATGAATCGAAACAAAATTTAGTTTCACAAAGTCCAGTCAATCGATGACGCTATAAATACTGAACGAAATTTAGCTCCACAAACTCCAATCAACCGATGACGCTATAAATATATAAAATTATATTATTATCGGTACTCATTCAATAAAATACTTAATTAGTGGCACTCCTTTATTGTTCCGTGTCGGTTGGGATAAAAATCAATAGTATATCTCATACGTTCCTTACGAATCGGAACGAAATTTAATTCCACGAACTCCAAACATTGAACGACGCAATAAATATAAAATATCATCATCGATACTTATTCGAAAAATACTCTAGTTAACCCGTATCAACTAGTCGATTTTAAAACACACTCACCAACTCAACTCAAAAAGTTAAAACCCACCATCTATTTTGTTCCTAAAACTCAAATTCAATTACCTCCCATTATGGTTAGAGACTCTCCCAATTATCCATTTAATCCCCCATTAATCTCTCTCATATAAACGTCTCGTCTTTCTCCATCTCTTCCCGTCCTGTCCTGCATTCCTTTCCTCCAACTCATTTTACGCTCGCACGAAATTAAATTGATAAAAACTAGAAGCTGTACAAATTTCTCTCTTCTTCACGTACAACTCGTGTGTACTTGAAAACAAAAAAAAAACAAACCCTAGCTTCCATCTCTTTCTGTTTTTCTGTTTGTCTTCTTTTACATTATTAAATGTTCTGCTGAAAGTAACTGGTGTTAGGTTAGGTCATACCAAATGGAGCATTCCAAAATCAATCTCAGTACACCAATGGCAATGCCGGCGAATTACGAGTTGATGCCTTTGAAGAAGCGGTTGATGTTGCTCATGGCTAACCGGCTTATTTCATTTGATTCCGATGAGACTGGAGTTCCTTTGTTAGTGCCTCCTCCTCTGTTTGCTTTTCTATTTTTTATTATTTTTTGAGATTTAATTTTGCCAACTGTTTGTTATTTTGCAGAATTGCTGTTGGTAAAGGGATTCAGTCACAGGTATAACCATTTTTTTTATTTTACTCCTGTAATTGCTGATTTTCATGCTATTTGAAACTGATTTGAGTTGGATTTTGTTGGTTCTAAAGCTCTTTTGAATGTTTGTAGCTAGTGATTGTGCATCAGCCTTATTCCTGTTTGACTTGAGCTCAATTTGCTTTAACTAAATGCATCTTAGAACCAGTTACCTCGAGCAAAAGCACGATATAAACAGCTTTTCTCATTTTCATTTATTTGAGTAAAAGGCGCATGTACTTATTTTGCTACAATTTGTAGAGGAAACCAGGTTATCGATCTATTTTGCTTTGTAAGAAGGATTGTTAAGCCTTCATTTGTATTTTGCTTTGAGGATGATTCTTGTAATTGCACAGGCTGCGACGCAAGAACTTAGTTTAACGTGTGGTGTTTAACACATGTCAATATTTTGTCACGTGCACCGTTATTATCAGCTCTCCAGCTGTTCGAATTTATCTGTTTCCAAGCAACTTGTATTTCGAGATGCCTAATTTAGTCTACATTATATCATCAAGGATAATAACTATTTAATGTATCACAATAACTTATTCACTTTCCAAATCTTGATACTTTTGCAGTCTGGTTGTTCAGCTGAAGAGAAGTTGATCGAGACTATCTCAACCAAAGAAAGACAAAATGGTAACTTATATCATGTCATTTCCAATTACGATCATGAATACTCGAAAGAGCCATTTTATATTTTCACAATTTGTTGGAGATATTAATAAAATGAAAGGCCGACCTAGGCCACCTTACAAACACGAGAATCTAAAAACGAAAGCAATTATTCCATTCATAGCTCTCATTCTGGAATTGTAAGATGTCATTTTGTTGCTTAACAATTTATAAATTTCCTACTTTGGCCTTTTAATCAAGTTTTGGAACCTATGATCTTCCAAAATGCAGGTGGGCCAGTCGGTTATAACAAACAAAGAAGTCAAGCTCCTAACCTCATGATATCAAGTCAGACTGTTGCTACTTCTGCTCGAAGTAGTTCACTTCAGCAATTATTGTCTCCTAAACATCTTAATACACTTGAGTTTGGGAAAGCTGGCAAGCGTAAAGAAAATCTTTCAAACGGTCAAAGGAGTGGTACTTCCCATACAGAGCATCAAACGGTTAACCTTGAATCTGAGATGAGTGCAGAAGACCTTGACCATCTACCACTAAAAGTACGGCTGAGGAGACTTCTAACAAGGTTATTTGCTTATATATGGTCATGTTTAATCCCATCTAATTACATACTATGTTACCCAGACTCGGCTCTAAGTACCCAAAAATCGAGTGCATTTCTGGGTGTTGGACTTGGCTATTTCTTGAAAAGATCAAATTTCTGACCTAAAATAAAGTGCCCAAGTGCCATGCTCATGTGCTGAGTGTTGAGTGGCCCGCACGGTATGCTAGGATAATTGAAGAGTCCGGGTATTAGCTCACATTTTGTTACAAAAAATTGATTTAGAGGCCATCCTAATCCCTCTATTAGTTTGTTTAGCTGCTGAACAGTACATACGTTTTTTTTCCCCTTTTCAAAACTATGATTATATAAAGACAAGGAAAGTACTTGTACCAAATCTCTTCAGCATGACATTTGTTATTTGATAGAATTAATGCATAATAGGTTTTGTGGTGTGAGCTTTTCCTTCATGCTTTCTGCGAGGAGAATGAAAGGATCTATTGCTTTGAGTGTGTATGCTATACTCACAAGCTCTGTAAACTAGCATGTTTTTATATCTTTGTTGACAATATCTCGTTTTTGTGGAATATATTTTGTACTGAACTAATTTGGTTACGTTGTTTCCTTAATTCTGGCAGAAAAACTTTGGGATTGATGGAAGCACCACTGGAGGTACTTTCTTTTATCTGATTAATTTGTGTGTACTACTTGAAGGGATTTGTTAATTTTTAATGAAACCCTCTCGTCATTGTTGATAGTTTTTAGAACTATCAAATAATCAAATGTTAATATTGTGATATAACTTCGTACTTGGTAAAATTTGTCAAGAAAGCATTATTGTCTCACTGCCATGTTTGGTATGTTGGCTCAGACTCTCAATATAAAGTAGCGCTAGCACTTTGTGGACAAGCATTTCTTGTTTATAATATGATATAAAACATAATATCGTTTCTAAGTACAACTCATACATGGACAGGTACTAATCATGGTTGGTAATGCTGAGGTGATTTACATGACAGTGCTTTGAAATTTTGAATGGATAAGTCGGAAGGCTAAGCTACCTTCCTTCATTTCAAAATTTACTGGGAATCAGAAATTTGTTTCTGGAAGCCATATTTTGGATGGGAAATACTTTCTCCGTTCTGCAACGAGCTTCCCATTTATTTTGTTGACTTTTTTTAGGTTATGTTTGGCCTCGAATGAATCTTAAAGGCTATCTTAAATTGTACTGGAAAAATAAGATCTGAACTTATATTATGAAAGTAGAAAACTTATATTTTCGTAATATAAGTTTCAAAATTACGTTTCCAGTATGATTTAGGAGTAATTCCAGGTCAAACGTAGGCTAAATAAAGTCAACAAATCAAATGGGAAGCTTGATCCGGGACGGAGGAAGTAGTTCTTTGCACTGCCCAAAAGGCATTATTAACTTAGTCTATATCTAGAAATAAAGGATAACTGTACGTCAAACAATATTTTATTTTCTTTTCTTCCCCTTTAATCTTTGTACCATAGGTTAACAATAGAGTGTTGACATGTCACTCTAGTTTTAATGTTTCCAAGTTTTTCTCCATCATCAATACTGAGCCGTCCCCTCACCGTATTTGTTTCCTAGCAAATAAAGCAATCTTCAAGATAAGTTAAATTTTCTATCTGGTTTTCTGGGGGCTCTTTACTACCTGAGCATTTCAAATGGATTTACTTTATATAGTTTTCTTATTTTATTTAACAGTTTGCTTATCTCGCAGGGAAGCTGTTCTGCAATATCCTCATTTTCTACAACAAGTCATCTTCAAATTGCTGAGACAGGAGGAGATTTGAAGTTTGGTGGTCAAAGGAATTCAACGGATAATACCTGTAATGTTGAGATTCTCATGAATTCAGAATCAGAATCATCAAAGTGTTTTGTGAATCCATCAGGTAAAACTACTTTTGAGTCCAAATCATTAAGTGCTGAAGAATCTTCTCGCTTCGAGAGAAATGATAGGATGTCCAAGAAAAATCACTCCAAGGGCGAATCCAATGGTAGAAATGCTCAACATGTTGCTGCAACAAAATGGTCGAATATCAAAATTGAGCCACCTAATTACAATGAACTTCAGAATTGCAATCAATTTTCTCTTGCACCTATAGTAGACGTCAAACTTGAACCATTAAACTACAGTGAACTCCAACTCCCCAATGCAACAACAGTGGGCCCAATGTCCTCTATAATTCTAACTGCGCATAAAACCGAGGTAGATACTCATGGTGATTACGAGGAAGACAAGTTAGATCATCTGCTGCTGAGAGAAAGAATGAGATTGTTGTCACCAAAACAGGATCCATGTTTAAATGTTTCCGAAGGCTCAAAATGCACGGACCACATTGGAAAATCTTCTTTGAGTTTTAAGCAAAGTGTTCCGACGCTGAAAATCAATCGCCCAAGGAAAAGGCGAAAAACTGTCACGTAAGTTGTTATTTCATCCTTAATCATTGATGTTAACTAGATGGTGCTCAAATTCTAGTAGGGTACTAATTGCTAATTACAGGGACTCAATTGAAACTGCCATGGAGGAAGATGCACCTGGACTTCTGAAGGTAATCCTGGGCATCAAAGCTTTTTTTTTTTTTTTTTAAATGTCTTTCTTTGAGATTGGATTGCATTCTTATTGTTCGCTGATGGGCAGGTGTTGATTGAGAAAGGTGTTTCAGTCGATGAAATTAAGCTTTATGGTGAACCAGAAAGTGCCGATGCTTTGGATGATACACAGAGTGAAGACTGCTTTGCGGAGCTTGAAGAGGTTATAGCTAAGGTATTTGAAAGATAATGATACTCAAGTATCCTGTTGTTGGATTCCTTATTTATTATTCGTGTTTCCTTTTACCATGAATGAACTGTTTGTTACCTCATCACCTAGCTTGTCATTTTATCACCCTTAAATTCTTGCTGATTGCCCTAATAAATATTCTGTTATAAATCATTTGCTACAAGTAATATCTGTGATAGTTTGTTTAAAGATGTTTTGGAAAATGTTTAAGAGGGATGCTTGGTAATATGAGAATACTCTGTATTTGACTAAGATTCGGATGAGTTACTAGTTTACTACGTTGATTTATATTCACAGTGGTATTTTGTTTTTCTATTTCCCACTCCACTACATGGAAGAGGCAAATCTGTTTTGCTTGTCTTCCAATTCTCTCTACCATTGTCTCACCTTTTATCCTTTTATATTAGTTGTGTTTTACAGTTGTGTTATTGGTTGCTAAGATATATCTTGTACTCTTCAAAGCTCCGTTTCCTCTTAAGTTATCACACTCGATTTTAATAATGCTTTCCTGCCTTTGCCTAGGGACAGTATGTTGCGTGTTTCTAGAAGCAAGTTCTATGTTCGGCAGCGACCAGTTTATTTCTTAGTCCTAAGTGCAGTTTACTATGCTTATTCTTGATGAGATCTTGTTTTTTTTTTTTTTTTTTTTTTTTTTTTACGAGGACAGCTTTTCTCTCGACGAGAGTCATTCATGAAAGTTGGTCCAATGCGATGCGCTAAGGTGGAGAAGGCTACCTACTGTCTGGAATGTCTATTTTCACTTGTCGAGCAGGTATCAATTAGCTTTCATAAATAATAGTTCCAGTCTTCACAGTCTTCTGATTATAAGAGATTATTGATTTGATTGCTTGCTTACCCAATGTGTTTGTAGGCACGGTATCTCCAATTTCGAAACTGGCCTGTAGAATGGGGATGGTGCCGGGATCTGCAATCATTCATCTTTGTGTTTGCGAGGCATAACAGGTAACATTGGTGCCACCATTTCTTGTTCTAGAGTTGAAACATCCCTTGTAAATGCCCGACTGAGTTAGAGCATCTGTCTTGCAGGATAGTGCTTGAACGTCCAGAATATGGTTATGCGACATACTTCTTTGAGTTGGCTGAATCTTTGCCCATAGATTGGCAGATCAAACGACTAGTAATTGCTATGAAGCTTACAAACTGCAGCAGGATTACCTTAATTGAGAACAAAGCACTGAAGGTGGTTGCTTAAATCGTTTACTAAATGATTAGAGTTAACAAGTATTAATCTGCTCTCGTGTTAATGACATGCTAATAAAACATTGAATTCTTATGTGCTTAAATTAAATGATGAGCTATGTCACGTTGCCTTCTCTTTTCCTACTTCCCTTTTGGTGTACTTGACCAGGGGTATTTTAGTATTGGTTCATTTGTTTCATAGCTTCTGCTTCTCTAGCTTTGGTAAGTAGGTTGATCTCAAGTTGAGAAAACTTTGGGTTGTTTCCTGTGGTTGTCACGCTCAAGTGGATCTGGTTTATATGTCATATTATTGCCCCTAAAAAAGGTAGAATGGAAATAGCTAACGATCAATCATCTAGAGGGTGTATCAATTGGATAAGACAGAGGGGGAGGGTTATGGTAAACAATAACATGGAGAATGAGACCCTGGGTTTTGCCTTATTTCTTTTATAGTTTACATTTACAGGTTGTCTAAAGCTGGGATAGCATGAATTCCATGTTTGAGCTTCTTGAATGACTGACCTGTTGTCTGAAGTTTTGATATTAGCCTGTGAATGTATTTATTGTTAAATGTGATGCATTCAATGTTCTGTTTCTTCACTAATTAGATAAACTCACAGGTTGGTGATGACTTGAGCGAGGGTGAAGCTAAGGTGTTACTGCAATATGGTTGGTCCCCAGACACTGGCCTCGGAACAATGCTCAACTACTACGATCGAGTAGTTCATGATAGGAAGAGTGAGAAAGACAGCTCGGAGTGGAGGTCGAAAATTGGAAAGTTGCTAATGGATGGTTATAATGGTGGTACAGTTGTTACGACTAGCATTCCTAGCAAGGTCATGGAATACAATATGGCACATCCCATACCTGTTAAGTTGGAACTAGAGTTTAACTGAGATTGGATCTGTATTGTCTGTAGAAAGAAACGTGCTAACATGCCTTATGGTTCATGATGGGGGATAGTGAGTTGAGAATTAAGATAGGTGGAGAGGTAGAGTTTAAGTGGTAGAGTAGTTTATAACGCTAGTCGCCTTTGATCAAGTTGGCAAACCGAGCTGGTGACCGAGCTTAGTGGCCGGTTCTTTTGTAGCTCAAGTCTCATCTGATCTACTGGTTATGAGGATTGCCAAATTGTGGAGCTTGCTTTTTTTTTTTTTTTTTTTTCTAAAAAAAACCTGTCAGATTAAATTTGGTGTTGCATGCTAGATTATACCTGCGCTTCAAGTAATTTCTGCTTCTCCTCTCTTATATTTTTATATTTAGATATAATATATAGTATATACTATATTCTATACAATAGATCTGTTACCTGTGTTTTATGTTAGATCCCATCCCATTATTATATTATAATTCTCAGAGCAATTGGATTTATTTTTCCATACCGATCGCTCATCTCGCAACAGTTCTGTTGCACTTGAAATCTGCTGAATATCTGTATTTGTCTCTTCTCGGTTTCTCAATTTGCAACTGATTTGTTACAAAGTTGTGAATTGAGATATTTGCTTGATTTTTTGTGTTGAATTCTTATGTGAATCTTGTTCTCTGTTTAGTTGGTGGTAGTTTAATAATGGACTATGGTTCGGAGAAGTATATGTGGCTGTTCTGTTGAGGTCATTTGAATCAATAGTTTTGAAGAGTTTACTTAAGTAGAAGTTTGTAGAATTGGGTATTTGTTTGCAAAAATGATTAAAATTTAAAAAATTGTAAAAAGATTGTTTGAAAACGCAACTTTTCTGGAAAAACCAACTAGGATTCAGCTTCATTTAATAAAAATTGCTTAAGAAGATCCAACTGTGTAGTGTTTCAGCTTCAACGTATATACAAGTTACTCCAAAATAATATACAAGTGGGTGTCTGCAAGTTTGCAATAGGCCACTAAGGGTCTGTTCTATTCATTTGAACTGAACATAATTTATCCGAGTTGCTTGAATTGAACTTAACTGAAGTATAAAATCCACATGCAGAACATACAACTGAAGATCGATCTCTCAACGATTGTCCAAAGTTTTATTGAAATTGTGCAGTGATGACCATATATTATGGTTCATGATCATGAGTTTGTGTTATTGGTGTGTGTTGATAAGAAAAATATGTCTAGGTCGTAAGGTGTGTTCCTCTCCACGAACTATGAAACTTTCTAAGTACAAGCGTTGATGAGGGGCCGCGGACCAAATGATCCGAACCTTGAATTATGTGGACCTCTAGGGCATTTTCACAAATGTGTCTAGCTCTTTACAATAACCCTCTATGGAGAGGCGAAGATCTCGAGGTCCGGAACGGAAGTTAGGAGGACAAGGGGTATTACTCAAGTCCTTGACAGGTTAAGATGTACGAAGCTCACTTAGTACGAAGCTTAAATACTTGTCTATTGTGCTTTACAATTGAATCAGGACAAGACTCGCATCACAACTACAAGGAGAGGAAGGCCAAGAGAAGTGTAGAAGTTTCTAGGTAACACAAGAAGCTACATCTAAATGGGCTTGGGCCAAGCCCATGAAAGTCAACGTTGGGCCTACTCGATACATGTGGAGGAATGAGAAGGCGACAGATGGAAGCGAGAGATTGGTGCGACCTAGGGTTAGCCAACGACTATATAAAGGTCCATTTCCAAAGAAAAGGTAACTGATATTAAATACGTACATTTATTACACTAAGACAAGGAGAACTAATGAGCTCCTTCAAGTAAAGTCTCATACCGGTTTGACTTAGGCAAGCCGGAGATAAACACACATACACACGTGCCTTTTTAATCTCAGGTGTTCCATTTGACATAGAGAGGATCCAAAGACTTGGGTGCTGGCTTTAGACAAAGATTCGTGTACTGTGTTTAAATTATGGTGACTTAGAGAGCATTGTAATTCTTTGTAGTTCGAGGTGTTTTGTAGTATTAGAGTGCTTGAAGTCTTACTAGAATTTCACCTCTACTGTGTGTGTTTAAGTTAAACCGCAAACAAATATGCGACCTCCTCCCCCTCTCTTCACGTACAAATTGGATCTGGATTATTTTAACCCGTGAAAATGAGACCATATGACCACATCCTTAGAAACTTAAGGAACAATTCGTTTTTCTAGTAAGAATATACCAAGGAAAAAAAAATGAAATGAAATAAAATAAAAGAATAAAATGAAATGATTGACGAGGTGGCATGGTAGAGGAAAAAAAGTGTGTTTGTTTGTTTTGTTTTACGCTGGCTGTTGCAGAGAAGGAGAAGAATGAGTCAACGAATATAGACTCCAACCAAATCCAATTTATCCAAACGCAAAACAATTAATTATTAGCAGATAGAAAAAGAGCCTCTCTCTCTAATGGCTTCCAATAACCCCCGCAGAACCACCACCCTCCGCTACCTCGGCTTCCTCAAACAGCCCGACTCCGACCCGACCCACCCCGACGGCAACTCCGACTCCGACCTCCACGAGCACGACGTCGTTTGGTCCTTCTACCCTTCCCCAGACTCCCCCCACACCACCACCACCACCTACCCTCTCTCCAAATCCACCTCCCAATCCCCTCCCTCCCTCCGCCGCTTTCAATCCGGCCTCTCCGTTGCCCTAGACGAAGGCGACCGCCACGTCATCCGATCGAAGGTCATCCACGTGGCAGCTTCCAGGAGCGAGAACAATAATAATAATAATAATAATAATGGTTTGAACTTCCGGCAATCGGCTCCGGTGAACATTCCGGTGTGGCCGAAGGCGTTTACGTACAAGGATTGGGGCGAGGAGGCGGAGGAGGTGGATGAGGAGGAAATGGTGCCGCCGCACGTGATTGTGGCGAGATCTCACGTGACGTTCTCTGTGTTTGAAGGCGTCGGGAGGACGCTTAAAGGCAGGGATCTCCGCCGTGTCAGGAACGCCGTGTTGCAGAAAACAGGTTTCATCGATTGAATTTTGAATTTGAATTGTGGATTGAGAGGAGAGAGAAAGATGCAATCAATCAATTTTGGATGAATGAGGATGATTTGCTTTGCTTTGTTTTCCATTTTCTTTTCTTTCATTTCATAAATAATAATACTAATGAGCAATTATGATTTATGATGATGCGTTTTATTTATATTATATATGCACATATAACTATTCTTCTTAGCCCCTATGTTCGTTTCGTCGGAAAACTTATTAAGTTCAATTCCGTTTATATTGATTCAGTTCTGTTCGTTCATATTTGGTATATTTGGTTAGTTGTATTTTATAATACAAGTAAATTCAGTTCTCTTAGGTTGAGCAGTTCTGTTCAGTTATGTTGATACGAAAATAACAGTTTATTATACTACTACTATTACTACTACTAATATATATATATATATCATGGATTTACCTGATTCTTCATTTTTGCTGCCTGTGTTCACGGCGATTTACTCTATTCCGAAAGCCTATCTGATGATTTGTGTAGTAGCTGTGGCCTGTGGGTTTACGAATTAGGACTATGGATGCTTTTATAGTGTAGTAAACGTGGCGTGCTTGGAGTCTGGATAATGCTATCAAGTTCTATGACTCTGTCGTTTTTTAATGTTGTTAGTGGATTGTTGCTGGACGATACTGAATCTGTCCTCAGTTAGAGCTTAGAATGTGGTTATTGTCCGTCTTACAGTTTCTTTACTGGAATGATCTGCGTCTGACTGCAGTTTATAATATACTATGATTGAATAGTTCTTGCTTTATCAGGATAGTGTTGACCGGTAAACCTTGGTAGTTGCATTTGATGAATTTGATTGCACACAAGGTGAATATGGCAGCCGAAGTTTCTTGTGATTAAGAATTTTGATGGATTTTTCCTAGCTTGGTGTAATGTATTACTATTAGTTACTGCAAATGTGTATTGGTTTAAGTGAAAAATGAAAAGAGACTCTTATTGTTCTGCATATAAGGTGTATTTGGCTTGAACGGATTAGGTGAGCTAGTTTGCCTAGTCTTAAGAGGATGACACTTCTACTAATCATACTATTACTCTATCAGCTTTGAATGTTATGTTTGTGGACATTGTTGTTTGACAGGACACCTTAATATCGCGAAATTGTTTCCTTGTCATTATCTTTGCATATTATGTAAAATCCTTGTACAGTTGACCAGCATATTTGCTCATGTGGTTCTTGGGTTCCTTTAATATCTAGTTCTCTGTGTTGGCCAGAGATAAGCAAAATGGTGCATTTTCAAAATGATAGCATATAATTACTCCGTCCCAGAGCCGTTGCACCATTTGCTTTTGGACACAGAAAATAATGAGAAGATTTAAATATTGAGTTATATTGATAGTGGGTGTTGCTTTTACTTATGGAGAATTTGTGGCCACAAAAATGTGTTGGTGGAATATAAAATTATTATAACCATATCCAAATATGGCAAATAAATGAAATGGTGCAACTCTAACGGGACACCCAAATGGCAAAATGCTGCAACTGTTCTGGGACGGAGGGAGTATATATTTGCTTCTGTGAGCCAATAGATAAGCTTGTTCATCAGTTTGGAAATTCGCTTGTGTAAGCTCTGTAGTTGCAGCAAGATGTGCTTTTCACACGACTTTTAATTCAAGCTGCTTCGTCCAGTTCTTGATCAAATTGCACTGTTTCTGAACTGGAGAGGATATCAACTTGGAACAAGTAGAGTTAAATTCTGGTATTGAAAGATAACTACCCATCTTCTGCAGGACGATATTACTGTGTCATGCTTTGGTTTTTTTTTCCCCTTTGTTTTTATTTCAAGTGTCTTTCCTTGATCAATATTTGCAAGCATGGTCTAATGTTCTGATGTTGAATTACCCATGAAGACCTGATCTACTTATTGATTTACTATGAAGACTTTGTTATGGATTCAATTACTGAGACTTGATAAGAGACGTGATAAATTCATGGGTATTGGTTATTTTACTGCCACCACCACGATACATAAATTAGGTGTCTTGGACTCGTGGGTTGATACAAAACAATTGCTTAATATTTCTTTCTTTTTGCTTGCGATATATGGAAGGAATAATAATTGTTTTATACACAGAAAGATGAGTAACGGTGTCTTTTAATTCTCTCAACTCCGCTCGATAGTGTTTACTATTCTTATATAAGTACCAAGTTGCATGTTGGTTCAAGTAAAATGTTCACTCCAATTGCTTTGATTAAAATCTTGGATTCGATTGCTTGATTCTGCTAACTGGTCCAATTATACGCCTGAATAAGCAAAGGGTAGATTCAGTGAATTGTGATCTGCAAAAATAAGATGCTATGGTCACAAAACTTGCCTCTTATTTGTTTAAGGTTTATTAGCAGTAGTAATATCGACAACATGGTAGGGTATGTTGCCCTGTGAATATGGCAAGAGCTCATCAACTTTCTGTTCATTCTATATATCGGTAATGGGCCGTGTCCTTTAGTGACTCGGCGTGTAGTCTGCGTTGTCATTCTTGAAATTGAAGGGATTGTGCTGAAAATGACATTTACTTGACTATATGGCAGCTCTGGAGTGGTAGGCTGCAAGATACTAGCCGCACCAAGAGTGGCCTCTGCTGCCACACATAACCTACATACTTTTCATCAATCTTAATCTGTCCTGTGTATTAAAATCTTTCTGATGATCTTACTTTTAGACTTCTATCTTTTGAATTGGAAGTTTGGATTATCAGTGATGAGATTTGCTCCCGAATTGTTGGTGTTTATTACACAATATAATAGCCCCAATTTTTGTGGGTGTCCGCTTCGGTTCTGACTTTTTTGGTAGTTCGACTCGATTCATTTATATAAAAAAAATCTATAATAAGCCCCAGTTTTTGTGGCTGTCCGCTTCAGTTCTAACTTTTTTGGTAGTCTGGATCGATTCATTTATAAAAAAAAGAATTTGTTTCGTACAATCGGTTTTTTATGTTACCAACTGTTACGTCGCTTATTGTTTCTCGTTCCAGAAGAGTCACACCTTTTCTTCTTTCATCTTCCACCATCTCAATAAACCTGATAATCACATTCAATCAATTGTTTAATTTTTCTTCGAGAAATCATATACCGGTGCCAATAGTGAACACAAAACCAAAAAAATAAAATAAAAAATACATCGGTGCTAACTAGACGTTTTAACATGATAATTTACGCATCCATAAGAAACAGACCTGGACTACTACTATTGTTTACCAGAACAAAATAAACGACCACAAGCAATGAATAATAGCAACTGAAAGAAACTAGCGGGAACAGAAAAATTAGAAATCGCAAAGATTTACGTGGAAATCGATGCAAATCTCAGAAAAATCCTGGTTCTGAAATTTTTCCGCGATTTGCTCGTTTCGTCCCGGAGATGCCTCTCAGAATCGACAACCCACGTTTTTCCGGCTCAACCTGGCAGTTTCATGTTTGCTATTTTTTTTTTATTTAAATTAGTTATTATTATAATTTTTTGATTTGTCAATTAACTTGTATGTCTTTTTTTATATAATATAATATATAATAGTATACGTTAAAACCTCGGCAAAATTAATATTCGATAAAACTAATAATTTGTGTGGTCCCAAATCAGGTTAAGTACAAATTTGAATTCTCAATCAATAATTAATATAATAAGATAATAATTTTTTTTTAGAAATTCTAGTGTTTATATACACTACAAGAAGTCGATGAAATAGCCACCAAGTTTAGCAACGGTTACTATCCGAAGCTAAAATAGCCATGAATCGCTATTTTAGCCACAGATAGGGACGAACTGAGCCTGGACGCTTAGTTCGTGCCTTTCCAGGCTCGAGTTCGTGCACTACAGCCACGGATAGATTTTATACGTGTCTAAAATAGCCACGGATAAATTATTCGTGGCTAAGAAGTTGGCCGTTTGAAAACAATTAAAAAAATAAAAATAAAAATAAAATTGTAGCCACGGATAGATCGTATCCGTGGCTACATAGGAGTATAAGAGACCCGATCGGGTCTCTTCTCCTCACAAACTCCATTTCTCCCAAATGAAATCCTAAACCCATTTTCTCCTCCTCACGATCTCGATTTCTACACCACGCCGGACCGGAGCCGCCACCACCACTATGATTCAAATTGGTAAGTCATTCTTCTACTCCCTCATTCTCTTCTTTTCCATTTTCCATTTATTAATTTTGATTCTTGTCTTCGTAGCGCCACCACTGCTCTTTCTCCCTCATCCAAGTAAGTAATTTTCTAAACCCTAGTTTTCTTTTTTTTTAAAAATAATTTGCTTAATTTGGTTCTTTAATCTTAAATGATTCTATTAGTTAATTTTGGATTAAACTTGTATAAGCTAGTTAAATTACGTTTTCTTATTAATTCTCATAATTTTCAGTTTGGTTTAATTAATTATTGGATATTTTGTTCACTCATAATTTTGGATTAAATTTGCATAATCTTATTAATTCTGAATTAAATTAGATTAATTGGAATAATTTGGATTAATTTTGGGACTTTGTGATTCTGAAAATTCAGTTAATTTAGATAAATTTATCATAATTTAGTTTAATTACATTACAATTACAATATGGAACTAAATAGGGCATTTTAAAATGCATGAGCTTTTCATGGGAAAAACGCACAAATTAACTTATCTTTCTCCTGATTTTAATTAGTACTGCATTTAAATGTGCTGATTATAATTTGTTAGGACGTGTTGGTAAGACGTTGGGTCCTAACTAATAGTATATGCTTACTATCGATCAATAAGCGTTATATTGGTTAGGTCCCATTGAAAAGTCCCCCGACACCATATCCGAACTGTTGGTCTCTTTAAACAACAAGAAAAGACTAGGGGGGAGGAGGTGAATAGTTTTTTCAAACTTTCGTCGTTTAAAAACTTTCTCAGCAAGTGCTTATTACTTTTCAGTAATGAGTTTGCTGGTACTTAACTTTCTCAGCAAGTACTTGTTACTTTTCAGTAACGAGTTTGCTGGTACTTTAAAAATAGAGTGCGGAAGACTTTATACAATAAGTGCTTTTCAAAGAGTGCTAGTTTCAGCAAGTGAGCAGAGTGACAGTGTACAATAAGTGTAGCTTGCTGAAAACTAAATGCAGTATAGTAAATCACACAAACACTTTTATAGTGGTATCTGAGAGTGGCGTAATCTCTCAACTAATCCATTTTGTCCTTTCTAGGACTGAATCCACTAAGATAAGATTGAGGTTCCTTACAAATCCTATCACTAATGATTCTTCAGAAACCAAAGCACACTTGCTTCGTTTCCAACCTAACTAGAGAAATGTAACCTTGTTCTCCACCAAACTTGGGACTTATAATCAACAACACAATGCTTGATTAATTCCCCCTGAATTTCACGCCTGAATAAGGGTGTTTATCAGTTAGAGAGGTTTGGGATGAGGTCACTTGAGTATAAATTTTCAGCTATAACACGTTATCTAAAGAAACACAACTTGTAATACTTTTTAGTAAGCAAGTTAAGTTGTTTCTTGTGTCAAGACTTGTTCTTGTTCAAAAGAAAGAACACTTAACTAATTTCTTAGCCGTGAATGTTCTACTTCTTCACCAGTAGCTTTTGTTTCAAGCTTAAGTCTTGGAACAGATCAAAAGGTTGTAGAGAGTATAGAAGATTGAGTGTTTAAAGCACAAGTGAGAGTTTGATCACGTTGTTGACACACTTATACTCTTTGCCATATGACCTCTATTTATAGTGTATCAAGGGAGCCGTTTGAATTTCAAATTCTAAGGCTTTGCACCTTAAGATGTCACTATCTTGCTTTTGTACTTTCAGCAACGTCCTTCATTTGTCTTCTTGTCTTCATGTTTTTCGCGTGCCTACTTTGCATTTAATGTTCATTTGAATCAAATTCAAATGTGAACGTTGGAGCAAAAAATGCAAGTACTCTTCAGCAAGGAGGCCACATATGTTTTTCAGCAAGTGGTCAGTCTCAGTTTCAGCAAGCACAACCTACTTTGTCATATAAATTTTCACTTATGCGAGTTGTTGCTGAAAATCTTATTTTCTGAGCAACATGTACCTTTGTAGATACCTTTCTCAAAATTCTTCTAAGTCTTCAGTCTTCGAATCTTCAAGATTCTGAGTGGTTCTAGTGCTTCAATAGTTCATTTCTAAAAACAAAGTACATCATCAGCAAACTAAAGCATCTAACTAGTACCTACACTAAATCTTTCAGCAAACATTCCTCTTTTACAATGTCCTTAAAATTCTAAATTCCTATGGACCTTAAGAGTACTAGTTACTGGACTTTCGTTAATTTAACATGGTTAATTGCTCATCAAAATTATAAGTTTCCTAACACGAACTGATTGTATTTGAGTGAACACACCATAATAGTACTAATAACTTGATAATAGAAATAATAACTTGGCCTCTTATGCTGTGAATGATTGTAGTATGCCGGGTACCGTAACAACAACATTTCTAATGCCGTTGTTACTGTACCGGCGTACTATGTTTTGAAAATCGGGTTGAGCCGGTCGGTCGGACCGGTTGGACCACGGAAACCGAAGCTTAGCGGTTTGAAGCCGCTATTTAAACGTTAAAAAACTAGAGGCCCTAAAACCGAAAAAACAGGCAAAAAATGGCAAAAATGCTGAACCGGAAAGCGGTTGAGCCGGTTTTTGTGTAAAATTGCAAAAAAAAAAAAAAAAAAGGAAGTTTTTTTTCATCTATATCTTGATTGAATATGGATTTTCACCAAGTCATTTTACTTGATTGGTGATCATTTAATCTTGTTTATTGTGATTTTGGATGAAAATATGAATAATAACATAGTATAAATATATTAGTATTAGTATATTATATATATTAATATTATAATGGTACACCGGCTCAACCGGCTCACAAAACGGCTCAACAGGTCCGACCCCGGTTAAACCTTTTTGGGGGGTGTCCGGCTCAACCTCCGACTCTGTTTTTTAAAACATAGCTGGTGTATTTCAGTCACTCTATCGCCTGGCCTAGTAATAAATGTACTTCATAGAGTAATTTAGTTAAATATGGTATGCATAGAGTAAACAGTATGAACTCCCATGGTTCCAAGGTCCCGTCTACATTGAAATTACAATTAAATGTACGCGGGGTCGCGTAACCAAGGGACTTTGTACTGCGGTAAGCATGCAAACCATATATATATATATAGTAATAATAACTTGGCCTTGTGTTGTGAATGATTGTAGTACGCAGGTACCGTAACAACAACATTTTTAATGTCGTTGTTACTGTACCGGCGTATTTCAGTCATTCTTTATCGCATGGCCTAGTAATAATTAAATGGACTTCTTTTATGATATCCATAGAGTAAACCAAGAAAATGTTAGTTAAATATGGTATGCGTTCAGTAAACAACACGAACTCTCTTGGTTCCTGGGCCCCGTGTACACTTAAATTACAATTAAATGTGCGTTGGGTCTCGTAACTAAGAGAGTTTGTACCATATATAGGCTGATGACACTAGAAGTTTAGTTAAATAGGGTATGCATGGAGTAAACAGTACAAACTCCTTTTGTTTCGAGGCCCCCTCTACACTTAAATTACAATTAAATGTACGCGGGGTCTCGTAACTTTAGGGGGTTTGTACTGCGGTAATCATGTAAACCATATATATAGTTAAGTATGGTATGCATGTAGTAAACAGTACGAACTCATCTTGTCCGCAAAGCCTCACCTACACTGAAAGTTTAAGGTACTAGGGGTATCTTTCGGACAAGGTAAGTTTGTAATGCGGTCACCATGTAAACCGTTCTTAAGAAGTTGTATATATACTCTATTTGATATGTTAGACTTTCTATTTCGTTACTAATTATCATTGTTTTCAATTTACATTTTCTACATACATACATAATGAACAACGGTGGAGCACAACCCCCCAGGAGGACGTGGCACTCCTCGAGTGGTTTCCGGGCCAGACATACAATGGCCTTCCGGTGTTGCACTATGCTGGTGGAAGGTTCTCCTATGTGCTTGTTATATATATATATATATATATATATATATATATATATATATATATATATATATATATATATATATATATATATATATATATATATATATATATATATATATATATATATATATATAATGACTAAAAATTTTGAAACTGTGTATGACAAGGTTGCTTCCGGAGTCTGCCACATCGAGGCTATCCACGATACTGCACTGGCATGCGTTGCCGGCTCCTGGTAAATCGAGTGGCGGCCAGAAGTGGAGTACGATTCCCTTGACCGTCAGGTGGGGCTATTTCCTTGAGTTGAAGGTATTGTACTTACGAACGTTCAAGTTTTTTGCATTATTACGTCCACATTGAAAATGGGTAGGCGTCGCCCACTATCTTGTTTATAAAAAATACGTACGTCCGCATTCAAAATGGGCGGCGCCCACTACCTTATTTATTAACAATATGTAAGTCCGCATTCAACATGGGTAGGCGGCGCCCACTAGCTTGAATATTTTTGTTATATTGTTGAATTAGCCCAGTATTCTACTATATATGTTTGGCTTATTTTAAGTAATTTAACTCTTGCAGGCGCACTATTGGGCCCCTGGTGTGCATTCGGAGATGCTGTGGAAGGTCTTCAACCAACAGGCTTCCCACATCTACAGGCGAAGGGTTTACCTAGGAAAACGATTTGCGCATCCATGACGAGTCCCATGCTTGGGCTAACTACATTGACCCCGATCACTATGATTTGTGGGATGCGCATTGGAACCCGTCGTCGGCACCGATACCCGAGCATTGGGTCGGTGCATTGGAGAATCCAGACCCTTAGCTAGTTTTCTTGTTAGGATTTATGCTTATCTTCGTACTAACACTTTGTAGTTTATTTGTTTAGAATGTACATTCTTAGAATGTTTTAATGTATTCATAGATTCAAATGTTTTTCTATATTAATTCGTATGATTTTTGTATAATTAAACCTACAAATACCAAATAAATATTATACATGTCTAATTTTAATAATAATACAAGAATATACAAAATACCAAAAAAAAAAAACAATCAGTTCATTTAGCAACGGATAGATTTTATTTGTGGCTCAATATGGCCACGGATAAATTTAATTTATCCGTGTCTAAATAAATAATTTAATTTTATTTAACTGTTGTACAGCCTGAAGAATAGAAATTATCCGTTGGTAACGTCACAGACGGATAACATCTATCCGTCACAAAGCCCGGAGCCCGCATCCAACCCGGTCAAACCATTAACCGTCACTAACCGTCGCCAAATCCGTCGCTACTTTTAGCCACGACAAAGCTTCTACGCCAAAAATGGCGACGAGCTTATTAGTAACAGACCTATCCTTGGCTAGCACTTTTTAGCCACAGATCGGTCTTTTTAGCCACGAATAGAAAACCGTGGCTAAAAACCAGTTTTTTGTAGTGATAAATATTGGTACCAATGTAGCATTTTCTTCTAATACTGCAACAAAAAGATGTGAATAATTGTTGTGTATTGTGATGTTTCTCTTGAGTAATCGGTTCAAAAGTGATGGAATTCCTCCAGCTATGAAAGTGGCTAGTTCGCGGGCGTACGAATGTTCATCGGAAGCTTCTAGTTAGTTTTTTAATTACAGTTGTTTATTGTTAGCCAGTATGTATGGATAGAAATATCCATTGTCTTTATCCGTTAGGAAATATATTAGGATCAGAAACCTTATCCGTAGAGATAAAGACGAGTAGGTTTTGGATTACTTTTCAACCTCTTTTCAGCTTAAAATTCTTAATCAACCAGGACTTGTCTGGGTTGACTAGTATATAAGCCGAGTAGGTGATTGTCTTTTATTATTGTATTTGATTGATGAATAAAGTAGCTTCTCAAATATTTTGATCTTTTCCCATCCTACTGATGGCGCCACCAACCACCTCCCGTTTCGGTGTTTTGATTTCGTCTCTCAATATTCCGTTAATTCAACATGCATCGTGTTCGCGTTTGCCAAATTCCTTTGGGACGTTCTGTTCGCGTGTACCAAGTCGAACCAATGCATCACGATCCTGGAACTTTTCCAAGATCCCATCAATTGGCCTCTTAGTCAGGTCTGAAGATCACACCGAATATTACACTTTCGACAACAACAATCGTCTCGATGTCTTGGAGGATTCAATTTTGTAGTTGAGAAAGATGTTGGATTTGGTCAAGAAGACTCAACGGTTGGCCAAACTCAAGAAATGGTGGGTGGGCACCATTCTACTGGTGGATATTGATGAATTGAACGAAACTAACGACGTCCAAGAGAGAGAAGGGATGAGTTCGCATCAAGCTGGAGGAGAAAAGAAGGTTTCTTAGGCTGAAAAGCTTCAACTCTCAAATAGATGATTTTCCAATAGGCCACGATTCCGAGCATGGTGACATGGGTTTCGAAGAAGACGTCACCAAGGTTCCATTGGCGCAAGAATTGTTCGATTTTATTGAAAAATGAGTTCGCATGAGCTGGGAAAAGACGACTGGTTTGACCGATCAAACTAGCTTTCACTCGAACTGTTGGCCATATGGATCGGTGCGTGGTAATATTTTTAAAGTTTCGCACTAGATCATCAATCTAAGAAGATCTTAACCATCAAATATCGCCATAACGAGTTACCAAGCTTATACTTATTAATGATTAACTATCCATAACATATATAAACATGGATTATAAATATAAAATTACAACCCTCTGTTCCATGATAACATAATTACTAACAAGCAAGTTTTCATAGAATAGCAAAAGTCCATGTTCATATAATTATCATAAACTTATGAATCACCATAAATTCATAACATGTGATTTCATAAATCATGCAGCGGAATAACAATCATATACATCAAATAATATATGCAAACACATTAAGATCCTAGTTTATGCAATTCTAAGATCGAGATATATATATATACCAGGTGAAGTGCAGATTGCTAGCTGTTCGTTTGTGTACTACAAGCTTCAAAATCAGCAACAACAAATCAGGATCTCAGTAAAATCACTCCTAGAATCCTTTTACAAGATCACGAACAAAATTCGAAACCACCAATGATGTTGATGATGATGTCGACACCAGTAGGGAGGGAGGAGGAAGTGATTTTCTTCTTCTTGAAATCGATACCACGATCTTGTCTACGCGTTGCCTCAGACAAAAATAGTTAAGAGTGGTCTAGAGACAACTAGAGAATGAACAACGAAGAACAAATCTCAAAGCTATGGAGAGATTAAGAATTTTATGGCTGCGGTATATGAGAGGTAGGGTTTTATTTTCTAATTATTATCAAGAGAGAAGAGACTTCAGAATTTTAGAGTAGCTAGCAACTGAAATCAACTGAATAAATTATAGCCAAGTCTCTCTCATATTTTTACACTCAGAAAACGACTAAGGGGACCACAAGTAGCTGATTTCATTCAACACGTTTTCTTGGAGATGAATTTTGATTTTATTTTATTTAATGGATATCTCAAAGAATATTTTTTTCTGATCAAACAAGGAGATTGTTATCTCAACTAGAAACCTACTAAGAGTTTGTTTCTAATTAATTACAATTCCATAACATCTGAAAATTATTATGTTAATAATAATTTTCGTGCACCACTATTCATCCAAAAGTGAAAATTGCAAAATAACCCCGGAACTTATGTGAAGCTGCGTAAAACAGGTACAATGATGCATAAAATAATCCATTTACTATTTCACCAATGTACCTTCACAAAAGTTGTTCCAAATAATATATCGAACAATATTATCCAAGAAAATAATTTGCAATGAAAAACTTCCATATTTGCAAACTGGTCCCTGAACTTTCCTGATATGTTTCAACGCAACCCCTTTGATTCACGGAGTGGACCAAGCAACTTCATAAAATGTATGAAACATATATAAGTTCATAATTATTATTCCCAAGTGAATAACAATTACCTAGGTCACCGAAATTGCAATTACTGTAAAACTGCAATTTGGTCCCTGCACTTTAATCGTTCAGCGAAAGGTTTCCAAACGCTTCCCAAAATTATATACACATATCCAAATGAGTATGTAAACTAATTAAACATATTTCAAAGTGTCACAAGTGTAATTTGGTAAATTACACTTTCGCCCCTGTACTTCAATTGGCTTATAGAAACATATCCGATGTATGAAGCAAGTGCATGCATGGCCCAATTGTCATTATGTGAACTAATAGAACATAGTTCAAAGTACCAAAATGTAATTATGGCAAATTATAATTTTTCCTTTGTACTTAAATTGACTTATATACGCATATCTGATGCCTCAAGCGATTGCACATAACTAGAAGTTATTATGTGAACTATCCAAGTATAGTTTAAAGTACTATTTGTTCATTCGCACATATCACATGTCAAGTTCATCTCTACGCACATATAAATGTAAACACATATATGTCGTTGTTGTCTATGCTATTCGTTTAAGTCTGTATGACTGCGAGATACATGCCGATGGACCTATTACCAACAGGCACTCTACTAAGTCCACCACCACTACGTTCAGGACCCTAGAACGTTGGTGATCCTCTTAGGCTTTGTTTCTTTCCCCTAAAAAACTCTGAACTGATCTGAACTTAACTTATCTAAACTGAACTGAACTTAATAAATTTGAACTGGAGTGAACTTAATAAAACTGAACTGAATTGAACTGAACTTAATTAATCTGAACTGAACTTAACAAGGGAGTCTATAATTTGTCCTCCAATTACAGAGTGAGTGAATCCAGTATGTCACAAACGTTCTCGTCTACGCATAATTATAAGCTAAGAAAACAGGACTGGAGACACACGGTGATGAACACTCCTTGTAGACTTTAAGGATACCATAATTATGTGCATTAGTTCGTTCATGTGATAACTAGTTACGACCTGTCACTTCATGATCATCGGTGACGATACTAACTTGAACTAACTCAACTAACCAAACTTAACGACAATCGTAGTGAGTTATTCGCTTCTCGTTGTGTCCAAGTCCCATATGATTCTCTGAACCATATGACGTGGTTTTTATATGATCTCGCTCGATCAGTTAGCCTGGATAAGCCAACCCCTCATAGCTGATACCATCATCGAGGTATAGAATCCTGATGAACGAGATTGTCAGACTCAATTAATCAAATAAATTTGTTTTTAGCCAAAGGCAACTCACAACTACAACGAAAACCAAGGTACGTAGTGTAGAAGTAAGATAACCTCGAGTGTCGATCTCTAAGGACTATAGCTAGCTTTATCTAATTTAACTTAAACTATAAATCAGGAATCAAGCAAAGCACATATTTTTCTTATCAATATGATGGAAGTTAGTGATAGTATGATCATTCAAAACAACGGGTAATAATCATGCATGAACTTGAGATTCTTTCGAACTTTGACCAACTTCTTGTTCAGTGCTTGTTCCTGCATCGTTAGTCACAGTAGATTTACTATGTTTAGGACGTACAAAATTAGGAATTGTAGTTACCTTTCCACCTCGGAGGAGTAGTTTCACTTTCTCGTACTCAGGAACCTCAGTAGTAACTGTTGGAAGTGGCTTGGGATCGACGAAATCAACTTCGGGTGTCGAAACAGGGGAGCTGGGGTCGTCCAGCTCCCTGGAGCTGGGGGGCGGTTCGCCCCTTGCCCGGGGCGAATCGCCTGGGGCGAGCTGGGACGCCCCCAACTCGCTGTCTGTGGGGGGCGATTCGCCCCCTATGCTGGGCGGTTCGCCCCCACCTCCAGGGGCGTTTTCGTAAAAAATTCTCCCATGTTCGAGTTTATGAACCTCCTCTACTTTTTCACACTTTAACAAGATTAATTTCTCCAGTAGCTGCTCAGTTACTTCGACCCCTTCAAAAACTTTCGCTAAACGGAGATTATCTTCAACTTGCCCGGCGTGTGCAATTTCATAAACACTCTCAATGGCCTTAATTCCTGCATAACATGCAATTTCATCCTCCTCACTGATATCTTCTTCTTCATAATATGCCTCAGACAGGCTGTCTGTTTCACCTCGGTCTAGTTCCTCACTGGTGATGTGAATTGGTATGACTTCCTCAAATTGTGCAGAACCTCTGGCGTACTTACGGAAGACCTCTTCTGCCTCTTCAACCGTACATTCTTCCAGTCCACCGCACAACCCATCCACTCTAAGTCGTTCCTCATCACGTAGTCCACCAACGAAGTACCAAATCAACTCCCCATCTTCGAAACGGTGATGGGGGCACTCACGTTTATACATCTCAAAAAGCGTTCGTAGGTGTCACAAAATCGCTCATACTCTCCTTGCTTGAAGTGTTCAATCCTATCTCGTAAGGCAATCGTCACATGGTAAGGCATAAATCGCGCCAAGAACTCCTCTACTACTTGGCCCCAAGTTTTCAGCGATCCTGGTGCTAACCTTGCCATCCAACGCCTTGGCTCATATCCAAGGGCAAAAGAAAATAATTTCCTGCACAATTGGTCCTTAGTAAACCCCTTTGCTGGAACTTTTGCTATTACCTCCTCATAGGATCTAATGAAACTCAACGGATTCATCCCCACTCCATCTTCAAACCTCGGTATGTCTCTCACCAATGAACTTGTCGCTTCGTACCCCTTTAACTCTTCCTCCAAGTATATAGCTGAACTTCTCCTAACTTGCGAGAATTGGGGCATCATGCGAGCTTTCATGGACGTCATACCTGAATATCTGTAACAGGAGTAACTCAAAACTGAAAATTAGTCCTGTTAGAAGTCGCAAAATTCTGGAAACAAATTAACTACTAACTCTGAGAATTGAATGCTGAAAATATAAATAAGCTAAAGAGAAAAGAGGAGTATAGTCCCCGGCAACGACGCCAATTTGATGAACGGGATTGTCAGACTCAATTAATCAAATAAATTTGTTTTTAGCCAAAGGCAACTCACAACTACAACGAAAACCAATGTACGTAGTGTAGAAGTAAGATAACCTCGAGTGTCGATCTCTAAGGACTATAACTAGCTTTATCTAATTTAACTTAAACTACAAATCAGGAATCAAGCAAAGCACATATTTTTCTTATCAATATGATGGAAGTTAGTGATAGTATGATCATTCAAAGAAACCGGTAATAATCATGCATGAAGTACTTGAAGTTTGTATAGAAATCTATGATCGTGAATTGTCCTATGTGTTCCTTTCAATTCAACACTACGAAGATAGATGACTTAGATAGATCAAAGAAATAAAACAATAAATCAAGTCTTAAACGCGCGAAGCCACTCATGCATAATTGAGAACCCTAGCTAAGAAATCACATATTATCACCAACGATAGATTTAGCTACTCATAGATAAATTGCAATCAACAAGAATCAAAGCAAGATTGAATGAAAACATGTTGAATGAAATAAATAAAAGCAGAAAAATCGTGAGATACAAGTTACCAACGAAGGTTGTCAAGCTCCGATGAATTGCTAACTCACAAGCAAGAAACGAGAATCAAAGATGTCCAATTTCTATGCTTAAGCTTCCAAATCAATAAGAAAAAGAGTCTTCTATGCTAATAATTTCCAGAACAGGCTCTGGAGAATTTGTCTCTCAAAATAAGGTGAAAAGGTATGAAAAACGTAGAAAATATGCAAAACTATATATAGAGTGCAGAAACTGGGGGGCGAATCGCCTGGGGTCCCAGGCGAACCGCCTGGGAGCTCCAGGTCGGTGGAGACGTGTTTTCTTCAATCTTTTCCTTTTTGGACTCGAATTTTGCCTTCTAGTGACCTTTAAGCCTTGAAACTCATCCCCTAGGCCTCCAAACTCGTCCGGAAACTTCTAGATACACCATGGATGACCTCGAAGCACCAGAACTTCGTTCTCTTCAACAATATTGTCCATAAAAATACGTTTTTTCACCTAAAACCTGAAAAATGCAAAGAAAAGGGAAACATGACACTATTCTAATAAAATGCACTAAAATATAAGCTAAATTAACCTAGAAAATAGCTAAATTGGTGAAAAAGACTCGAATGAAAGTGTAAAATACACGTTCATCAAACTCCCCAAACCGAACCTTTGCTTGTCTTCAAGCAACTAAGCTAGACTCTAATGCAGAAAACCAATGCAACACACAAAATGGAGTCTCATGCCAAATGAAATGAATTAATCTATTGAGTCTATAAAAAACTTATGAACAATGACCATACAAATAATAACGTGGATATTGGTTGAATAATGCCTCGATTGACTCATACACATTCACATATGCACTATGTTAAACAAGATAGTCTCTCGTAACATTCTCTACCTGGACCTAGTCAGTGACGACGCAATGAAACATGTTAAAATACGAATGGTTGTCCCTTGCCTATGAAACTGAGGTCTTACTACTGTTCACCAAGTTAAGATTTTCCCTCAAAGAGGTCGAACCAATACTGGCTCTCATCAAACGAAGGAGGGTTCCCTAAAAGTTCACACTCCCCTATTCTACCCATCTCTCAAGCAAAGTCATAAACTATCACCACTTCCTGAATGGCAGGACGAGGGTGGTCTAGAACAGATGACACGAAACAAACAAAAGACAAAAATTACAACTCGATTACGAACATTACAAAAACTGAAAAACGAGACAAACACTTTGCTAAACTGCTTTTTGGCTTTCTTTGGACCCTTATTTGCTTTTTTGGGGTCTTTCCTGTTTTCTTTTTTCTTTTCCAGATTTTTTCTTGTTCCTTTTTTTCCGATTGTTTCTTTCTTTTTTTTTTTTTGTATATAGCCAGCAGTAGCACAACGAAAAAGAAATTACAATGACTCACAAACGACCTCCCCAAACCTATTCGAAAGAATAGGTTGGAGCACAAACTTTATGAAAAAGGAAGAAAAAACAAACTCACAACACTCAAAATCGAAAAACAAGTCATAATAACGGTATAACCCCCTTCCCAAACCTATTCGTTAGAATAGGTTTCAAACAAAGGATCACACAATCTCACACTACCTCCTTCCTAGGTATTTAGCAATCTCAAAGCAAGGTGAAGACTTGTTGCCTCTTAGGTACATAATTACACAGGAAAACAACCACAAGACTCTAACATGCATCATCTTATTATAAAGGCCTTCGTGAACCGCAGTAGAGAAAACACCACTAAGTGATGTCGAGACTACCAAGCTTAACTAAGTGCATATATATATGTGACAAGCCAAGCGATAAAAAACTCAAACAAATTCATAGAGATGAAACGCATGGTCAAAGGTCGTAACTAGTTAATCTACCCAATAAAAAAGTTCAAAAAATTTGGCAATAAACTCCACATAAAAACATGCAAAACTATACTAGGATGAATGTAGTGTATGCAACTAAATACTAAGAAAGCGATAAACGTGCAAATGCAAATGCAAACAAAACACAAGATACCATACTCAACATGATAAAAGCCAAACAATACTAACATCATGGTTCACATCCCATCCCCCCTCATGAAAGTCAAGCTAGTCCCTAGCAAAAGAGAATGAGGAAATAAAAAGTGATACTAGATGTTACCGAATGTTTGGCCTCTGTCGGCTGAGTACCAGAATAGACATGTGTCAAGCTTCAAGCTGGCGATTCAAGAGTATCTCCCCACGGTGGGCGCCATTCTCTTGGTCCGGTGTAGCAAAGAGACCTAGGAAGCTTCATAGATCTCACCATCGGGAATGGACGGTTTTGCTTCGCAGGAATATCCGCTAAAGTTTTCACCAATAGTGGAACATTAACTTCGAACTCAGCGAGGTGCTTGTATAGTGGCGACTCCTGTGTATCCTGCTTGGCCAGCTTGATCCTACCATGGAATGACACATGAGGTTTCGGGGGCACATAAGGGTTGGAGGACTTATGAAGTACCTCCGTAATGTTGGGTGTGTCCCCCTTTTCCTCATTATTGACGATGACTCCTTCATGTGTTTGAGGTGTATCGTCCTGCACTTGAGATTCTTTCGAACTTTGACCAACTTCTTGTTCAGTGCTTGTTCCTGCATCGTTAGTCACAGTAGATTTACTATGTTTAGGACGTACAAAATTAGGAATTGTAGTTACCTTTCCACCTCGGAGGAGTAGTTTCACTTTCTCGTACTCAGGAACCTCAGTAGTAACTGTTGGAAGTGGCTTGGGATCGACGAAATCAACTTCGGGTGTCGAAACAGGGGAGCTGGGGTCGTCCAGCTCCCTGGAGCTGGGGGGCGGTTCGCCCCTTGCCCGGGGCGAATCGCCTGGGGCGAGCTGGGACGCCCCCAACTCGCTGTCTGTGGGGGGCGATTCGCCCCCTATGCTGGGCGGTTCGCCCCCACCTCCAGGGGCGTTTTCGTAAAAAATTCTCCCATGTTCGAGTTTATGAACCTCCTCTACTTTTTCACACTTTAACAAGATTAATTTCTCCAGTAGCTGCTCAGTTACTTCGACCCCTTCAAAAACTTTCGCTAAACGGAGATTATCTTCAACTTGCCCGGCGTGTGCAATTTCATAAACACTCTCAATGGCCTTAATTCCTGCATAACATGCAATTTCATCCTCCTCACTGATATCTTCTTCTTCATAATATGCCTCAGACAGGCTGTCTGTTTCACCTCGGTCTAGTTCCTCACTGGTGATGTGAATTGGTATGACTTCCTCAAATTGTGCAGAACCTCTGGCGTACTTACGGAAGACCTCTTCTGCCTCTTCAACCGTACATTCTTCCAGTCCACCGCACAACCCATCCACTCTAAGTCGTTCCTCATCACGTAGTCCACCAACGAAGTACCAAATCAACTCCCCATCTTCGAAACGGTGATGGGGGCACTCACGTTTATACATCTCAAAAAGCGTTCGTAGGTGTCACAAAATCGCTCATACTCTCCTTGCTTGAAGTGTTCAATCCTATCTCGTAAGGCAATCGTCACATGGTAAGGCATAAATCGCGCCAAGAACTCCTCTACTACTTGGCCCCAAGTTTTCAGCGATCCTGGTGCTAACCTTGCCATCCAACGCCTTGGCTCATATCCAAGGGCAAAAGAAAATAATTTCCTGCACAATTGGTCCTTAGTAAACCCCTTTGCTGGAACTTTTGCTATTACCTCCTCATAGGATCTAATGAAACTCAACGGATTCATCCCCACTCCATCTTCAAACCTCGGTATGTCTCTCACCAATGAACTTGTCGCTTCGTACCCCTTTAACTCTTCCTCCAAGTATATAGCTGAACTTCTCCTAACTTGCGAGAATTGGGGCATCATGCGAGCTTTCATGGACGTCATACCTGAATATCTGTAACAGGAGTAACTCAAAACTGAAAATTAGTCCTGTTAGAAGTCGCAAAATTCTGGAAACAAATTAACTACTAACTCTGAGAATTGAATGCTGAAAATATAAATAAGCTAAAGAGAAAAGAGGAGTATAGTCCCCGGCAACGACGCCAATTTGATGAACGGGATTGTCAGACTCAATTAATCAAATAAATTTGTTTTTAGCCAAAGGCAACTCACAACTACAACGAAAACCAATGTACGTAGTGTAGAAGTAAGATAACCTCGAGTGTCGATCTCTAAGGACTATAACTAGCTTTATCTAATTTAACTTAAACTACAAATCAGGAATCAAGCAAAGCACATATTTTTCTTATCAATATGATGGAAGTTAGTGATAGTATGATCATTCAAAGAAACCGGTAATAATCATGCATGAAGTACTTGAAGTTTGTATAGAAATCTATGATCGTGAATTGTCCTATGTGTTCCTTACAATTCAACACTACGAAGATAGATGACTTAGATAGATCAAAAAAATAAAACAATAATCAAGTTTTAAACGCGCGAAGCCACTCATGCATAATTGAGAACCCTAGCTAAGAAATCACATACTATCACCAACGATAGATTTAGCTACTCATAGATAAATTGCAATCAACAAGAATCAAAGCAAGATTGAATGAAAACATGTTGAATGAAATAAATAAAAGCAGAAAAATTGTGAGATACAAGTTACCAACGAAGGTTGTCAATCTCCGATGAATTGCTAACTCACAAGCAAGAATCGAGAATCAAAGATGTCCAATTTCTATGCTTAAGCTTCCAAATCAATAAGAAAAAGAGTCTTCTATGCTAATAATTCCCAGAACAGGCTCTGGAGAATTTGTCTCTCAAAATAAGGTGAAAAGGTATGAAAAACGTAGAAAATAGGCGAAACTATATATAGAGTGCGGAAACTGGGGGCGAATCGCCTGGGGTCCCAGGCGAACTGCCTGGCACTGGGCGAACCGCCTGGCGTGCCGGGCGAACCGCTTGGGAGCTCCAGGTCGGTGGAGACGCGTTTTCTTCAATCTTTTCCTTTTTGGACTCGAATTTTGCCTTCTAGTGACCTTTAAGCCTTGAAACTCGTCCCCTAGGCCTCCAAACTCGTCCGGAAACTTCTAGATACACCATGGATGACCTCGAAGCACCAGAACTTCGTCATCTTCAATAATATTGCCCATAAAAATACGTTTTTTCACCTAAAACCTGAAAAATGCAAAGAAAAGAGAAACGTGACACTATTCTAATAAAATGCACTAAAATATAAGCTAAATTAACATAGATGATAGCTAAATTGGTGAAAAAGACTCGAATGAAAGTGTAA
Organism: Plantago ovata; assembly: GCA_028274465.1. NCBI lineage: Eukaryota > Viridiplantae > Streptophyta > Magnoliopsida > Lamiales > Plantaginaceae > Plantago > Plantago ovata. The sequence goes on along the minus strand of CM051455.1, from coordinate 123,221,787 downwards.
AATACACGTTCATCAAATCCCAACAAAGAAACTTTAGATCCTCATGCCCCAATCCTAAAGACATGATCGTTGCTGACTAATTCTACATACGACTACCATGTAAAGTCTTATCCCATTGTATGCAATCACACATGTATACCAGACTTATGGTTACCAAGATGTATGTCCATATTTACAGATTAATGTTTAAGTACTTGTAATACTGAAAAATGTAAATAAGCCAATCAAGGAATTCGTAATTACTTAATTCGTATTAATTCAAATAACCGAAAAAGTTTTAATACAACGCACTAAGGCGAACTATTTCTCGAGGGGAACAACTCTGCCAACACGAACCGGTCAAATGATATGCAACCTAGACGGAAGAAAGTTTGAACCATTTAAAGCTGGCACGATCCGATCAAGACCGAACGGGCAAATGGAGCGGGCCATAGCGCTTGCGCACGCGTGGAGCGGCTCCAGGACCACCACTATGGGCGCGTAGAGGTGCGTGAGGATCAAGAGAAGCACGTGGGGGAGTAGGAGAGGAGAAGACAACTCTTGGGATGCAGTTTGGTCCTACGGAGGTGATTATGAGGTCAAATAGGCGGTTGGGGCACTTAAGAAAACCGAAATAGGCGAGAAGGAGGCCAAAGATGATTTCGATTTGTTTTGGGGAATTGATGAGCCAACTGTGATTGTGCCAATAGATAAGATTAAGCTCAAGGAAGGAGTGGTTGCCGAAGAGGAGGTGGATATTGTTGAAGCACCGTCGGCGGAAACCAAGGAAGAGGTTGCTAGTGGTCCAATTGGTGACGGGTTGACTAAACCGAATGCAACTGGCAGAATTGAAGGATCCAAATCGGCTAATTCAATGGTTCTTCGATGTCAAAACGCTATGGATGAGTGGCAATCAGCTGAATCCAGGAGGAGCAGGAAGTAGAAGGCACGTAGGCTATAGTTTGCGGTTATTCAGGCTCAACATCTCGACATGGCCTTCACCGGACAGTTGGACAAACTACATTTTTGTGCTACGATTGTAGGTCGCTGAAGGTTCGTTCTGGTTGATACTGGTGCTGGTAACAACTTTGTCAAACCGAAGTTCACAAGAAAGCATGGATGGATTGGAAGCATTCTATAGACTCCATTGTAATACAGTGTAGCCAATGGTCATGTATTACATTATGGTATTTTTATGAGCATGTTCCTATCTGTCTACTTGGGTATTGCTTTCAATGCAACCTTGTATGAGTTACAAGCGTATGGGCTATAGGATGAGGTCGTGTTAGGGATATCATGGTTAGTTGCTACATGATATATATGTCACTTTTGAATGTAGCAGACAATGCCTTTGTGTTGTGGTCAACGGTGAGCCCTTTGTCTTGAAGACTGAAGCCGCTGAGCAAGAGTAGAAGTATGGGTGGCCACGGCATGCTAAAACGGTGCCTCTGCAAATATGTGATGCAGTAAGGAGCTGTACATGTGGAGAGAAGCCGGCTGAATGGGGTGGAAATCTCGAGTGGTGGGGCATCAATCAGGAGACTCCGACTTTGGATTTTGTTGTACTAAGCAGGCGGGAAGTCATTGAGATTTCCAATGGTGATCAAGAGGAGGTGGAGACAACACCAAAGTCAAGAAGAAGTTCGCAACGGCTTAAGGTGGTCGTTAAGGCTACATCATCAGGATCTGATGCGCATCAAGGAGTTGAATGGCAGTAGCAAAGAGGCAACATCGTCAGGAGCAGGGTAGTAACTACCAGATGACAAGTCGCTGGTGTAGCAGTTGAAGAGCAGTGCCCGTGAATCTAACAATTCCAGCGAGGAGGCAATGCCAAGATTTGGAGAACATTTGAAACAAGGCTCCTCTAAAGGGGGCGGCGGTATTGATGGACGTTTTCCACGCTCTAAAAGTGGCTAGTTCGCGAGCGTAAGGATTCTTATGAGAAGCTTCTAGTTAGTTCTAGTTTGCTATTGAATTACAGTTGTTTATTGTTAGACAGTATCTATGGACTATGGATAGGAATATCTGTTGTATTTATCTGTTAGGAAATAGAATTATCCGTAGAGATAAAGGCGAGTAGACTTAGGATTTACTTTCCAACCTCTTTTCAGCTTAGAAATCTGAATCAACTAGGACTTGTATGGATTGAATAGTATATAAGTTGAGCAGGTTATGTCTTTTATTATTGTCTTTGATTGATGAATAAAGTAGCTTCTCGAAAATATATGATCTTTTCCCTTCCCTACTGATGGCGCCGCCGACCACATCCCGTTCCGGTGTTCCGATTTCGTCTGTTGTTGTTCCATTCTTTCAAGAACACGACCTAGCCTCCCTTTCCGTGCCAAATTCCTTTTGAGGAAGTTCTGTTCGCGTGTACCAAGACTGTAAGAAAATACGGTCAGAGTTACCCCTAGGGTACGCAGCGGAATTTCAAAAATTTTCTTAACATACATGTTAATTGATTATGTATATGCCGTATATATTTAAACACGTCAATTAGAAGACTAACCTTACTTCCAAAGCAAGCACAGCTTCCAAGTCTTCGTAATAATCCGGTGTATCTTTTCCTTCGTCGAAGTCGAAGATATCTGCAATACTTTGATTATCTGCAAGACAATAAAAGTTAGTTTCCAGCTCCTAGAACCTCAACCTTGGTATCCACGGATGAACAGCCTATCGGAAAGAATGCTAGGATATTCTTTGTATGACCAAGAAGATGGGGCGGCAATTCCTCCGGCAAGGGTGGCGCGCGCGTGGCTGTAGAGGAGGGGAGAGTTTTTATTTTCTCTAAGAAAACTGAGTAGAATGACTGCGAAAGTCTATCAAAGTTTGTGTAAAAAAAAAACTCTCCAATAGTCTACTATATATAGTAGTCAATAGAAGCCTAAAGCATAAGCAATTAGACTTCATAAAGGAATAAGAATCTAATTCTTATCGCACTAGGAAACCAATTTCAAGTCTAGATTCATTCCCAATTGAATTAAAACTCAATCAGGAAAATCTAACTTATCCCTTAGACTTCTAATAGAGGAAGGAGTCGAACTCCTTCCCCTACTCCATCTCTCGCGCGCGCGCGTCCTAAGGGTATTAGGTGGGTCCCGATTTTGGGACCCACTTATAGTTCTAAGGCAATTCAAACTTCAAGTAGATTTTGCCCATGTGCATATGTTAATTCTAAATTAACATATCCTTTCAAATCAAACCTCTATTATATTTCCAAAATATAATCGTTAATTGTATTTACTTAAAATACAATTAATAGCCAATTCAATTAATAATTCCAAATCATTAATTGAGCCACCAAATATTATAATTAATTCCAAATCAATTATAATCCATCAATCACAATTAATTCCAAATTAATTGCGATTCCATTTTCAAGGATATTCTGATAGGCTGAATCACCACATAGTGTGACCCATAGGGCCTCATCGTATTAAGCAAGTCCTAGACTAGGCAACATGGAATTCCTAGACGGTTCCATTTGCAATATTAATACATGAGGACGTTTGAGAGGTTTCTCAAAGCTAACCCTTTCGTTGCGAAGTCTGTTGCGCTCAACGCGGCGATGGTAACGTCCCTTCATCTGACTTGCTCGAATGTATCTAGAATCGATGAAGTGTCTATCCCAATAATACATCCACGGACGTCTTCAGTGAGTTGCATGGTGAATCCAATATCTATTATGACCATCATAATAATATTGATACGCTGGCCAGCGGTTTTACCATCACAACTATGAACGACTATGAGCAGTGCTCTCCTGTGCTACACTTGAGAGATGAATCCTCACAGAATCACTTATCATCCCCATTTGTATGTATCCATAATCCTGGATCGTGTCTTAGGTCAACTGCTTATTCAGAGCTGACATCGACGGGTCCACCAAGGATATGGGGCAACAAATGTGATGGTAAAGTCCTGTAAGTCCAAAGGACGACTGGCATCACTTCGACAACTTACCGGTTCCCATAGACACTTCGGTGTAGAGTATACATCGATGGGAGTGTCCGGTGGGTACTTCCATTGTTCGATAATCCTTCTTCGAACAACTATGCGCAGTTATGGGAACATTTCTCGATTGTCCAACAATCCGTTCCATGGTCGTGGGATCGGCTCACACTTGCTCTAACAAGTATAACCTCCACGCATACTAGTCTCGTCTGGTTCATTCAGACCCCTACATCCGAGATGAACCTCGACTAGGGAGAGTTTGGGATAGATGATAACTCACAAAGCTCCCACTACCTGTGTGATCGGTCACCTATCCGAGGGGACATGTTTAATATCAATACAGACAGTAATAGAGATATGACATGCTGCATGCCTGGTGTAATATAAATATGAAAGTGATATTCAATAGTAAAACGACAAACATATATCATATTACGTTGACCTGTGTAATAGTACATATATGACCTCTATAAGGGCACCATGCCCTTAATAAGGACTGTCTCTAGGACATATACACTATCAAAGACGACCAATGCATCACGATCTTGGAACTTTTCCAAGATCCCATCACAAAGCTACTAAACCACCTTCAACTTCATCATCTATCAAAATTTAAATGATATTTTCCAATAATTCTTTTGTACTTTAAACCTTTTAACATTCACTCTTTTCACCAAGAAAATCTAGTAAGTGATTCACATCCAGTTTTTACAAACACACGGACGTCTTCTCCACAAGTTGCATCATTTTAATTACTTGATTCGGTTTGATCCATACGAGTCTGGCAGTGTTGAGCGCAATTTGAAATTACATTATAGAAAATATCCATTTTCCAAGTTGAGATTGTAAGGTTAATTACCTCTAAAACTTTCATGTATTTTTTCGAGATAAAACTGTCCAACTCAAATTCTTATAATTTTTTATTTTGGCGGTAAGGTGTTTATATTTCAGCATCATATGATTGGATTTTGAAATCTTGTTTAGTGATAGGAAACGATTCAATGTTTTATTGAACTTGAAACTTTAAACCCCGATTGTTATGCATAGAAGTGGAAAGCTCTTTAAATTAATATAGGTCATTAATAAATAATCAATTACATAATATATCCTTAAATTAATAAAATTATACGATCGCAATAATACCGTAGATTAAACTCGTTAAAATAGTCTACACTAATGCAAACACCAGCCAGTGACTCCGCGTGTAGTCTGCAATTTATGTAACTATGTTGTCATCTTCATTGGATTATTATTCTGCACAACTCTTAAGGTCATTGACCTTAAACTACCAATTGGATGACAAGCGGCTGTGGGCCTTTCTTCTCACTTGACTTTCAACCCTGTGAATGGTGTGAAAGTAGAATACGTAAAATTAGGGGCGTCAAATTCATTTTATTTTTCTTTGAAACGGTTTTTTTTTAAACAACTAAAAGAAGTCATAAATATGAGTATGATAAATACCTTTAGAAATATAAAACGAAGGAACATCCCAACAACACCAAAAAACTGATGCGGGATGCCATAATTAAAACAATAATTGAAACCCAACTAAAATCACAACCAAAACCGAAACCACTGTGTCTACCAAGAAGCCTACAACTAAACCACCCACTACAAAATGAGTCTTACAAACACAACCCAGAAAAAAGACTTGGTCCACAGCGCCACTACGTGTGCGAAGAAAGCACAACAAATCCATCAACACCGTAATTTCCATACAAAATTCAAGACCTCATTCTAGCTAACTCATTTTGCCAACCTCCTAGAACCTATGCCCTTTCAAGTAAGTGACAAACAATTTAATGATGTGGTCATGGATTAACAAGTGAGGCCAAGAACCCAAATATTGATTTATTTTTAAATATTTCTGAAAATTATTCTGCCAATAGCAAATATAAAACTGTTGGAATTTCATCCCCCTCTGTGTCCCTAGGCTAGCTAAGACCCAATTCGTTAGTTGAATCGTGGTCTAAGGAATATTCTACCATTATCTATTATTTGTTATTTAGTTGATTTCATATTTTGTAAGGATAAAGATGAAGTTGGATAAGATATCTAATTTTTATCTAATTAAATCTTAATCTCTTATTTTTAGTTATTGCATGCCAGCAGGTCTCTTTCTATCGGTCAATTGTATCATTAAACTTACAGTCTAATTAGGTATGATCTATTATATAAACTCCACCAGAGTTATTGTAAAAACCCATGAGTTGATAAATTGATCTCTCTTGCAAGACGTCTAATTTTGCGGGATTTTTCTCCCTTTTATGAATTTTGTTTCTTCGTGCCAATAACTGTTGGAGGTAATCCGTCAAATGGATTAGACATTCCTAATTCACGAGAGATTCTAACAAAAGCTTTTGAGAAAATGAAAGGAGTATAAAATTTAGTACTATCTTTTTTTTTTTTTTTTTTTTTTAGAACTGAAACTTCATTCTTTAATTAAACTAAAGATACATCAGGAATGTCAAAAGTCAACAACACTCCCTCTTCATCACTAAGAGCATCATAGGGCAAAACGTGCGCTACTTTATTACAAACACGAGGAATAAAAGAAAAATCAATCGAAATCCTACAAAAAATTATCTTAATTCCTACAAAAATTTATCCTTTTTCCTTCTTAAGCATTTTTTTTAGACGATTTTCATTTTTTTATTTCACATATAATATTATAATTACAAATATAACATTTCCCAATTTTTTAGCCTGCGACACTATGTTGTCATCCCTGGTTCCATTATTGGATACAACTTACAAGTATAAAAAAAAACTTACAAGTATACAACTACGAAGGCCATTGACCTTAAGCTCTCAGCTGGTTGACATGTGGTTGTCGGCCTAAGCTCTGTACTTTGACTTTTTTTATATATATAAATCTGTTTTCTTCTTTTTATTCCCTGATAGTAAATAAATAGACTGTCGAGATTAGACGGAAAATAATAAATTCATAAATAATTAAATAAAAATTAATTAAAATTCAAAATGAATGCTTTCTTTTTAATTAATTGTTATATTAAATTCTTGCGGAATAGATTGATTAAATATATTTATTGTTCAAAATTATTATAGAATAGACCAATTAAACCCCAAGTCATGTAAATTATTGAGGCATATACGTCCATATATTAGTGTGGGGTTGTTTTCAACAAAAGTTGGTGGTAATTGTGTTCAAAGTTATGTTGGAGGTAACAGTTATATTATTGCAAAGTAGATGTCTACAATTTTTTATTTTATTAATTTTTTTTAAAGGGCCAAATTTTTATTAATAATTAGAAAAAACGAGCATAAGTAAAAGACAACTAGAACAAAACCAACACCAAGAAACACCTGAACCTATAGAATCCTGAACCTCTTGAACCTTCTGGACCTGGACCTAAACCTTTAGCGACTGAACATGTTGAACCTAAACCGTTAGAACCTCTGAACCTGAACCTTCCTGAACCTGAGACGTGGTACTAACCCTTTAGTGGCAAAGAAACATCCTGCACCTGAACATGAAATTCCTGGACCTCCTGAATCAATTGAACCAGAATCTCTTGAAACTTATATACCTGAACCATCAAAATCTGAAATCGTCCGAACTCCTGAAACTTCGTCACCACAACTGGAACCCATCTATCTAATTGAAAACTCCCTAACCAGGATTTTACCCTCACAACCCTTCAAGTTCCACTGCCAACCTACACAAATGAGCCTTGCTTTCACAACAAGAAGCTTCTCAAGCCAAACATTCCCGGCCCAACACCCCCAACACCTTACAGTAGTACCTCAACAATATACTGACATGAACCGAGCAGCTGAAATACTATTGTTTGCAATACGTTTTGTTTCAACCCCCAAACAGTTTTGATTCTTCTCAATTGGTTGTTCATTCAAGTCAAGGTTTTCCGGATTGGGCTCATTATTCAAATCCAATGATGATCTTTTGTTGATGTTGGTCCTCTTTTTTTGCCATGAAATAAGATGTAAGAACTCCTCTCTATTGGGGTGTTGGAGGAGCAGCAGGTTTCTTGGTTGAAGTATCAGTTCGTATATGAATAACATGGTGAGTGAGTGCCCTTGCTAAAAGCCAAACGAATTGAAAGACAAACATCTCAAAACCTCAAAACATGAGCTTGGTAAAGAACCACCTAATCTTTCAAGCTTGAACCTCTCCTCAAACCTCTCATTGGTTCCCTTTGCAGTGGTTTCCTTCTTGACCTTCGACTGCAAGCAATCTGGAGTGAACCCATCCTTCAAAACAACATCTCATTGGTTCCCTTTGCAGTGGTTTCCTTCTTGACCTTCGACTGCAAGCAATCTGGAGTGAACCCATCCTTCAAAACAACATCCCTGAGTTGTTGTTTATCTTCCCCTACAGATCCGTAGAACCAAAACCTGATTCGCTCTCTCCTCCCGCGTTGCCTCAACCTCCGATCTAACGATGTCGTGCTTCTTACGGTACTTCCACCGGTGAGTCTTCAAAATGGGTGAAGGCAAAAACTGAAAAAAAAGAGAGAAGAGATCTAGATCTTGGAAAGCAATAAAAGACAAACGAAAAGCCTAAGAAAACAAAGACAGAAACAGAATGGAGCTTTCTGCTCCGATCTAGTATTAACCGGATCGGAGTAGAAGCTCCAGAAAAAGAAAAAAACTTGGAAGTTTTTGAGAAGAAGAAAAGCAGAGAAAAAGAGTTTTAGTGAGAGGATTTTTTTTCTCGTCTTTGGATGTTTAGGTTCAGTACAAGAAAACAGCCAAATAGAGACGGATGAATAGCGACGGATCACATCTGTCACAAAATAGCGACGGATCGGTGATTATAGCGACGATTAGAAATTTGACTGGTATTTAGCGACGGATGGATTTATCCGTCCCTAAATTTGCGACGGATGGATTTATCCGTCGCTAATTTAGAGACGGGTGAACCCATCCGTCGCTATGTTAAAAATTAAAAAAAAAAGAAAAAAGAAAAACAAATATATGATCAGATCTAGATGTATTCCATCACTTCATCTTCTTCTTCTTCTTCCTTCATCTTCTTCTTATTCTCTCTCTCTCTCTCTTCGATCTCTTCATCTTCCACTCCCACACTGTCACTTGCTCCGCCCCGCCACCCACACAACTCAGCCATCACTGACCGCCACCCACCACCACCCAAATCGCTCATTCCACCACCACCAGCCGCCACTCTCCTCTCCACGTGCGCTTCCACTGTGCTCCGTCTCCTTTATTCCACCGTGCTTGATCCGTGCCTCCACCGTGCTCCACCTCCTCTGCTCCACCGTGCTCCATGTATCCATAATTATGGTAAGCATAACCCTAAATCCGAAACCCTAGAATTTGGGATATTTTTTCAATTGTTTTGCTTAATTTAGATTAATTTTCCCCTCTCGAAGCTCGACGTATTGCTGAACTAATGAACCTGTGTAAATTTCTCATCTCAAAACTTGGAGATCCGGATAAGCCTTCTCCATCCAAATGCACGTACGGGTGGTTCGAAGAAGCTCAGAGCAATTGTCATGGAGGTGAGCAATTGTCAGATCGATATTCTTTCTTCAATTTTTTTTTTCTTATTTAATCGTCTTCTGTCTGCCTCCAGTCTCCACCGCGTGTTCAGGCCTCCTCAGTTTGGATGAATTACATAAACCAATATTTTTAATTATGTTTGTTAATTGGAAAAACAAGTCTTGAAACATGAAGTTACTGTTTGTTAAATGTGTTAGGATTTGAGAATTCTGTATAATTTGAGAGTGTGAGTGTATGTGAGTTGTTCCAGAATGTAGTATGTGAGTGAGTGTTTTGGGTTTCCGTGGATATCACCATTCTTGTATATAATTGTTCATGGAATTTTTGCAGTTTAGTTTCCGTATGTTAGTGAGTGAGTGTATGTGAGTTAAATGACATTTAGTTTAGCACTGATGAATGTGTATTTTACACTTTCATTTGAGTCTTTTTCACCTATTTTAGCTATCCTCTATGTTAATTTAGCTATATTTTAGTGCATTTTATTAGAATAGTGTCACGTTTCCCTTTAGATTTTATTTTACAGGTTTTGGTTGAAAAACGAGGATTTCCGGGCAATTATATTGAAGTTGACAAGGAATTGGTGTTTCAGAAGCCTATTTGGAGTATCTGAAGGTTTCCGAATAGGATTTGGAGTCTAGGGGTCGAATCTGGAGGTTAGAAGGCCACTAGAAGTCAGAAACCGAGTCCGAAAAGGGGAAGAAATCCAAAAACGCGTCGAAAACGCGGAATTCCGTGAAATTTTCTCCCGGGCGAACCGCCCGGGACGTGGGGCGGATCGCCCCACACCGGGCGAATCGCCCGGTGTGTGTGGCGAATCGCCCCACACTATTTCGAAGCCTATATATAGTTGCTAAGTTTTTCTCCGAAAATCATACTTTTCCAGACCTTCTCTCTCACCTTTCTCTGTAGTTTTAGGGAGGGACTTCCCAAAGCCTGTTCTGGGGGTCCGTAGCTTAGGAGACACTTTTTCATAGCAGTTTGGAGCTTGTAGAATCGAAATTCTTCGGAGATTGACAACCTTCGGTAACATTGTATCTTACAGTTTATTCTACTTATTTTTATATATCTTTCAACATGTTTTCTTCTATGATTTATGTTGATTGCATGCCTATTATGAGTAGCTAAACTTATCGTTGGTGGTAGTATGTGAATTCTTAGCGAAGGGAAGATAATCATGCTAATGGCTATATCGCGCATTATACTCCGTGTTATTGCTTTATTTCGTTGATCAGGCTCAGCCTAAATTCTCGTATGTTGTATTAATTATTATGCACAATTGGACCCTCGTCGACCTATACGCATCTATATCTTCGTAGTGTTGAATAATTACGGAACACAATAGGACAATAGTGATTGACTTGTCAGTATCTTTATCTTCGTAGTGCTTAATAATTACAACATGACATTAGATTGATCAAAGATCTCCATGCAAGACCGAGGAATTTACGCATGATTATTGACCCGTTATGCTTTGAAGGATCATACTATCACCAATCTCCATTATCTGTTAGAAAAACCTTTGCTATCCCGTCTGCTGTTTTTATATTCTAAATTAGATTTGATAAAGCTAGTTATAGTCCTTAGAGAACGACACTCGAGGTCATTCTACTGCTACACTACGGTTTTCGTTGTAGTTGTGGATTGCCTTTGGCTAAATAACAAATTTATTTGCTGAACCGGGACCCGACAAACCCGCGTTCATCAAATTGGCGCCGCTGCCGGGGACTATACTCCTTTTTTCTGTTTAATTTGTTTATATTTTCATCTTTCAATTCCTAATTCTATTAGTTTTAGTTTTCCTTTTTAATCTCTCTCTGATACTGCTTTCCTAGTCTGTTACAGATAGTGTATGCCGCATACACGATCTGAAGGAACACCACTTGCTGATTCAATTGCTGAGATCGACAGAGTCTACCACCAAAGAAGGCGACTACTTCAAAGGCGTGCACTAGAGGAAATAGAGGATACCGATTTCTCTGAATCTCTACACAGTCTTTTCAAGGAAATCGACGGAATGGCAGAAGCTAGACCAGTGAAAGCATGGGTTCAACCCACCAAGGATCGTATGAGGGGACCGGCTATTGTTCTTTCGTCTGCAACCCGAGATCTGGAAATCAAGAACCACGCATTCCAACAACTTCCGAGGTTCTATGGCTTATCAAGGGAAAATGTGATGGGGTACTTGCACGATATCGATGATTTCGTCAACCAACTCCCACGACCCGGAGCTGAAATAACAACGGATGAGTTGAGGATGAAGGTTTTTGCTATGGGACTTGGCGACAGAGCCAAGTCATGGTTGAGTTCTCTACCAGCAGGCTCGCTGGACACTTGGGAGAAGGTTTTTTCAGCTTTCATGGAAAAATACTTCCCTCACACCTTGACTACCGCGCTAAAGGCGCAAATCACTGGATTCAAGCAGGACTATGATGAGACCATCTACACCGCGTTTGAGAGGTTCCAAGATCTCACGAACAAGTGCCCTCACCATGGTTTTGAGCTTTCTGACCTAGTCCAACACTTCTACAATGGATTAACCTTCGAGAACCAACAAGTGGTGGATTTCCAATGCCGAGGCAATATTTGGGAGGAAACCGCAGAAGCCGTCTGGGCAGTTTTCGAAAGGCTTGCTAAAGGTTCGCAGTTCAAGGACCCAAGAGAAATGGTTAGGAGACGTGGACCTGAAGCTCCACCGACTCAAGAAACCCCTATGTATAGGGGGAATGGGGATCAATTCGAGTGCTTTACCAACGAATTGAAGCAAGTCCTCAAGAGCGCCACTGGAACAACTGTTTCGAATGAAGTATGCCGAATATGCAAGAACTATGGGCATGGGGCTCATATGTGTAGATCGGAGCTTGCGTATGATGATGGCAACTGGGCTTGAGGAGGCGAAGAGGAAGCCTTTGCTACGGAGTTTGGTACTCAAGAAGTTAGCTACGGACAAGACGGTAGGAATCCTCGAGGTGGATTTTGGAGAAGAGGATTCCGAAACAATCAAGGATATGCACCGGCTAACCAAACTTATGGCCCTAACCAAGACCGTAGTAGGCTAAACTATGGTAATGATCATTGCGAAAATCCCGCTCCGAAAGAGCCACCGAAGTCGAAGTCGGCTCAACTGATGGAGAACTTGCAAAAGATGGTTGATCACACCCAAAGTTTTCTCAAACGTTATGAAGAAGATTCTGAGAAGACTAGGGCAAGGCTTGATAGGTTGGAAGAGACGCACTAGGCTTGCCCATCAAAAGATGCAAGAGTTGACCGACCGAGGAGCAAGTAGGGAGCAAGGCAAGCTGCCTAGCAACACTGAGAAGTCGAATTCCATTACATTAGCTGGTGATCTACCTGACGAAATCACCATCAAGAAGGTTGATAAGTGCGAGTGTTGCAAGAAGGAAGAACTTCTACAGGCTAAGGAAGAAGAGAAGGACCTTGGTTCTGACGGAAGTGATGAGGAGCAAGAGGATCCCGAGCCACTCCCTAAAAGTTTCGATGTTAAGGTAGGGATTGGTGAGCTTGAAGATGTCCGTGCCACACTAGACACGTGATCCTACTCAAATATACTCCCTTTGAATGTGTTTGAAAAGAGTAGCCTTGGAAAACTATCTGAGCATAGGGACATTGTGCAACTGGCGGATGGATCCTTTATGAGACCCGAAGGCGTTGTGAAAAATGTGTTGGTCAAGTGGTGAAGCTTCTGTATACACCAATTTTGTAGTTATGCCGGCGTCTGCACCTGGAACGGGGGATGTCATACTCTTAGGACGAACATTTTTGACTAAACTACGCTCCGTGATGGACATCTACCAAAGGACTTGCACTATTGAAGTGGATTGCAAGCAACACGTGTTGCAAGCAATATCTGATCCACCTGATCCGCCTGATATTTCTTACACTACTCACTACTGTGGTCTTGCAGCCTATGTTCTTTCTTATTCACAGGTTCGTGGCATGGAGAGGAGATCGATGAAGGGGAAGTCTAGTACCCGCAGAAAGAAGAGATAGGGACAGACAGGAGTCGAGCCAAAGACTTTAAACAATGGCGCTATCCGGGAGGCAACCCGGAGTTTTTATCGCTTTCTTTACCGCTTTATTGCATGCATTCATTCTTGAACTATTTGCTTCTCGTATGCGAATTTGTTCATGTTTGTGTCGTATATGCTTATGTTTGAGTGATATTCTTCGAGTGGTTTTTTGAAAAAATGGTTTTGGGGGTTAAAACCGCGTTTTCTGACGAAAGGACCGTCTCCCCACATCGGGGAGAGGGGGGCGAATCGCTCCGCATGGGGCGAAAAGCCCCACACCGGGGGCGACTCGCCCCACAGTCCCAGTAGATGAAAAACGCGGATCTCCCCTCTTTACCTCATTTTCTTCATATCTTCATCATTCTTCCTCCCCAAAAACCGGAAATTGCGAAAATACATTCAAAACATCATAACTTCTTCATTTCTTGACCAAATTTAGTGTTCTTTAGCTTCAATCGAAGCCTATTACATAATCTATCTTTTCATCCGAACAGATTTCGTCCTAATGCATTAGATTTTCAGATCTGAGGTATCTTCTTATGAACCCTAATTTTCGAATTTGGGGATTTTCTAATTTGAGCTTCAATTATGCTTATTTGATGCATGGGTAGGTTGTTTGTGTGATTAGAAGTGTTATTTACTATCAATTGCATGCTCAATTATGCTTGGATTGTTGATTTGGGAAATTTGCTACTAGATGATATATCTTGTTATGCAATTTATCTTTATCTTAGATTTCTTGCATATGATTGTGTTTATTGATGTGATGATGATAGATTTGATGATAGAATGCTTAATTGTTGAGTATGAGGATTTATGATGCTAGAATTTTTCACTACTATGGAATGAATTGAGCCTTGTTATCTAGGTTATTAGTTGTCTAGCAAGAGCATAATGTGATGTATTGCATGTAGTAGTTACATTGCTATGTTGCATGTTGTAGAAGCTAGGCTAGACATATAAGGTTTGGGAAGCTCGATTGTTGATTTTATCACTTGTGTGTTTCGTTCTTACACAAGCATATGCTTGAGTCAGTTTTGTGTCAATACGAGGTACTAACTGTTGTTTGTAGGAACCATGCCAAGGGAAAGGAGCATTCCCGTATGATTACTATGAGGTATTGGAGGGGGATCGATTACAACCATGTCAAGAAGAGTGACCTCGTTAGATGTGCGTTCGAGCCAAGGGGTTTTGCAACAACGTCGTGGATTATCCAAGAGGAGGAACTAGAGTACACCTGGAGTGAGGACTCCTATGCCTATTCATGCACCACCGAAGGGACAGAAACCATTATTACGTCAGCAATCCATCGCAAGGACTGTGAAGTTCGTGTGAACTGGAAGGCACCGGGACAGTCTTGCCGCGACGGATTCAATCTTGAGTCCGCAGTTGCTAGAAGGTTCCGAAGCGCTAGCTTGGTTCCAAAACATAATGACATGAGTGTCCAGTCCCTCGTTGGGGCACCCCTTGACTGCCTCTAAAGGGAGCATCATATAGACATCGGGAGCATCAACTGTAGAGAATGTGGTCGACATAGGAAAAAATGGCAGACAACCTCTGAATATCCGATCAGCTTGTTGTAACCTCCACGGGGTATAAAACGCTGGAGAGGGAGGCTCTGAACCACTGCCCTTTCCCCTTCAACAGTTCACAACCTATTGGAGGGCTACAGGATGGAGGATTCCATAACAGAGGCGTCCAATCTTGAAGATTCTTTTCGACACTGCAACTCTACTGGTGATGATGTTGGTGACAGTAGTGACAATGAAGACAATAGGGACAATGATGATACAGATGGTTGAGTTGGTCCTATCCGGTCTATTAATGGAATTACCGCCACTACCACAAGCCCCGATGATCACATATAAGGCTCCCCGAGCAGTCCCAATAACTCACGAGCAGCATACTCAGCCGACCGAGGCCAAACCATGTGGTAACATCTAGTATCACATCTTATTTCCTCATTTTCTTACTGCTAGGGACTAGCGTTAATTTCATGAGGGGCGATGGGATTTAAGTGATCTAGTATTGTTAGTTTGGAGCTTGACATTGGTAGGCTAAGCATAGTACCTCGCATGTTTTATCCGTCTGCATTTGCATTTGCAAGTTTACCGCTTTCTTAGATTTTTTAGGTTGCATTCATTACATTCATCCTAGGATAGTCTTGCATGTTTTATATGGAGTTTATTGCCGAATGTTTTGAACTTTTTTATTGGGTAGATCAACTAACTATGCCATTAATTGTATGCTTCATCTCTATGAATTTGTTTGAGGTTTTTCTCGCTTGGCTTGTCACATTTATGTATTGCACTTAGTTAAGCTTGGTAGTCTCGACATCACTTAGTGGTGTTTTCTCTACTGCGGTTCACGAAGGCCTTTATAATAGGATGATGCATGTTAGGATCTTATGGTTGTTTTCTCGAGTAATTATGTACCTAAGAGGCAACAAGTCTCCACCATGCTTTAAGATTGCTAAATGCCTAGGAAGGAGGTAGTGTGAGGTTGTGTGATCCTTTGTTTATAACCTATTCTTCCGAATAGGTTTGGGGAGGGGGTTACACCATCATTAGACTTGTTTTCGTTTTTCATTTCCATATCGTGAGTTTATTTTTCCTTTTCCGTAAATTTTATACTCCAACCTATTCTTTCGAATAGGTTTGGGGAAGTCGTGTGAGTCATTTTCTCTCTTTTTGTTATGCTACTGCTGGCCAGAAAAAATCAAAAAAAGAAGAAAGAAAGAAAAATTCCAGGAAAAAAGAAAAAAAAAGGAAAAAGAAAAATCTGGAAAGAAAAAAGAGAAAGCAAAAAAGAAAAGACCCCAAAAAAAGCAAAGAAGGGTCCAAAAAAGAAAGTCAAATAGCAGTTTAGCAAAGTGTTGAGTTTCATTTTCCAATTCTTGTAATGTTCGTAACCGTGTTGTAATTTTCTATTTTTTGTCTTTTGTTCTTGAGTGTCATCTGTTCTAGACCACCCTCGTCCTGCCATTCAGGAAGTGGTGAATAGCTTAAGACTTTACTTGAGAGATGGGTAGAATAGGGGAGTGTTATCTTTTATAGGGAACCCTCCTTCGTTTGATGAGAGCCAGTACTGGTTCGACCTCTTTGAGGAAAAGTCTTAACATGGTGGAACAGCGGTAAGTCCTCAGTTTCATAGGCACGGGACAACCATTCGTATCTTAGCATGCTTCATTACGTCGTCACTGACTAGGTCCAGGTAGAGAATGTTACGAGAGACTATCTTGTCTTGACATAAGTGCTTATGTGGATGTGTATAAGTCAATCGAGGTATTCTTCAACCTATATTCATGCTTCTATTTATATGGTTCTTGTTCATATGTTTTTTGATAGATTCAGTAGATTAGTTCATTCTATTTGGCATGAGACTCCATTTTGTGTCTTGCATTGTTTTTTGCATTAGAGTCTAGCTTGGTTGCTTGAGGACAAGCAAAGGTTTGGTTTGGGGAGTTTGATGAATGTGTATTTTAAACTTTCATTTGAGTCTTTTTCACCTATTTTAGCTATCCTCTATGTTAATTTAGCTACATTTTAGTGCATTTTATTAGAATAGTGTCACCTTTCCCTTTAAATTTTATTTTACAGGTTTTGGTTGAAAAACGAGGATTTTCGGGCAATTATATTGAAGTTGACAAAGAATTGGTGTTCCAGAAGCCTATTTGGAGTATCTGAAGATTTCCGGATAGGATTTGGAGTCTAGGGGTCGAATCTGGATGTTAGAAGGCCACTAGAAGTCAGAAACCGAGTCCGAAAAGGGGAAGAAATCTAAAAACGCGTTGAAAACGCGGAATTCCGCGAAATTTTTCTCCCTGGCGAATCGCCCGGTGTGTGGGGCGAATCGTCCCACACTATTTCGAAGCCTATATATAGTTGCTCAGTTTTTCTCCGAAAATCATACCTTTCCAGACCTTCTCTCTCACCTTTCTCTGTATTTTTAGGGAGGGACTTCCTAGAGTCTGTTCTGGGGGTCCGTAGCTTAGGAGACACTTTTTCATAGCAGTTTGGAGCTTGTAGGATCGCAATTCTTCGGAGATTGACAACCTTCGGTAACATTGTATCTTACAGTTTATTCTACTTATTTTTATATATCTTTCAACATGTTTTCTTCTATAATTTGTGTTGATTGCATGCCTATTATGAGTAGCTAAACTTATCGTTGGTGGTAGTATGTGAATTCTTAGCTAAGGGAAGATAATCATGCTAATGGCTATATCGCGCATTATACTCCGTGTTATTGCTTTATTTCGTTGATCAGGCTCAGCCTAAATTCTCGTATGTTGTATTACTTATTATGCACAATTGGACCCTCGTCGACCTATACGCATCTATATCTTCGTAGTGTTGAATAATTACGGAACACAATAGGACAATAGTGATTGACTTGTCAGTATCTTTATCTTCGTAGTGCTTAATAATTACAACAGGACATTAGATTGATCAAAGATCTCCATGCAAGACCGAGGAATTTACGCATGATTATTGACCCGTTATGCTTTGAAGGATCATACTATCACCAATCTCCATTATCTGTTAGAAAAACCTTTGCTATCCCGTCTGCTGTTTTTATATTCTAAATTATATTTGATAAAGCTAGTTATAGTCCTTAGAGAACGACACTCGAGGTCATTCTACTGCTACACTACGGTTTTCGTTGTAGTTGTGGATTGCCTTTGGCTAAATAACAAATTTATTTGCTGAACCGGGACCCGACAAACCCGCGTTCATCAAGCAATGATCTTCGGTTTCGTCGAATATTTTTGCAGTTTAGCACTAATCTTCGGTCTCGTGCAACAGAGGCCTTATGTTGCAATAATCAAGGTAATTTCTTTCTCAATGATTTAATCTTGCTGAAAAATATATTGTTGTTCCAAATAGAAAATATGTGGTAGCCTCCAGTGTTGTACTAAACAATATGATGATTATTTAGTATAGGTTTATGAGTTAGTTATAATAATATGTTCTCTGTATTTCATTTTCTGCTCAATTTTTTTTTTCTGATGAGAGTCTGTCTTATTCGGTTGGTTTATTTTCATGCGTATTTGATTATTTTTTTGTAGTATAAGAAATATGGGTGTTTGGTCTAGTGGTATGTTTCTCGCTTAATGCGAGAGGTCGCGAGTTCGGTTCTCGAAACACCCTTATTGCATTTTAAAAAATATATATTTTAATATTTATTATATTGTAGGTGAATTAAATAAATTTAAAACAATTTTTTTTTAAAAAAAACCAAATTTAGAGACGGATAAGATTATCCGTCTCTATATTTAGTGACGGATAATATTATCCGTCGCTCAATTGGTCAACGCCAATTGAGCGACGGAATAACTAATCCGTCGCTAAATTTAGCGACGGATAAGCCCGATCCGTCGCTAAGTGAATTAGCGACGCCACTTTCTGCGAAGTCCTATTTAGCGACGGACAATCTGTCGCTAAGCACGGATAGCGATGGATCGGGCTTACATAGCGACGGATGACATCCGTCGCTGAATCCAGTTTTTCTTGTAGTGGTTGTTAATAGACGTCTACAGTTAGAACACAATGAACAAATCAACTAATGAATACTGCAAAGTAAATTAGACGGGTGTATTTCACAATGATTATTGCAAAGTAAATCCAACAAACACAATTAGTATTTTAAATTAGTGTGAAATTGTCTCATCGAACATAATTATTGTTCTAAATTATTGTAAAATAACCCGTCAAACAGAACTGTTGCTTTAAATTATTGCGTAATAGACTCGTCGAATACGATCGTTCATATGACATAAGGATTCGAAATTTACTACGGAATAAGTCCGTTGAACACCTGACCTAAAGTAGTTTGGGTCACACATGTTTAAATACCTAGACCCAGCTACACCTGTATCGTTCAATGGGTCATGAGTTGGTCCAAAGGCAGATCTAAATAGGGCATGTTTAGTACACATATTCAGACCTATCTTGGGCATATGAAATTAGCATTTGGGTAGGGTATGCGTCTGAGTCCAAGAATGATGTATATGGTTACTCCGTCTATTCTATAGTAGGATTTGGACTAGTGGCATGGGACCGTGTCTGTGATCCACGGAGTTGTGGCAAGTTGAATGCCAGGGCGCTAAAGGAATGGAATCAAGCTTTGATGGCCAAGCTCTTATGGAATATCCAGAATAAAACATACAAGCTATGGATACGGTGGGTACATAGTTTTTTACATTAAACAAACACCCATTCAGAATTTTCATCCCCTAACCGGCTGCTCGTGGGTGTTAAAAGCTATCTTTAAATGTCGAACAAAGGCGTATGGGTTGCATGAATGGGATGAATGCACTCAAAGCGAGAAATTTGAGGTGAAAAGGGTTTATCGGAGACTGCGGGGACAGAAAGAAAAAGCCATTTGGAAAGATTTGGTGCTGCACAACATGGCTCGACCTCGAGCTATCTTTATCCTTTGGCTCTTCCTGCAAAAGCGACTAGCCACCAAGGATCGTCTCCAACTGTTTGGCCTTCAAACTGATGGCGAAGGGAAAGCATCAAACATCTATTATTTCAATGCACACAGGGTCAGGGGCTGTTTTGGCTTATGTGCTGCGGTGGGTGAAGTCGAACTTTGTCTGGACAAACTGGGACGAAAGCATTTCAAAACGAAACACAAGGGTAAAGAGTTAGGGATGGAAAGCCAAACTAATGAAAGGATTATCCGCTGAATGTGTATACGGGGTATGGAAGGTGAGAAATGAATACATCTTCCAACCGAAGGTGATCATCGATGCAGGTAGATTGTTCAACACATGAATAGAAGCATGCTTTATCATGCCCTCCAGGAACCCGATTATAGTTTGATTTTCGACTAGTTATGTTGTAATTTTGATCTCTTGTTTTCATGAACTGTTTGGTGATCTGATCAGGATAGCCCGGACGTAGTCGACCTGATTGTAATGTCAAGACTTTGGAAATTAATGAGATAATCTCTTTCAGTTCCAAAAAAGAATTATACGAAAATTATAAGGTCTATTAGTAAATTTAATATAAGTGGATATTCCACACCTCTTCAGTAGTTCGAGCTTTTGGAAGAGTTGGAATTCTATCAAGGTCAACTACAATTACTTTTATTTGTATAGATTATCAATAAATAATATCGTCAAAAAAAAATCTATAATAATAATAATAATAATAATAATAATAATAATAATAATAATAATAATAATAATAATAATAATAATAATAATAATAATTATCTGTCCGCCGAAACTACTTTGAGGCAGATGGGTCGTTGGCTCTGTGGGGTTTGTCTTACTACTCATACTGTTCGTGCGCGGTGTTGGCATGACAGTAACAATGTGGTGGCTGCTCCTGATTGTGGTGATGGTGTCGTTCATTTCACTATGTTTGACATCCCTGTGCCTCGTGCTCCTGTTACTTCTTCGCCTGTTTGTGTTAATGTGTCGGCTGCTCAGGGTTTTTCGCTGGCTTCTCTTGATGCTTTGTTGGCTAAGGGGTTACGTACTGTCAAGTCAATCCCTCCTAAGTGTCGCCTGGGGTTTTCGCGAGTTTTAAAGGGTGCTTTGGATTCTGTGGTTTCTTCTCCGGATGACCTTTCTTGTTGGGTTCGTTTGCTTGCGTTACCTCTTTGTACGCTGAAGACTTTTTCTCCGAGGAGTAGTCTTGAGTGTCGGGCAGTTGTTAGGCGTAAGCGCCAGGAGGAGTGCATTACTTCTGCCCTCCGTACTTGGGATGTCGCTGGAGGTAGTTTGCAGCTTCTTCGGAACACTTTGGCTTTGGATTCGCCTTCTTTCCGTCAGGAGTCAAATCCAGATTTGGGTGAAGCCAATATTCATCAGTGTCTTAGGAAGGTTAGTGATGGGCATTTTTCTGCAGCTGTTCGGGTTCTTTCTTCTTCTGGTGTTGCTCCTTATTCGGTTGGTACTCTGGAGGCTTTGAAGGAAAAGCACCCTTCTGCTCCTTCCCCTGTTTTGCCTCCTTTACCTGCTGGCCTTGGTGCTCTTTCTGCCTCCAGTACTACTGTTCGAGATATGATTCGTAGTTTCCCTCCTGGCACCTCTTGTGGTCGAGATGGTCTGCGAGCTCAACACTTATTGGATTGTCTGGGCGGGGCTGTTGTTGCTCTCTCTGATGATTTGATCGCCTCCATCACTCAGGTGGTTCATATTTTCTTGGAGGGTCAGTGCCCGCATGTTTTGGGTGAGTATATTGCTAGTGCTCCTCTCACTCCGCTGGTTAAGCCGGGTGGTGGTATACGTCCGATTGCTGTGGGTACTGTTTGGCGGCGTCTGGTCTCTAAGGTGGGTGCTGTTTTGGTTGGCCCTTCTTTGTCTGGGTACTTTGACGGTCTCCAGTTCGGTGTTGGGGTACCTTGTGGAGGTGAGGCTATTCTTCATGCCTTGAGTCGGTTCGTTGAGGCGAGAGGCAGTGAGGTGGGCTTGACCATGTTGTTAGTTGACTTTCAGAATGCTTTCAACATGGTAGATCGTGAGGTTATGTTGCTTGAGGTTCGTCGCCGTTGTCCAGTCCTTTCCCGTTGGGTTGAGTTCTGTTATTCCAGTCCGGCCAGGTTGTACTATGGGGAGCATGTTCTTTGGTCTGGTCAGGGGGTCCAGCAGGGTGATCCTTTGGGTCCTCTTCTCTTTGCTTTGGTTTTACACCCGCTGGTTTGTAAGATCAGGGATTCTTTTGGCTTGTCCCTGCAGGCTTGGTATTTAGATGATGGCACCATTGTCGGAGATACCTTAGTTGTGGACAAGGTCTTAAAGATGATCTTGGAGGATGGGCCGCGTTCTGGTCTTCACCTCAATGTTCACAAAACTGAGATTTTTTGGCCGGTGGAAGATCCGAGGAGTAGGGTTCCTGGGGTTTTTCCTTCTTCTATTGCCAGGCCACTCCGAGGGGTCAAAGTCCTAGGTGGCTCGGTCAGTGTGTGCCCTGGTTTTAGTAGTGAGCTTGTGGGGAAGAGGGTGAATAAGACCATCGAGCTCATGGACTCTGTCGCAAAGCTTAATGATCCGCAATGTGAGTTGTTGTTGCTTCGTGCTTGTACTGGTATTTCAAAGCTCTATTTTGCTTTGCGCACTTGCCCTCCTGGTTTCTTTCAGTCGGCCCAGTTTTCTTTTGATCGGGCTCTCAGATCCTCCTTGGAGCGTATAGTTACGGCGTCGGGTCCCGGTTTTGGTGATTGGCAGTGGCGACTTGCTACTTTACCCTTTTCGTTTGGGGGGCTTGGTGTCTATACTGCTGCGGATGTTCGCCATTATGCCTTCGTTGCTTCCCGCCTCCAGTCTGCTGGTTTGCAGGCTAAGCTCTTGAGTCCTTCTGGTATCACTTCCCTTGGACCTGCTTTTGATGGTGCACTGTCTTTGTTTACTGAGACCACGGGTTCTGACCTTTTGGGCAACCCCAGTGAGATCGCTGCCCCCAGACTTATGAAGAGATTGGCAGATATATATTTCACGAAGGTTGCTGCTTCTGCAGAATCTGTTTTCTCTTTATCTCCTCGCCAGGTAGCTCTTTGGACGTCTCAGCGAGGTGCCCATTCTTCTGATTGGTTGCGAGTTGTTCCTATTTCGGGTTTGGGCCAGACTATGAACGGGAGGACTTACAGGTGTGTACTGGGTTATCGGCTTGGTGTTGCTTTGTTTCCGGTGTCCTTGCCTTGCTCTGCTTGCTCTCGGGTTTTTGATGGGGATTTGTTTGGTGACCATGCGGTGTCGTGTGCTGGGGTGGTGGGTATCAAGCACCGCCATAACCTTGTTCGCGACACTATCTTGGATGTCTGTTTCCGATCTGGCATCTCTGCTGGTAAGGAGGTGGATATTGGTTTGAGTGATGGGAGTGACAGGTCCCTCCGTCCTGCAGACTTGCTCCTTTATGCTTGGGATAGGGGACGAGATGTGTGTGTGGATCTGACAGGGTCTTCCCCCTTGACACGGTCTGGGTTGGTGGACTTTGTGCCTGGGCATGCGGTTGTTGATGCTGCCAAGCGCAAGTCTGTGAAGTATCGGGACTTGTGTGCGGCTAAGGGGTATGGATTCCTTCCTTTCTCTTTCTCGACGCTTGGGGAGTTGGATGTTGATGCTGTGGATTTGCTTGTTAGAATTCGGGGTTTCGCTTTGGCTCAGGAACCTGGGGCGCGCGCTGCTCTTTTTATTTTTTCTAGAGTTAGTTTTGCTATTGCTAAGGGAGTGGGAGCACAACTTGTTTCTCGGCTGCCCACTAATTTTTTGTAAACCTTTCATTGTCGTTGATTTATAATAATTATATTTATAATAAAAAATAATAATAATAATAATAATAATGTGATCATTAAAAAGTATTACTAACAGCTAAATATAATTATTATTACAATTAAGATGAAATGAGGAGAGGGTAACTTGTGAAGGAAAAACCGCAAGGTGTGCTTTCCCTTTTTTATGTACACTTGTTAAAAATTTCTGAAATTATAAAACAAATGACATAAAAAATAAAAAACACATGTTTTGAGTCAACGGCTATGAAAAAAAACAAAAAAAGCGCATTTCTGAGCACCATCCTTTGAAAGAATTCAGAGTGGAATTAAATTTGCTCAAAATTTTCCTCCATGTGTAGTAGTTTTGTTAGTGTAGTACAAATTGCAATAAAAATTCTAAGGTACGATGAACGCTATGATATTGACATTTCTGTTGTACTACAACATCAACATTTTTTTTTTCTTTTCAACTATGGTAGGTTGCGATATTAATCTACATACCCCTTTCCCACTTTCAATTTCCCCTGCCTATATAACTCTGCAGATTCTTCTGTTATCCTCCATCTGTCAATGGTGGTGGAGATTAGTATGTAAAACCCAACATTGTCTTGTCTTGTCTGTATATCCTTACACGTCCCATACTCCTTTTTTATACTTCCATCCCTCTTGTCTTTAAATCACACTGTTTCTTGCTTTCTGGGCGCCTTCTCTGTCATCAATTTTGGCTTCTTGGTAAGTGTTTTCTTGAATGTCGGTTTCTAGTCTTGTACATGTTTTGTATATAGTTAGTTGATCTTTGTTTAATGGTTTGATGGCATATGTATGACTTTCCTAATGGAGTATATACATAGTTTTCATTTAGTCTCTGTTCATTTTAACTTACATTCATTTCGGTTCAGATCAGATTTATCACTTCACTTCAAAGTTTCAGTTCACTTTAGTATTAATTAATTTAATTCAGATTTTTATTAAGTTCAGGATGAGTTTATAGTTAGTTGTTTTATCTTGCTTGATGGTATACGTAAAACATGCGACGTGATATGGAATTCTTAAAAAAAATATAAAAAAAAATGCTTGAATTGCATTTTTCACATTTCTGTTTCTATATATAGTTGAGTTTGATTTCTGATTTCTGTACACAGAACAATTGAGAAATGATGAATACAAGTGAAAGGGGAGAAATGGGGGAAATTGGGAATGAGGATTTTGAAAGAAGAGATCAAGAGGAGAATGTGAAGGAGGCAGTTATTCCACCTTGGCAGAAACAGATCACAATTCGAGGAATGGTTGCGAGTGGGCTGATTGGCGTTATTTACAGCATCATCGTGATGAAGCTTAATCTCACAACTGGCCTTGTTCCTAATCTTAATGTATCAGCTGCTCTTCTGGCCTTTGTCTTCATCAAGACATGGACTAAACTTCTACACAAAGCCAATATTATGTCTGCTCCATTTACCAAGCAGGAGAATACTGTTATCCAGACTTGTGCAGTTGCTTGCTATAGCATTGCTGTTGGAGGTTAGTAGGATACTGCTTTACCATTTTTTTCTTCCCTTTTTTCAAGTATTTTTAGTTCTAGAGAACGAATATGATAAGTTCAAGTTCGTATGTGAAATTGAATATTTCATGAAATGTAATGTATCATAGCTTGTAGATTAGTTGAATTTTTTCAGTGATGTCGATTTTCAAGTTCTTGACTGAATTAGGTTCTGTGATGGGTGTTAGGTGGATTTGGGTCGTTTCTTCTGGGATTGAACAAGAGAACGTATGAACAGGCGGGAGTAGATACAAAGGGGAATGTACCTGGGAGCTATAAAGAACCCAGCTTAGATTGGATGATCAGTTTCCTATTCGTTGCTAGCTTCGTAGGCTTGCTGGCTTTGGTTCCTCTCAGAAAGGTTTGCAGTCACATTCAAGTGTTTGTTAATGTGTTAATGCATGTACGTGCTAGTTATCAATCTCATCGAAATGTTTACAATTTTTGGCAGATCATGATCATAGATTACAAGTTAACGTATCCAAGTGGGACAGCAACTGCTGTACTCATCAATGGATTTCATACAACCAAAGGAGACAAGATGGCTAAGTAGGCAACTCTTGGTACTTGATATAGTAAATAAATTCCCTGTTGCGTTTTCAAAACGAATGAGTTTTAACCTCCAAGTATTTGTTTTTGTCCAAATCCAATCCAGGAAACAGGTTCAGGGGTTTATGAAGTTTTTTTCGATTAGCTTCATGTGGAGTTGTTTCCAGTGGTTCTACACTGCTGGAGAAACATGTGGATTCGTCAACTTCCCGACTTTTGGGTTGAAAGCTTGGAGGCAAACGTGCGTATACCACTCTTTCAATTATTTGTCTGATTCATTGAAGTTGAAACTAATTCAAGATGGTTACATTTTGCAGATTCTACTTTGATTTTAGCCCGACATATGTTGGAGCAGGAATGATATGCTCACACCTGGTGAACTTGTCTTTGCTATTCGGAGCTGTGCTCTCGTGGGGTGTCATGTGGCCGCTCATCCATCATAGGAAAGGAGAATGGTTCCCGGGGGATATTAAGGAGAGCAGCATGAAGAGTTTAAATGGTTACAAGGTCTTTTCGACACTCTCAATGCCTATTAACAACATTCTTAGATTGCAAACTGAATATATATATTTCTTGGCTGTATTATGCAGGTTTTCATATCTATAGCCCTTATTCTTGGCGATGGCCTTTACAACTTTTCGAAGACCACATTGCTTGCTGCCAAAAGCATGCATACTGCCTTCAACAAGAAGAACCACATAGCAGGTGAATTGGCATCTTCTTGTTTATGTGATGTTACTTACTTCATTTCTGTCAGTTCATTTCTGTCTGGACCTACTAGTACTAGTTATAAAGAATTGCCATCATGTCTATAGTTGCTGCTTAAAGGTCAAATTTCAAGTTACATCATACAGAGAATATAATGCTATACTTTCTTGAACAATATCACTTTAACCACTTGTTTGGCCCAGAAAAAAAGCTCCTATAGTCATAGATACCATAGTCAAAGCCTCCATCTTCAAGACAAGATACATACTCTATCTACAGGAATATGTCTCATCTTTTTCAAGATGAGCTACATGTAACCCCTGAAGAATACTATAGTTCTCGATAAGCCCTCACGTTTCAAAAAATTACATGCACCCCACTGGAAATTATGTAACAATCCCTCTAAATTGTGTGTAGATGTACTGACATGGTTCTTTGTGCAGCAGTTGCAGACGAAAGTCATGTCCCGTTAGATGATCTTCAAAGGAACGAATTGTTTATAAAAGAGAGCATTCCTCTGTGGGTTGCATGTTGTGGCTACTTGCTCTTCTCAGTAGTATCCATAATTGTCATCCCCATCATGTTCCCTCAGTTGAAGTGGTACTATGTTGTGGTTGCCTATATTATTGCCCCGTCTTTGAGCTTCTGCAACGCTTATGGTGCTGGTCTAACCGACATGAACATGGCATACAACTATGGTAAAGTGGCTCTCTTCGTGCTTGCTGCTTTAACCGGAACAGAAAATGGTGTAGTCGCAGGACTCATTGGATGTGGTCTCATAAAGTCCATAGTGTCCATATCCTCCGACTTAATGCACGATTTCAAGACAGGACACCTCACTTTAACATCTCCCCGTTCTATGATTATCAGCCAAGCCATAGGCACAGCCATCGGTTGTGTAGTTGCGCCTTTGACATTTTTCCTCTTTTACAAGGCCTTTGACGTAGGGAACCCAGATGGGGTCTATAAAGCTCCTTATGCTCTCGTATACCGAAACATGGCGATTCTTGGTGTTGAAGGGTTCTCTGCTTTGCCTGGTCACTGTTTGCAACTTTGCTATGGGTTTTTCGCGTTTGCCGTATTGGCCAATCTAGTGAGGGACATTGCACCAAAGAAGTTCGGGAAGTGGATTCCTCTTCCGATGGCCATGGCCGTGCCATTCCTTGTGGGAGCTTACTTTGCGATCGATATGTGTATAGGTAGTCTTGTTGTTTTTATTTGGCACAAAATTAACAGCAGGAAGGCGGGTTTATTGGTTCCAGCTGTAGCATCCGGTTTGATCTGCGGTGATGGATTGTGGGTTCTTCCATCTTCGATCCTTGCTCTTGCGAAGATTAGTCCTCCGATGTGCATGAACTTCTTGTCTGGAGGACTTTCATAAGGGATCAACTGGAACTAGTTGTGAAGCAAATTGTGTGTTGGGCTATGTTTTCAAAACTCATTAATTTCAATTTCAATTTCAATTCAGTTTTGTTCACTTCACGTTCATTTAAGTCCAACTCTATTCAGTTATCAGTCCTCCGATGTGCATGAACTTCTTGTCTGGAGGACTTTCATAAGGAATCAACCGGAACTAGTTGTGAAGCAGATTGTGTGTTGGGCTATGTTTTCAAAACTCATTAATTTCAATTTCAATTTCAATTCAGTTTTGTTCACTTCACGTTCATTTAAGTCCAACTCTATTCAGTTATCAGTTCAAATCTGTTTATATAGTTATTTTTTATACCACAAATAACTGTAACCATTAGCCCTTTGAGTTTCGACGGGAATGGAGAGGATCGGAAAACAATATCACACCGAATTATGATTTATGCTCTACGAACCGCCAACTCTTATGCTTTATGCTTTTCGTATATTCATATATGTGATGTGATGTATTAGTTTTAGTGATTAAAGGTATTTATATGGTTGTTGTTATCTTATGTTAGTGACAAGCATAGGGTAAGGTGAGTACACAAGTAGAACATTGGTCATGCACGAGATGTGTCACTATTGCATCTAGTTAATCACATGTTCCTCAAGAACCTTTCAATACATATATACACGTTAACATTAGCTAGAAGTTATTAACATTGAATATGTTTCACGAGCATTAAATGTTAGAGTGAGGTTGAGGATTCTTTAAATCTTTTGAAATATTGACTACGCACATATTTTGCACACACATTTTTGTTATAGAATTGATCTTGCCATTGTTATAACTAAAGATCACTCTTCGTCATCGTTTAGGCTTGTGTCATCTTCATTGCATTTACCGTTGTTTACATCATTGCTTTCATACAACTTAAACACAGTTAGCATTATTATAATTCGCACAACAACATGGACGATTTTGTGCTATATATTATTCTTGTTGCTATGCAGAGGCGGAGTCAGGAATCAGGATTTGAAAATAGGGGTGGCGGTATACATGGTCAATCATATATGGTTTATGATTTTTGGGATCTCAAATTTCATATTATAAATTAACGAATAGTTGAACATAGTACGAATATCAAATTAGAAATTTACCCAAATTTTGGATAAGAAAATAGCACCGATATCAAATTAGAAATATGCATGAAATTTATATTTAAAGTTGATTATATATTTTTTTCCTCATATGTTAAATATTAGATATACAGTTCAATGTCAGTTTTGGCATAGGACCTCACAAAATTAATGACCACAATTCTTTTATAAGTAATTTCGACTAACTACAGATCAACTAAATACATTAATGAAAAAATTGGAGTGGCAAAAAGTAAATTTTTCATAAACATACATATAATAATAACAAAATTAAAAAATTTGGGCGTGGCGGTCGCCCCCTCTCGCCACCCCCTATCTCCGCTTCTGTTCCTATGTTAAGTGTCATAGAGAGAGAACGACACTCGCAATCAACTACATATTGTCACAAAAAAAAACTAGTATATAGTGACTGAATTATCCATCGCTACGCTATTTAGCGGTGGATAATCCGTCGCTATATAAGTCGTCTCTAAAATGGACAGGTCCCTAAGCTTGTAGCGACCGTAAAATTATCCGCCGCTAATTAGCGACATATATAAATTGACTGGGACCCAAGCCTGACAACGAACTGTTTAGACGTCGCTAATAGTAACAGCAATAGATATTTATCCACCATTGTACTTCCAGATCCATTTTTTAAAAATATTTCTTTTTTCTTACTGCAACTAAATTTCTTTTTCAAAATGGACAAAAATATAAAGTATAAATAATTAAAATTATCCAAATAATTCACAAAATTATCCGAAAAATATGAAATAAAGTAAAAATAACCAAATAAACTAAAAGATCCAAATAAAAAAATCTAAGAACCGACGCCTGGGGTAGTGGACCGGGAAAGGGACTGCATCTCGAACTTTCGGTCGAGATCCTTCAATTGTCGCTGATCGCAACCTGGGACTCCTGTAGACGCTAATTCTCTTCCATATTCTTTGCCAACTCCTCCAAAGGAGGGATCCCAGAGTGCAGTCTCCTAGACCTCGGACTCTGTGTAACGATTTCGTCCAATACATGGAAAGAACATAAGGGAATGTGAGTACTATGGCCAAACTCCCTACGCCGTAGACCCGATCCTTGATTTCCATCGGTTTGACCTCTAGGAAGATGGCATGTTCTTCTTCAATCAACTCCCTACTGGCGATCTGAGTCTCCACCTGCGCCTAAAATCACAAATTGCATAAAAGTAAATGAGTTTTCATCTTGAAAAAGAAGTACACAAATATGAATACTAATTTTAACAATAACATACCCAAATCTGCTCGGACCTCGGGTCCGCCCACACGTCGTTGTTGTACTTTGTTTTCTTGAAGTTCTGCACGTCGGTGTCCTCATGCCCATCCTCAGTCCTCTGAAAAACACAAAATATTGAGTACACAGTTGAAGCCTCATATGTGTACCTAATTGTTGAAACCTTATTGCTAGTCCCCAAACCAAATTACTCAATTCCGCCCTATTAGCTTAAGCAATGTGATCTTTTAAACTGGATCAAAAGCCATTACTACGTACCAACAGACTAAAATCTTATATGTGTTACTTAATTGCTGAAACCTGATATGCCTTTGACTCAAATAAGGCTAATAGCCATTACGTACCAACAACCACGTTAGCATTCCATTAACTCAAATCCCACATTTCAAACTCTTCACCTCCAATAGTAAAACAGATCAGACCCAAATATATATTTACAAATTGAACATTTTATATATAGTAAAACGCATCAAACCCAAATATACATTTATAAATTGAACATTTATACTATATTGTTCAATTGGTAGTTTATACTTAATATAGTATATTAAAATAAATAAATCAATTTAAATAAAAATAAAGGATGAAAATACATATGGTGGCTCTGAAGTGGTAGGCTGCAAGATACTAGCGGCACCAAGAGTGGCCTATGCTGCAACACATACCGAGTTTGATTCAATTATTGGGGTCTCATCTCATTGTATCAATCATATTGAAATCTTTCTGGTAATCTTACTTTTTGTCGTCTATCTTTCTGATGAGATTAAGATAGTGGCCAGTTCCAACTTCGACCAACTAAGACCATCTCCAACCATGAGTGCATAAGACCCTCATAAGACTCATGATTGGAGATGGTAAAAAGTGGGTCTTATCATCTTATGCAAAAGATGAGTCTTCCCACATAAGATGAGTCTTATGCAATATTTTATTATTATCTTATTCTTTTTGTCTTTTTCTTTTTCTTTCCACTTTATTTGTTTCTTTTATTTGTTTTTTGTCTTCTATAACTTTTTTTCTTTTATTGTAATTTCAGTTTTGTTTCTATTAATTTAAATGTTGTTTTTTTTTCATATTTTTATTTTCATCTTTTATTTAAATTAATTTATTATTTTTATTATATTGTATAAAATATAAAATACCTCTATGAAAATATAATAAAAATGTTCAATTCAATAATAAAAAATACACTTACAATAAAAAGACGCAACAAATTCAATATAAGATAACTAACAATTTAAAAGAATATAAGATAATAAGTTATTTTATAAAGAATAATGTTAATGAAAAAATAAAGAATAAAAATGTATAGTTGAGTCTTATGGTTGGAGATGGAGAGGAGTTTGAGTCTTATGGTATTATGAAGGAAAGAATAAAAAATTGAGTCTTGAGTCTTATGGTTGGAGATGGTCTAAGTACTATAGCTCTGTGGGACCGAATAAAATATTCTTGAACCAATATACTTCATCAATTTCATTAATTAATATGTTCCTTTCTATTTTAGATGTTATGTTACAAAGTTTCTAAATTCAAAAATAAAAGTTTTTATTCCACTAAATAATTATTTATTACTAGAAATTGCGTCTACCCGTGCGAAACGTTTTCCTTACGTTATTACGTTAAGTATAAATGTGTGTTGAGCATACAATTGAGAAGATCTATATTTTATTAATAATTTTTTCATAGATAAAATGAGGAAGTTTGAAGTTTGAAACTCTTATTATATTGGAGTTATAAGGTGGTTTAGAAGTTTGTATAATATCATTACCGAAACAAAAAAAAAAGAAGTTTGTATAATATTAGTGTAGTAGTAGTTCTAATATTTGACGTTAAAAAAAATCCTAATATTCCAAAAACATGAGTACACAGGTTATATGTAAATAGTTTTGTAGACATTTTGTACACATATGTTATATTTTGTGGATTTCGATTTTTTATCCAATTATTGTTACGATTTGGACCGTTTTCGATCCGACCCAAGTAATGTTTTTTTTAAATCATTAATATACGATTTGAGTCTGTTAAAACCCTAAATACACAATTTCTAATTAAACTCAATATTTACACAAGTTATAAATCAATGCATTTCTTCGTCATTGTTTTTTTTTTTTTTTTATATTTTTTAAAGAGTGTAATCCCTCTTCTATGCTAAAATGTGGCATTTGTATATTTTTACGGTTAAAAAGAAAAGTAATACTTTGTCTATCACAAATTAAGTTTAACACGCATTTATACGAACTTGCAGCGAACATATTTCTGTGAGGTTATAGAGGCTTTACTCAAGTTGTTCGCTTTAGGAGACACTCGAATGGAGTTTAATTTGTTTGTCTTGGTTATGAATCCTTACCGTGTGGAGTAATGGACTAATAGCAAAATGCATGTAGTGTGGAGCGAACTAGGGGGCGAAATTATACGTACATGATTTTTCGAAGGTTTGGGGGCCAAAACTTCAAAAATAATGTATATTACCTATAAAAAATTTGAAAAATTGTAAATACTACATATAAAAATAAATTCAAAAGTTTGGGGGGCAGACGCCCCCACTACCCCGCCCTTGACCCCTGGTGTGGAGGTTTGTTGACGGGTATAGAATGAATGACAAAGGTTTAGTTGCATGCACACACAATTGATGTTGGTTCATGTACATTACCACAAGATTCTGTCGAGATTGGCATGCCATCTCTGTTTCATGTGAAAAAAAAAAAAAAAAAAAAAAAAAAAAGAAAAAGAAGGCAAATTTCAAAAAGCATTTACTATGCTTGATCCAATAAGTAAGGTTTCACTAGAACAAGAACAAAGAGTACAGATTACAAGGGATCGGAGAAGAAGCTGGAACTGCTTTTCCCTATTTTCTCTTTGTGTTTCCTCTCTAAGCTCTCTGAAGATAATAAAACAAGCTCACAATCACTCTTGATAAAAACTAACTGTCACAGCTACACACTAACTCTTTCTATTTATATGCTAACAGAGCCAGCTGAGAAAGCTAGCTTGCTCTCCAAGCTAAGAAACAGAATCAGTTAGAAGATATAACTGCTTCTACAAGTCATGCTACTTATTTACATTGAGTATTAATAATTTTGCTACTGTTGTCTTAGAGCTCGCTGATGTATCACCTTGCGGTGTAAGTTTAAATTTGTAGCTTTTTGGTTGTGGTTCAGCTGTTAGTACTTTTTTTTTTTTTTTTTGGTACATCTCAGACCGAACCACGTAAATCGTGTTGTTATTTCTTTGTTTTTAATTCAATTTGATTCGAGTTTGTTGGTTACCAATTTCTAGGGTTGATAGAATTGGGGATTGTTGGTGATACGTTGTCGTATTGATCTGATTGTGTAACAATTGGCGCCGTCCGGTGGGAAACGTACTAATGAAGACTCGAATTGAGGTTGAGAAATTCGATGGCACAGGTGATTTTGGAATGTGGAAGCTCAAGGTACGAGCTCTAATGGCGCATCAGAGTTGTGAAGAAGCGCTAGATGGAGAGGAGACACTTTCAGCTACCATGGATCCCAGAGAGAAAAAGAGGTTACTCAGAAAGGGCATGAGTACATTGGTACTGAATTTGTCAGATCCCATAATCCGTGAAATTTAGGACGAGACTTCTGCAAAGGCGATGTGGGAGAAGCTTGAGAAGATCTTCAATGCCAAGACGCTTGCCAATAAACAATCTTGAAGCAACGATTGTATCCGTTCAAGGTGTTGGATGATCGACCAGTGATGGAACAGGTTGATGAGTTCCGGAAAATCATTGATGATCTTTCAAATATTGGCGAGAAAGTAAAGGATGATGATCAAGCCATGATGCTACTCATCTCTGTCAAAGAGATTTGACTTCACCAAGGAAGCACTGCTCTATGGTGGAAAAGAAGCACTCACGTTTCAAGATGTTCTTCAAGCCATAAGATCCAAAGAGAGGGCTAGACAATCTCATCTACCTGTCAGCAATGAAGGAGAAGGTCTATACCACAACTCAGGAGCAAACTCTCAAAAGAAAGCAAGGTTCCTTAAGGGGAAGGCAAAAGAAGAAGAACACAGGCCTACACACTACAAGCAGATCTTAGAAGAAGGAACTTCAAACAAGGAACATAGGAAGTGCTTCTATTGCAAGAAGCCAGGACACCTCAAGAAAGATTGCTTCAGCTACAAGAATTCTTTGAAAAAGAAGGGAAAGGTCCAGGTAAATCAAACTCAAGCCGCAGAACATGAAAATGACACTTATGAAGCTGAGGTACTCTCTATCTCTGAATTTCCAGTATCAAATGAGTGGGTACTTGATAGTGGTTGTTCTTTCCATATGTCACCTATTAAACACTGGTTTGTGAATTTGGAGCTGAAAGATTGTGGATCTGTGTTGTTGGGAAATGATGAGGCGTGCATAATAAGAGGAATAGGATCTGTTAGAATAAGAATGCATGATGGTGTAGTTAGAGAGTTGTCACAACTTAGATATGTTCCTGATTTAAGAAGAAATCTCATATCACTTGGAATGATGGACTCCAAAGGCTATCTATTCAGATCTCAAGGTGGAGTTATGCAGATTGTAAGGATGGTAGAGTAGTAATTCAAGGTCATAAAAGGAATGAATGATATTTTCTAGATGGAGCCACTGTCTCAGGTGAAACTGGCTCAATAGAAGCAAATGACAACACAAGGTTGTGGCATCACAGACATGTTGGTGAGAAGGGGTTGAATGAACTGTCTAAAGTCGGGTTGCTGAATGGAGATAAGGTCTCTAAAGTTGATTTTTGTGAAGAATGTACACTGGGAAAGGCAAAGAAGGCCTCATTTGGTACAGGCGTACATTCAAGCAAAAAGAAGCTTGAATATGTTCATTCTGATCTATGGGGTCCCTCCAAAGTTCAAACAAGGAATGGTGGAAGATACATTCTAACTATAATTGATGATTTCTCTAGGAAACTGTGGATAGCCATTCTAAAGTCTAAGGATGAGACTTTCCGTAAATTTAAAGATTGGCTGACAGAAGTAGAATTGCAGACTGGATCAAATCTTAAGCACTTGAGAACTGATAATGGACTAGAATTTATGTCTTTTGAGTTCAATCAGCTCTGAAAGTCCAAAGGAATTGTTAGGCATAAAACTGTCCCGGGAAATCCACAGCAAAATGGAGTAGCAGAGAGGATGAACAGGACACTTCTAGAGAGAATAAGATGCATGTTGTTAGGTGCAGGGTTGAATAGAAACTTCTGGGGTGAAGCAGCTGCAACTGCGGCTTATCTAATCAATCTTTGTCCCTCTTCTACTCTTGATTTCAAGTCTCTAGAAGAGAAGTGGAGAGGCACTACACCAAGATATACTCACCTAAAGACCTTTGGCTGCTCCTGTTATGCTCATTTAAAGCAAGACAAGTTACAAACAAGAGCCCTAAAGTGTATATTTCTGGGATATCCTCCAGGAGTCAAGGGTTACAAATTGTGGTGCTATGAGGATGGTTTCCAGAAGTGTATTATAAGTAGAGATGTGGTGTTCAATGAAAAGTATATGCCATTTATAAAGTAGAACATGAGTATAGAGATGCTAAATGAAAATAAGGGACAAGGGAGTGTTAACTTGGAGGTGGAGTCACCTAGAGATAACCATTTGTTAGAGACCTCACCTTTTGATCATGATAGTGAAGAGGAACCAACTAACAACATGGAACAAGGAGAGACTTCTACATTGCCAGTAGGTAGGAAAAGGAGAGTTGGGATTCCTACTGTCAACCCTGGAGAAGTTGAAAATTATCAACTAACCAGGGACAGGGCTCCAAGAGAAAGAAAAGTGTCTTTAAATTTGAAGGACATGGTGTTCTTTGCACTCACGGTAGCAGAAGATATCAACTGCTATGAACCTGACACCTATCAGTTAGCTATTACTTGTAGTGAGAAGGATAAATGGATAGTAGCCATTGAACAAGAACTTCTATCTCTTAATAAGAATCACACTTGGGAAGTGGTTCACAGACCTGAGAATCAGAAGCTGGTAGGGTGCAAGTGGATTATCAAGAAGAAACTAAGCCAGGATAAAGATGGTGCAATAAGATACAAGGCAAGGCTGGTAGCAAAAGGATTCACACAAAGGGAAGGTGTTGACTACACTGAAATCTTCTCACCGGTTGTCAAACATGCCTCCATTAGAATTCTTCTGTGTCTGGTAGCTGTATATGATCTGAAACTTCATCAAATGGATGTGACCACAATATTCTTACGTGGAAAGCTATAAGAAGTTATTTACATGAAGATTCCAGAAGGGTTGCAAGTAGAGGAACCAGAACAAAAAGCTTGTTTACTCAAAAGATCACTGTATGGACTCAAACAAAGTCCCAGACAGTGGTATAAGAGATTTGACAAGTTTATGTTGAAAAAAGGATTTAGGAGGTGTCACTTTGACACATTTGTTTATTTCAGAGGAGATAATGTGGAGAATCTAGTGTATCTTCTGATATATGTTGATGATATGCTTATATCCAGCAAGCATATGACTGAAGTTGATGAGGTTAAGAGGTTGCTTGATAAGGAATTTGGGATGAAAGATTTGAAAGAAGCCAAGAGAATCCTGGGGATGGACATTGATCATCAGCCTAGTTGTGTTGCTCTCACACAAAAGGCCTATCTCATAAAAGTGCTTGAAAGATACAACATGCAATATGTTGACATTGTTCATACTCCAATAGGTGCTCATTTCAAATTATCAGCCAATCAGAGACCACAAAACAAGCAAGAGGAGTTGTACACGGAAAGAGTTCCATATGCCAGTGTTGTAGGGAGCTTGATGTACTCCATGGTGTGTTGCAGACCTGACATCACCCATGCCTTGAGTACAGTTAGTAGGTTCATGGATACTCCTGGGAAGCAACATTGGGAAGCAGTTAAATGGCTGCTCAGATACATAAGAGGTTCTCTAGACTTGTGTCTAGTGTTTCAAGAACAATCAAGAACAGATGATGCTCTAGTAGGATATGTAGATTCAGACTTTGCTGCAAATCTGGACACTAGAAAGTCTTTATCTGGTTATATCTTCACGCTCTGTGGAACTGCAGTTAGTTGGAGGTCTACTCATCAGCAAGTGGTAGCCTTGTCAACTATAGAAGCAGAATTTATGGCACTTACAGAAGCTGTAAAGGAGGCCATATGGTTGAAAGGAATTCTAAAAGAATTTGGCATAGAGCAAAACACCGTGAAGGTTCACTGTGATAGTCGAAGTGCAATTCATTTGGCTAAGCATCACTCTTTTCATCACAAGTCCAAGCACATTGATATCAAGTATCATTTCATAAGGGATATTGCTGAGAAGGGTGAAGTGCAGATAATCAAGATTAGTACAAGAAGGAATCTTGTGGATGCATTTACCAAGACCTTACCTATTGAGAGTTGGAGCTTCGCATGGGTCTGGTTGGATTGGTAGATTGCAGGGGACTGTTTCAACAGTAGAGACATTTTGGAAGGAAGGGAAGTCATGCTAAGGTGAAGATTGTAAATAAGTAGCATGACTTGTAGAAGCAGTTATATCTTCTAACTGATTCTGTTTCTTAGCTTGGAGAGCAAGCTAGCTTTCTCAGCTGGCTCTGTTAGCATATAAATAGAAAGAGTTAGTGTGTAGCTGTGACAGTTAGTTTTTATCAAGAGTGATTGTGAGCTTGTTTTACTATCTTCAGAGAGCTTAGAGAGGGAACACAAAGAGAGAATAGAGAAAAGCAGTTCCAGCTTCTTCTTCGATCCCTTGTAATCTGTACTCTTTGTTCTTGTTCTAGTGAAACCTTCCTTCCTTCCCGTGGACGTAGG
This sequence comes from Plantago ovata, assembly GCA_028274465.1. Taxonomy (NCBI): domain Eukaryota; kingdom Viridiplantae; phylum Streptophyta; class Magnoliopsida; order Lamiales; family Plantaginaceae; genus Plantago; species Plantago ovata. Next base: position 123,183,769 of record CM051455.1, on the reverse strand, counting down.
TTTCAGACTGAACCACGTAAATCGTGTTGGTATTTCTCTGTTTTTCATTAAATTTGATTTGAGTTTGTTGGTTACCAATTTCTAGGGTTCATAGAATTGCGGACTGTTGGTGATACGTTGTCGTATTGATCTGATTTTGTAACACTCAAGATCAACACCAAAGCCACGAGAAGCACTCCATAAAAGGCTCAAGACCAATGGTGTGATTCTAACTTTGGTACCGTGCAATATTTGATCGTCTTCGTTTAGTTTTTTTTTTTTTGAATCGGCAAAGTAAGCATCAATAATGCTTCCGCATTTACCCCGTGGTGACTCGAGCCCCCACCCTATTGGTTGAAGGTGAAGCAACTTAGCTACGCTTAGTTGTCGATATGTTGTTGAATGTGTTGATATAAGAATTGAAAAGAGACGTTTACAATTCTTTAAGGGATTTTTACTTCTGGACCCCCCACTAGATGTTCACTTTTCATCTAAGTAACTATCGTATTTTTAATTACATCTGGGTTCAATTTTTCTTAGCTGGGTTGACCAAAGAATATTGGCTTTTTCTCTCTCATCTGCCCAAACATGGCCTTAGGTTTTACTTTTTAATATTATCTTTTTTTTTCTTCCTTTTTCCCTTTTTCCTTTTCTCTTTATTTTTTTCCTTCTTATTCAAATAATCCGGTACTAGAACGGAGCTGGCAGCTCCGGCCAGAGCTCCCATGGCAGTTCCAGATCGGAGCTTCCATGGCAGCTTCCAGATCATGGCAGCTCCGATCCGGAGCTGCCATGGCGGCTCACGATCGGAGCTGCCCGTTGCTTCTGGAGCATTATGAAAAGATGAAAAGAAAAACGCCCGGCCTTCTAATGATTGGCAGCTCCAATCTGGAGCTGCCAGCTCCGATCGTGAGCTGCCATGGCAGCTCCAGATCGGAGCTGCCTGGCAGCTCCGTTCCAGTACCGGATTCCAATTCCGGTACCAGATTCTTTAAGAAGATAAGAAAAAGAAAAAAAAAGGAAGAAAAATAAAAACACCTTGGGACTTACTATTTTTTAATATTAATCTTGTTGGAATTGATTTGCAATAAGTTTTTGGACCCATTTAAAATTTTTAGAAGTTTTTAGTGTCAATTGTATAAACTAGTAAATGTTGGGAGTCAATGTATAATAAATATAAATTAATATTGTTTGGTCAATGCAAAATTCTGAATTTTGACCAGGGGCAAAAATGTACTTTCCACATTTTAATTCGTCATAAGTCAAATTCGTGGATCTGGATGTAATTAAAACTATCTAATGAATCTTTGAACGTAATAGAAAATATGATGATCACTTACATGTAATTTCATGATCTAACGAGGGTTCTAGATGTAATGGGCCTATTCTTTAATTTTCAGTAGTTCTCATCTATTCGAGAAAGTTGTTCAGATTCACAAGAGATTCTCTATATGACGTGTCCAAAGAATCATCTCTTAGGGCTGACAACAGAAAATACAGGACGCCATGGTGGAAGCATTGCAAAAAAGAATTGAAAGCACTGCACATTACAATAGCAAGAATAACGTACATGTCCAGCAACTATCGACCATAGACGATAATGTTGCTGCTAAATAGTCTGTGACTCCGTTCAACGGTAACATCATACCTTCGATTTTGAAACACATTGGATACACTCTTCCAGATGGAAACAGATTTGCACATTCCTCGCGCTTCAGCCCGAGTAGACCACACATTGTTGGTGTGAAAATTCAAACTCGGTCACATTAACTGGCTTGAATGTGTATGGGCTGTCCGACTCCACGACCACATATGGACAGCTTAGGAGGTTCCTTCTTCAATGGCGTGGTGTTCTCTAACGATGTGGCAGTAGGGTTGAAAATGAATCGAGCTTTTAACGAGCTGCTTAGGCTCGGCTCGATAAAAGCTCGATTTTGGCTCGTTTCAGTTCGAGCTCGATTAAATCTCGAGCACGCTTTTAAGGCTCGATAATATTAACGAGCTGAGCTCGGCTCATTAGCTTATCGAGCCTCTTCTTTACATCTGTGAGTTATTTAAATTAAATTGTGTATGAAAAAATTTCGCATGAGAGGGAGATCAATTAGAGGAGATGAGATCGAGGGGAGGTTATGTAGACGAGATAGAGATATGGTGCTGCGGCGAGGAAGTGAACTGAAGAGTTTGAAGGAAACAGGAAATTGAAGATGATGAAAGACAGAGAAATAAATAGCAAATCAGAGAAAAATCAGGTGTGCGTGCGTGACCTCCACGCGTTTTTCATCATTATTAGACAGAGGTTAATATATCTCTCTTTTTTAATGAATACTTCATCAATCTATCACATACTTTATCACTCATTTACGATCTATCTAATATTATATATGAAGCGACAAACGGTGTGAGCCTCCACAATGAGTCATGTGTCACATCTTCATTGGTTAATCTGATGTGGAATTTTATTCATTTGTGATTAGTCAAAAACATATTCAACTCAATTTGAACCTTTTCTCACAACATAAATTAGATAATAGTTCTATATTAAGTAGTACATACACTAACTCAAAAAATAAATATAAGTTGGCTAACAATTCTAATTCTATTTTAGGTAGTCTACTCCAACTCTTTTCAACCGTTTCCTTCATTATCTCTATTTTTAGTCATTTTATGTTTTTTCCTCAGAGATTTTCAATTCACGTATTACTTTTAATTTTTTTCCTCTCTCTTTAAAAAGACTCTACACCATTTCATTTAGAGTTTAAAATTCCAAATTGATACACATTTCTCATTTATTTAAGGGGTTATTAAACGTAGTAGCAATTTTACTAAACGTTGTAAATTTATTTATAATTTACAAAATGACTCTTATTTTACAAGTATTACAAATAAATCTCAAACTTACTAAATTCATATAAATTATCATAAACAATTGCAAGTATACTAAATTCATCAATTATACTTTACCACAAACACTCCCTAAAACAAATACACTCATAAATATAAATTATTAACATGAAATGATCACTTGAACAAAAAATGATCAAATGATACTTCCGAACTTCCAAAAATTGATAAATTTGATACTAAATTCAAGTGTTCTAAAAATTAACATTAAATTCAAACTAAAAAAAGAAAAAAAAAAAAGAAAAAAAAAAAAAGGACAGCCCAGTAGCAGCAGCCCGCCCAACGGGCTGCTGCTAGTGTGTGTGTGTGTGTGTGTGTGTGTGTGTAAAGAAAATAAAAAAATAGTAAAAACAAATTTGTAAATTTATAAATTTATAGATACTTTATTATAAATTTATAAATTTTTTTTTGGTAGATTTATAAATTTATAGATACTTTATTACAAATTTACAATCAAGGTGTGAAATGAGTTTGATGATACTTTATTACAAATTTACAAATCAAGGTGTGAAATGAGTTTTATAAAGCCCCTAAATTTACAAGAGATTTATAAATTTATAGATACTTTATTACAAATTTACAAATCAAGGTGTGAAATGAGTTTGATGATATCTCTTGGTGTGTTCTTCAAATTGAATTGAAATATGTTGATTAGGTTATTGATTTAGGGGATTGATTTATTTAAGGTGGAATTGTGATGATTTTAAAAGTATTGGGTTAATTTGTAAAATTATAAATTTATAGATACTTTATGTAATTTACAATAAATTTCCAACATTTAGTAAATTTATGTTCCGACGTTTAATATTTGACTTTATCTAATTAGAGCTATAGCAAAATAGCGTCGAAGAAATTGATATCGATTAGTTCATCATTTATGGAGTTGGACATAAAAACAAATTAAACAATCATCAAAATTAAAGACCATGAAAATCTAACGAAATGCTAGAAAACAACCAAGAAGAGGAAATGAAATATGTTTGCATAACATATTAATAATTAAAATATCATAATTCTTAGTCCAATAATAATTAATTACAAGCCCGAAATCATGTATTTTTGGTTAACTTCTGTATTTTTACTTTTATGGAAGTATATGACAACATGGCCTCATTTTCTATTATGCAAAAATATCCCTAAAGTTTTTATAATTTCATTTTAGTCCCTTTTTTCCTTTTTGTTATTATATTTTCAATCCTTTCTATTTCTTTTCATTTTTCAAACATCTTACTCTTGCCTTTTCTCTATTTATTGTTTCATTTGCCTCCACATATATATTTACTCCGTTTTCTCCTTCCCCAAATAATAGTCACACTTTACACAAACCATTCGTGAAACACACAATTGCCTTTCCATTTGAGACACGTTTATAGTACAACTCTATTATAATAAGTCAATGTAATTCTTCATTAGCCTTCCATTTTTGTGCAAAAAGCTTTGGACATAGTAATTTTTATTACTTAAATAAATGGACTAAAGTTACTACATAGATCAAATAAAATAAGACGCGCGAGCCCGATGAGTTTAAGATCCAATAAGGGTTATAAATGGAACTGATATGGATCTCGGTTTGGACCAACATTGGACCTATATATGAAAAAGTTGGGACCAAGTACTTGAGTAGGATCCAAACGGATCCGGGTACAAATCTAGCTTTTAGATTATGCATTTTTGAGTATGTGGGTCAATATCTTACGTTGGTGTTTACAAACTTATATTTTATCGGACCAGTACCCATACCCCACCCTAAAAGCTTATTTCATGGGCTCAAAACATGTTCGAGTATGAGTATGATATGAATCTTAAATGGGTCGTAAACAAGTCCTATGTAGGTATGGATCTGAATTGGTAATTAAGGACCCATGAAAAATTATTGGTGTAAATGACTCCAAAACTATGGTCCTACGGGTCGTATCCCCCAAACTACTTTATATCGAGTATCATACAAGACAAGTTTTTACGTGATTCTTCTATGATATTGCGGATGAACAATTGTGTTCAACCGGCCTATTCCAAAATTATTTTTGTATTCTTCTATGACACTATATACATATGATTGATGGCGTTCGAGAGGTGTATTATGCTATTATTTAGAACACGATGTGTATTCAACGAGTCTATTTTGCAAAGCATTAGAACACAAATATTGTTTGACGGATCTGTTAGGCAATAATTTAACACACTAATTAACTACGTTCAATTACGGATCTATTCGCCAATAGTTTAGAGAACTAACTACAATCAATGCTTCTATTCACAATAGTTTAGATACTAAATGCGTTCGAACGGATATATTCCAAAAACGTTTGAATAGTGATTTCATTCGACAGGTCTAAGCATGTCATCTGCTTATATATTTTGATGGATCGGTAGAATATCATGTGTGTAAAATTTTGTTGGGTACTGTTACGTATTAAGTTCATTTATACAATACATCAAATCCTGACATGGAGGCCTTGGCGGGTCGAGACACTGAAACTACGGATTCCGAAATTTATCTGGATTTTCACCGGATTGTAGTCAAATGCAATGATTTAAGAGAGGGGGGGGGGGGGGGGTGTTGGTAAATGCAATTTCAACCATGCATGAAATATTAAACGTTAGCATATGAGTAAATAATTTGACATAATTACTTCATCATAATTTAGTACTAGTATATATTAAGTCAAGCAATGTGAAATTATATTAATGTTCGTTTAAAGTTTCGCAAATTCTCAGGAAAGACGGTCTTTAATATAGACGGGACCTTTTTGCAATTTACCAACCAAAATCTCGCTACCCATTTAAAAAACTCGGGATCCGGATTTATGACCCGGTTCCTTATCCGGGTTAGCAGATATTAACCAATAAACACGGCTTCTTTCTCTTTTCTTTTTTTTCTCCTCTCAGTTCGATCGGGTTGTCTCTCTCTCTACAATTGGGGTTTTTTCAAGCGTTTTTGCGTTCGATTGACGGTTTTGAAGCGGTTTTCATCTTCATCGACGGTTTTGCAGCGGTTGTTTGGTGTATTTAAGTTCGATTTTGTGCTCCATTGAAAGTATTGTTCTCCATTGAAGTTTTAGGTCGTTTTTGGTTTTCTGGATGTGGTTTTCTTTATTTTTCTGTGATTTTGTAGTAGTATTGTGTTTGTTTTATGCTCGTTTATGTGTGTGATGTTTAGTAGTAGTTTTATTTTTGTTTTTTGTTACTCAATTGTTCGAATTTTGCTTATACATGGTGGTTTCTGTTTGAATTTTTTTTGCTTATACATGGTGGTTTCTGTTTGTTTTTTTTTTGCTTATACGTTGTGGTTTTTGTTGTCTGTTGTTGTGCTCCATTGAAGGTATTGTGCTGCATTGACGTTTTTATGTCATTTTTTTCTTTTCTGGATGGAGTGGTATTGGTTTTCTGCATTGACGTTTTCTGTGTTTTTGTAGTAGTATTTTTGCTTTGTTGTTTGTTTTTGTGCTTTGTAGTAGTATTGTGATTGTGGTTTTCATGGTGCTTTGTTCCTTTTTTTTGCTTTGTTTGTGTGTTAGATATGGATGGTGATAATAAAAGGAAGACGCGATCTACTACATCTGCTGCTGCTGCTGTGAATAAACCAAGCACAAGGACGCGAGCTCCTTCTGGTGCGAAGAAAAATGCAAGTCCAAGTGGTGGTTTAGTTTACAAGAGAAAGAAGACATCTCCTCACTCATTAAAAGGTTTCTGCGTTCTGTTTTTTTATGTATTTTGAATAGATTTTTTTGATATCATTTGAAGTTTGTGTCATATCATGGGAAGTTTATGTGATATCATGGGGTCTTTTGATTATATCATGGGGTTTATTTGAAATATTATGGCATATTCAGTGTATTTTTTGTGTGTATTTCATATTAATAGAAATATGATCATGGGGTTTACTGTGATTATCATGGGATATATTGGTTACATCATGGGGCTTTTCTACTTGCTTTTTTTGATTCTGGTAATTGTATTTTTTTTTTTTTTTTTTTTTGGAGATTATGGGGTCTTTTGATGATATTATGGGGTCTTTTGATGATATCATTGGGTCTTTTGGGGATATTTTGGAAATTTTTGTGATATTATGGGGAAGTTTGTGTGATATTATTGTATGTTTTGAGTATATCGTGGTTTCTTTTTTTGATTTGGTGTTGCTTTCTGTTTTATCATTAGAGATGGTTGTTGATATGCGCCGGACTAGAGCTGTTTCAGCTACTTCTTTTAATCCAGGGTCCAGTTCAAGTGATGCTTTGAAGAAGAGTAATAAAAGGAAGCAACCTACTGAGTCTGATTCTGGTAAGTCTATGCATTTTTTTGAAGATCATGGGGTTTATTTGTGAATATCATGGGATATATTAGTCACATCATGGGGTTTTCTACTATGTGTTTTTGATTCTGTGAATTGTATCCTTTTCTTTTTTGGATATCATGGGGTCTTTTGATGATATCATGGGGTCTTTTGTAGATATCATGGCATTTTTAGTGTAAATTCTGTGTGTATTTGATATTAATAGAAATATGATCATGGGGTTTATTGTGAACATCATGGGATATATTGGTAACATCATGGGGTTTTCATATGTTTTTTTTAATAATTTTTTTTTTTTTTTTTTTTTTTTTGTGTTGTAGATTTTCAGGGAGATAAGAAAAAGCGGCGTAAGGAGGGGAAAAGTTTACTGCTGCTGAATTTGATAAGTTGTCGGAGAAGCAGAAGTCTTACTTGATTTGTGTTACTCTGCCTGATGGTAGCGTAAGACATAAGAGGATGGAGGCTTATTGTCAGGCTGAGAAGTTGTTGGACTTGTTTGGAAAATTCAACACAGCACAATTGGATGCTGTAATTGATATAGGTTTTGGTGGTTTGCAGCACGTTATTGTACATTATCTGCCTAGGAAGTTTACTCCTTGGTTGGTGGAGAGGTTCGAGTATGAAAATTATTATATGGTGATTGGTGATGATAGGTTCCTATAACCGGTGATGATGTTTACGATCTGTTTATGATCCCTCGTAATCCTGGTGTTGAGGTGCCTTTGGATAAAAAGTATGGTGATAAAGGGAAGTATAGGAAGGAGATTATTGACAGTTGGACGTGGGCAACTGAACATAAAACCAAATCTGGTGAGGTTCGTTTGTCTACAGTTGCTGATCGGTTGGTTGAGTTAAAGGAGGCGGGGGATGAGTTCAAGAAGCTCTTTGTGTTGTATGTTTGTGGGGTGTTCTTGGCACCTTTGCCTGTAGCAGTTGTTGATCAGAAGCTGTTGCGAGCTGTTGAGAACGTTAAGAAGATTAAGACATATGACTGGTGTAGTTTTGTTCTTGACAGGCTCGGTTCTGCAGTTAGGAGTTTTAAAACTTCGGAGTGTAATGCTATGAGTGGATGCCTCTGGGTTCTTATTGGTTGTTACTTGGAGAGGTTTAGTGTGAGACAACGAGTTCAAGGTCGTGATCTCCCTTTGATTCAGCACTGGAATGATGGTCAGATATCGGAGAGGATCGAGTATGAGAAGAAGAATGGAGGTTTTGGTAAATTATTGCGTGATACCAGCTATCCTCTTACAAAGAGACTTCCTGGTCAAGGTGCTGTGTATTATGTTCCGAAGAAGGCTAGAGACGAATCTTCTGTTATGATATTTTTTTTTTTTTTAATTATTTTTCTGTTAGTTGTGTGTACATGTTTTCATTGGATGTTTGTGTCATATCATGGGATATAACTTTGTTTTTATGGAAGTTTTTTATTATCAGAGAATTTGTAGTTACTGCATGTATATGATATGATGATGTGTATAGTTGATATTATGGGGTATATAGTTGATATCATTGGGTATATAGTTGATATCATGGGGTATATTGTTGAATTTTTATTATGTCAGAAATTGAAGTTACTGCATGTGTAAAGAATTTCATGGGGTATGTAGTTGATATTATGGGGTATATAGTTGATATCATGGGTATATGGTTGATATTATGGGGTATATTGGTGATATCATGGGGTATATTGTTGAAGTTTTTATTATGTCAGAATTTGAAGTTACTGCATGTGTATAGGATTTCATGGTGTATATGGTTGATATTATGGGGTATATAGTTGATATCATGGGGTATATTGTTGATATCATGGGGTGTATAGTTGATTTCATTTTTTTTTTCCTTCTTTACATACTTAGTGTTTTCTCACTGGTTTGCTTATTTGGCTTTTTTATAGACTGCTGAAGAGTCTTGGAAAATATTCATGAATGATATTGAGAATGTTTCGCGTGCTCATCTTGAAAGGATGCAGAAGTGTGGTTCTGGTGGTCAGGAATTGGATGATGTACTAGAACCATCGCAGAGTTGGTTTACTCAAAGGTTTTATGATGATCCTATGCTTCATTCATTTGTTGACAATGTTTGTGTTGAATTGAAGTCGAGGATTGGGGAGTCGATTAGAGCATCTCAGCATGATTCACCTAGTGATTCATTTGTTCCTGCCAATTTAAATGAGAGTCCGACTCAGGTTGATAATAATGAAGGAACCAGTGGTATGGAGAAGGAATTTGAATTATTAGATGATGTGTTGTATCCTGAGAAGCTGAAGAACATTGATGTTTCTTCTATAGCTAGAAATGTTGAGCTAGAGGTTAAGATGCAGGGTGGGATGCATGATGATAGTGATCAGAATACGGAAGAAATTGTTGAGGGTGATGGGACTTTGGTGACTGGGGGTGATGAGCAGATTGTTTTTGAGAAGAAGGGAGGTGATAAGGAACATGATGTTCTTGATATGAATGAGCTTGGTGGTGATGCAGTTAAGAAGGGTGAGAAAGAAGTTGATTTGGAGGAGCTTGGTGGTAATTCAGTGAACAGGGGGGAGAAGAAAGTTGATGTGGAGGAGGAAGTTGTTGGTGATGCAGTGAACAAGGGGGAGAAGGAAGTTGATGTGGAGGAGGAAGTTGTTGCTGATACAGTGAAAAATGTGGAGAAGGAAGTTGTTGTGGAGGAGGAAGTTGTTGCTGATGCAGTGAAAAATGTGGAGAAGGAAGTTGATATGGAGGAGCATGGAGGTTCTAAGGTTGATATGGCTGTTGTTGATGTAGAGAATCCTATGATTGGATCTTCAGGTAAGGAATTGATGAGGATCATGGTTCTGATGATAGTCAGAAGCTCATGGACGATGAAGTTTTGCTTCTACGTACTGGTAGCAAGGATATTCAAGGGATTGAGGTGGATTTAGAGGTTCGGACATTGTTCATTGATAGGTTCCCCAACTATTCTTTTCATGAACTTGGATGTTTTGATGATTGTGGTGAGTTTGATGATTCTCTTGTGTTGGGTTCTGCTGTTATGAGGGTGATTAAGAAGTATATAAAGGGCGTAAATGATATGAGATCTTACAGAAAAGAAGTGGCTGACTATTTGTTCTTCATAACTGAGGATAGCAGGTATTTTTTTATTTTTTTATTTTCTGTTTTTGTGTTCTACATTATATCATGGGATATTTAGGTGATATCATGGGATATAACTTTGTTATCATGGGTGTTTTTTTTATTACAGTTCATGTAACATTTGTGTTTCCTTATATCATTTTTTTTTCTTTTAATGTAGGATCAAGGGAAAGTTTGTTGATATGGGATTAAGCTATTTCATGTATGGAGATAGCATTAGGACGTTGTGTCCTAAGAAGAGGATTTGCACAAGTGTTATTGATTGCTGGATCCGAAATTTGAATTTTACCGAGCTTATCCTCCGTCCTAAGCCAGGGATGCACCGAATGTGGTTATCAATCCATATTTCTGTATGTGTCTGACTGCTTTTTTTTTTTTTTTTTTCTTGCGCTTTGATGTTTGTCAATCAATTATTAATCGTAGTTAATCTGTTTTTGTAGCATCCATGGAGGAAGTTGGCTCATGCGTTTGATGAAGATGAAAAAGAAAGACTTCAAAAGGAGCTTAGTGATAACAGTGTTAAGTTTAAGGAAAAATATTTGTTCCAGATGTTGAAAATGATGTTCTACTCCTTCAGAAGTGTTCTTGGGCCAGGAGATGTTGATATTAGAAGTGTACAACTGGTAAGTTGCTATGTTTTTTTTTATTAAGTTATGTTTTTTAATTTTTGAGGTCATGATATATATTGTCTGATATCATGGGGTATATTAGTTAAATTATGGGGTATATTGTCCATATCATGGGATATATTAGTGAAATTATGGAGTATATTGTCTGATATGATGTGGTACATTAGTGAAATCATGGGGGTATATTGTGTGATATCATGGGGTATTTTAGTGAAAACATGTGGTATATTGTCTGATATCATGTGGTATATTAGTTTTTTTGTGTTTCAGATCTTACTGTTGAGATCATGGGATATGTATCCAATATCATGGGATATATTGTTGATATCATGGTATATTTGCTTTTTCTGTAGTTCTTTTTCCCGTTGATAGCTGGGAATCATTACACTTACTATGTGGTGAATATGGAATTGAAGAGAGTGCAGTATCTTGATAATAGGAATACTGATCCATTGGCCGTTGAAAGTTTTTACATTGTGTTGGTAAGTTATTTTGTATCATGGCAAATTGATTATATCATAGCATAGTTTATGTTACAGTTCAATTTTTTAATTTTTTTTGTTGCCTTTTTTTCTCTTTTTGTAGAAGGAAGTTTTCACAGAGTGCCTTGTTGAAAATTCTTTGCGTCGTGATGGAGATATTAGGGATTTTACATTGGAGAAGATTGTTTTTCATTGGATTAAGACTGAAAAAGATACCGAGGACTGTGGTGTTTATCTGATGAAGCACATGGAGTTGTTTTATGGAAGGTTTTTTGATTTCCCGTGCTTTTACAAGGTACTGTTCTTGTTTTCATATATTTTTTTTCAATGGACTGTTCTTGTTTTCTGGATATATATGTTGTGTATATGTTATGTAGTTTTACTAACTGTATTTTTTAATTTAGGTTTCGTCGAGAGAGGTGCTTAGGGCTGAAATTCTTGCAACACTGGCTTTGTCGAAATTAAACTCGGCGCTTCCATCACTGAAGGGGAAAGTTGCTGCTTTTGTTAATATCAAAGCAAGAATCAGTGACAACGTAAATCACAATCCAAGGTCTCTACATACTCTTCTCAGGATTCAGTATAAGAAAGTTACTGATAAACATGAGAAGGAGGAAATGGAGAAGAGAAAGGAACTTGAAGAGCAAAGGAAAGCTGAAGTTGAACGTGAACAAAAAGAGATTGTTGATGCTATTGCAGCTTCCTTGGTTGATGGTGATCCTAAAGTTGATAGAATCCTACAAGATCCTAAAATAGTATGATAGGTTTCTTTTCTAGTTAAAGTCATGGTATATTTTGTTAGTTAAATCATTGGATACTTTATACCTTTTATGGGATATTAGATCATGTAGTTTTTTCTGCTTTTGGATCATAGTATATTCGGTGATATGATCAAGTTATATTTTTTGTCCTATTTTTCATGTTTTTTGATTTCATGGGATTTTTAAGTTAAATGATGGGATATTAAAGTGAAATCATTGGATGTCATAGTATAATCATGGGATGTTATAGTAAAATCATGGGACTTGAAAGTGAAATCATGGGATGTCATAGTAAAATCATGGGATGTTATAGTAAAATCATGGGACTTGAAAGTGAAATCATGAGATGTTTAAAATGAAATCATTGGAAGTTAATGTTAAATCTTTGTATACATAGATGAAGAAAAACATCCTTGTTAATTAAGATAGGTGATTTCATATCATTGGTTTTATAGTAAAATCATGGGATGTTTCAGTAAAATCATGGGATGTGAAAGCGAAATCATGGGATGTATAAAGTGAAATCATGGGATGTTAAATTGAAAATCATGTGATGTTAAAGTGAAATCATGGCATATGTAGTTGATATTGTGGTAAACATTTTAGTAATTTCTTTCCTGCCTGTTGTTTTGAGTTGTTGTGATGATAAAGGAAAATCATGGGATGTTTAAGTGCAATCTTTGGGTATTTGTCTAATTTCATGGGGTATAAGAATGAGGCATGTATGAGTATGACTTGCAACAAAACAATGTTAATATATATATATATAAGATATATGTCTGAGAAAACATAACATAGGATTAATGTATATAATTTGTAAAATGAAATAAGATGAGTCATTATAGGAAGAATTACAAAGTTCTTGCAATAAATCATATCAAGTGTTTGTCCGGCGGTACTTCAAAGTGTGTCTTTTCTTCCATTGCTCTTTTCTTGTTCTGTTGTCTTTCTAGAAATGTCTTTGGCCTTTGTTTTTTCCTCCCTTTTGTAGTACATTGTGCGGGGTTTAGAACAATTGGTGGGGCAGTAGTGTTCGGGGCAGCAGTTTCTGTTGGTATGTCGGACTCTTCTTCTTGTGGCATGTCCTTGAATTGTGTTGAATCTATAAGATTGTTTATTCCCATCAAGGCTTGATTGTATGCATCTTCTACTATCTTTCTGGCTTCATTTTTTCCTTCTGATTTGATAATGAGTTGATTGAAGCTCCTGTTCATTGACTGTCTCCATGCAATGCATTCCTGTTTTCATATAATGTGATGTTATATTGAAATCATGGCATGTCAAAGAGATATCATGGGATGTTAAAGTGAAATCATGGGATATATAGATGATATGATAGAAAAGAAATGAAGAATTTATTATACCTGTGCATTCTTGTTTGTGCTGTTGGTGTGTACAACACGGTCCCATACCCTCGCTTTAGATGTTCTTGTCCAGCGCTGTAGTATGTACTTCTCGGGTATGCGTTTTATGTTATTTTTGTCCATAACACGGAGGCAATGTTGGCATAGCCAGCCAACCTCTTCAAAGTGTCTACATTTACAGCTCACTTCGATGTCACCAGATGGATGCCTAATGAATAGAACACCATTAATGTCTTCTGGATCATCATCAAGGTAGACATCATACAAAATCTTGTCGCCAATTGTTACAGATTCAACAGCTGTAGTCTCTAGTCCTTTCCTAAATTGTCTCTGTAAGTACTTGAAGATTTTGAGTGTGTATACCTGCAGATAAAAACATGTGAGAGATATCATGGGATATATAGTTGATATCATGGGACATATAGTTGATATTATGGGATATATAGTTTGAGATATACCTCAGCAGCATGCTTGACAAGAGCATTGTTAGAGTTCAGTCTTGGCCTATTATGAGTGTTCTTGTGCTCTTTAAGCTTCTCATTTGATCTCCAGCGGTTGATCACTACATCGAAGAGTCTGAAGAATTGTGTGAGAGATGTATTTTTGTTGGCTCTGAATGAAATTGCATTGTTTGTACTCTCACTCCTTTGAGTAGATAGGATTCCAGCTGAAAAGAAGGGCTTGCTTAGGGCAGGTGACCACTTCTCTTTTAGAGAATACAGTTGATCGAACCAAGATTCATTTTCGAGCTCAAACTCACAAATCATTCCAGAGAAGTATTCTTCAAATTCTTCTTCATTTGACAACCCATAGATGCATATATTGAAAACTTCATTGAATTTGTCATCATGCCTAAGCTTCGAGCAGTTTTTTAATGCATTTTGGTACAAGTGCCAAAGACACAGCCTGTGTCTGGTCTCATCTCCAAAAACCTACACAAGATTAAATAATGGACAGATTATTCATGATTCATGTGCTTATATATTAAAATCATGGGGTATATCGGTTAAATCATGGGGTATATTGATGAAATCATGGGATATAACAGTTGAAATTATGGAAGATTATTCATGTTCATAGAGTTCATATAATGTAGTATATAGTTCATGTAATGTAGTATACAGTTCATATAATATAGCATACATTTCATTTTTTTCTTGTGTGTGTTAATATCTTAAAGTAGATATCATGGGAGATTTAAGCAATATCATTGGACATATAAGTCATAACATAGTACCTGAACAATGGCTTTTGCAATTGCTGAATCTTGATCAGTGAAGATTGTAATTGGCTTCTTCTTATCCATGGCTTTCATGAACTCTTCCATCAACCAGATAAATGATGTAGCTTGCTCATTGGCAATGAATGCACAAGCAAACATTACATTGTTCCAGTGGTTATATACACCAACAAACGGTGCACAAATTAATTAGTCCATATTTGTTGGTCCTGAATGTGGTGTCAAATATATGATGTCACCATAAAGCTCATAGTCGTTCTTCATCATCGAGTCCCTCCAGAAAAGGCTGCACATTTTACCCTCGCCATCCAACTTGTGTGAGTAGTAGAATTGCGAATCCTCATCTTTTCTTTGCTTAAGCATGTCTAACACACACTGTGCATCTGCACCATCCATGATTTTTGTTCTCTTGCGACAAATGTAGTTGATATGGTCCCTCTGGATTATTCCAACATTCTCTTCCCCGCCCGCAGCTGCTGACAAATATTTGAACGCGTCGGTTGGCTTCACCATTGCTTTCTCGAACAAATCAATAATTCCTGCCCTCTCATCATCAATCGTTCTTTCTGACCTGTTGAAGTAACTCCATTCTGGTCTATTCAGTTCATGGTTGTGCCCAATTTTGTGTTCTTTGACTACATATTTCTCGGTTTTGAAAATATTTTGGATCCTGAAGATAAAAACATGTGTGAGATATCATGGCATATATTGTTGACATCATGGGATATATCGTTGATATCATGGGATATATAGTTGAGAACATGTGAGTTTTTTTTTACCTCATCATTGCTTTGCAATCACACCTTCCACTACAGTTTTGCCTTCTTTTCTTAATCTTCTTAGGCTCATCACCTTCTTCGTCTTGTGCAGCAACAGTGGGTGATGGAGTGATGGGTAATGGGCTTGGGTTTGCCTTACTTTTACCTTCACGGCTGCACAAAAAGTACTTCTCCCATATTTCACCATTATTACCAATACGTGAGGTTGCTTTCTTCACAGAAAATCCAACATTTGCAGCATGCCTTTTGTACAGGAAGTATAGTTGATCAAAAGTTCCACTGATTCCCTTTAAGCATCCCGTAATGTCAAAATCAGGGGGAAGATCATTTACGTCTGCATATGAAATATGTTTTCACAAGATAGGTGATTTCATGGTAAATATGTTTGATATCATGGGATATATTGTTGATTTTATGGGACGTATGGTTATTTTCATGGGATATAACTTTTAGTTTTACTGCATGTGTGCATGTACTAGATATCATGGGATATATGCTTAATATCATGGGATATATGCTTAATATCATGGGATATATTGTTGATTTTTATGGGATGTATGCTTGTTCTCATGGCATTTAATTGTTAGTTTTACTGCATGTGTGCATGTACTAGATATCATGGTATATATGCTTAATATCATGGGATATATGATATAGTGTACTACTGTATGTGTATGCACTAGAGAATATGGTATGGTTGAAATCATGGGACATATAATTGATTTCATGGGATATATGCTTAATATCATGGGATATATCTGTCAGTTTACTGTATGTGTGCATGTACTATAGAATATGGGAGACATGGTTGAAATCATGGGAAATATAATTGATTTCATGGGATATATGCTTAATATCATGGGATATATGATATAGTGTAATACTGTTTGTGTATGCACTAGAGAATATGGCATTGTTGAAATCATGGGCCATATAATTGATTTCATGGGATATATTCTTAATATCATGGGACCTATTGTTGATTTCATGGGATATAACTTTTGGTTTTACAGTATGTGTGCATGTACTAGATATCATGGGATATATACTTAATATCATGGGATATATGATTGAGTTTATGGGATATAACCTCTGTTATTTTGTGTTTCTGCTTCTTCAGTCACTGGAAGCTGTTGATTACTAGCAGCAGGATTTTGAGAAGTTGACATCTAACAATCACAACAATAAACACATTTTACGTAGCAACAACACAAAACATATCTTGCAGATGCAGATTTACGTAGCAGCAACACAAAACAAAGCTTGCAGATGATGATTTAAGTAGCAACAACACGAAACAAAGGTTGCAGATGATGATTATGTAGGAACATCACGAAACAAAGCTTGTAAATAATGATTTACGTAGCAACATCACGAAACAGAGCTTGTAGATCATGATTTATGTATCAAAATCACAAATCGGAGCTTCCAAATCATGATTCACGTAACAAAATCACAAATCGAAGCTTCCACATCATGATTCACGTAATAAAATCACAAATAGGAGCTTCGAGATCATGATTCACGTAACAAAATCACAAATCGGAGCTTCCAGATCATGATTTACGTTACAAAATAAAAATCAGAGCTTCTAGTTCATGAATCATGTAACAAAAACAAAAATCCAAGCTCCTAGATCACGAATTGAAGCTTATAGACCATTAATTGCAGAGATGAATGAATTTTTGTACGTACGTTTGATTTAGATGCAGAAACGACGGCGTAGCTGGAGGTGGCGACGGCGACGACAACGTAGGTGGTCGTGGCGGTGGTTTCGACGTCGAGATGGAGGCGGTGCGACGTAGAGATGGAGGCGGTGGTTTCTTTCTCTCTCTACCGCCGTTTTCTCTCTCTTCGAAGTTGCGTTCGTTTCTGTGTTTGAGCTGGAGAGCGAGTTTTTGTTATAACCCGCTTTATGACTCGTTTCTGAGTCGGGTTGTTGGGTTGGGGCTTTTTTAAAAAGCTACTAATTAGTTGGGGTTGATTTATAATTAGTAGAAGTTGGTCTATACTAGAGACGGTCTACTAGGAGACGGACTCTAAAGTTTCTCATTTTATTTTCTACAATGTCATTGAAACAAATTTATGAGTTAGACAAAACGACAATTTTTTACTTAAAAAAAATATGAGTGCATTCCTTTAAATAAATTAAAGATTTTAAAATTATAAAATCATGTTCATATTGAGAAAACATATCATAATACATAATTTGCCGGGACTATAGTATAGATTATGTTTTACGACGGGATTAGATATTAAAAATGTAACCAAAAGATTGCACCCGACATGATTATTCCCTAACAATATTGATCGTAATTATTTAGAACGCTAACAGTATTTGATGGGTCTAATTCGTAATAATTTAGAACGCTATTTGTCACTATAAAAAATATGGTTTTTAGCCACGAATCTATTCGTGGCTGAAAAGACCGATCCGTGGCTACAAAGTTGTAGCCACGGATAGATCCGTTACTAATAAACTTGTCGCCATTTTTGGCGTAGCAGCTTGTTAGCCACAGATAAGTATCTGTGGCTAAACCTAGCGACAAATCGGGACTTGTAGCCACGAATAAGGACTTGACCGGGTTAGATTCGGGTTCCGGGCTTTGCCACGGATAGATTTTATCCGTCTTTACACCTAGAAACGGATAAAATCTATCCGTCACACTTCGTATTATTTAATAATAAGAAAACAGATGTGAGTGCTTTACGGATAGATATTATCCGTTGGCGCTTTTGCCACGGATAAAGTATATCCGTTACTAAGTTAACTGATTTAATTTAATTTTTTTCTTTTTCTATTTTATTTTCAATATTATTAATATTAGACATGTGATAATATTTATTGGGTATTTGTAGATTTAATTATACAAAAATTATACGAATTAATGTAGAAAAAAAACATTTAATCTACGAATACATTAAAACATTCTAAGAATGTACATTCTAAAAAAATAAACTACAAAGTGTTCGTACGGTGATAAACATAAATCCAAACAAGAAAACTAGCTAAGGGTCTGGGTTCTCCACTGCACCAGCCCAATGCTCGGGTATCGGTGCCGACGACGGGTTCCAATGCGCATCCCACAAATCATAATTGTCGGGGTCAATGTAGTTAGCCCAAGCATGAGACTCGTTATCGATGCGCAATCGTTTTTCTAGGTGAACCCTTCGCCTGTAGATGGGGGAAGCCTGTTGGTTGAAGACCTTCCACAACATCTTTGAACGCACAATAGGGACCCAATAGTGCGTCTGCAAGAGTTCAATTACTTAAAATAAGCCAAATATATATAGTAGTGGGCGTCGTCTACCCATGTTGAATGTGGACTTACATATTGTTAATAAATAAGGTAGTGGGCGCCGCCTACCCATTTTCAATGCGGAAGTACGTATGTTTTATAAACAAGGTAGTGGCCGCCGCCTACCCATTTTGAATGCGGGCGTAATAATGCAAACATACTTGAACGTTTGTAAGTAAAGTACCTGGAGCTCAAGGAAATAACCCCACCTCACGCTGAAGGGAATCGTACTCCACTTCTGGCCGCCACTCGGATTACCAGGAGGCGGCGACGACTTTCGGTGCAGTATCGTGGATAGCATGTCTCTAGCAGACTCCGGAAACAACATGTCATACACAATTTTAAAAGTTTTAGCCATTAATTACAACTATATATAACAAGCACATAGGAGAACTATATCAATTAATGAGAACTTACCTTCCACCAACATAGTGCAACACTGGAAGGCCATTGTATGTCTGGCCCGGAAACCAATCGAGGAGTGCCACGTCCTCCTGGGGGGTTGTGCTCCACCGTTGTTCATTATGTCTGTATGTAGAAAATGTAAGTTGAAAACAATGATAATTAGTAAAGAAATAGAAAGTCTAACATATCAAATAGAGTACATATACAATTTCAGTGTAGACGGGGATTTGCGGACAAGGTGAGTCCGTACTGTTTACTCCATGCATATGGTTTACATGATTACCGCAGTACAAACCCCCTTTGTTACAAGACCCCAAGTACATTTAATTGTAATTTAAATGTAGACGGAGCCTTGGAACTAAGGGAGTTCGTACTGTTTACTCCATGCATACCATATTTAACTACACTTCTAGTCATCAACCTATATATATGGTTTACATGATTACCGCAGTACAAGCCCCCTTAAGTTACGAGACCCCGTGTACATGTAATTGTAATTTAAGTGTAGACGGGGCCTCGGAACAAAAGGAGTTCGTACTGTTTACTCCATGCATACCATATTTAACTAAACCTCTAGTGCAATCAGCCTATATATATGGTTTACATCATTACCACAGTACAAACTCTCTTAGTTACGAGACCCCGCGTCCATTTAGTTGTAATTTAATTAAGTGTACACGGGGCCTAGGAACCAAGAGAGTTCGTACTGTTTACTCTACGCATACCATATTTAACTAAACTTCTAGTGTCATAAGCCTATGTATATATATGGTTTACGTGATTACCGCAGTACAAACTCCCTTAGTTACGAGACCCCGCGTACATTTAATTGTAATTTAAGTGTAGACGGGGCCTAGGAACCAGGGGAGTTCGTACTGTTTACTCTATGCATACCATATTAAACAAAATTACTCTATGAAATTCATTTATTACTAGGCCAAGCGATAGAGAATGACTGAAATACGCCGCAGTAACAACGCCATTCGAAATGTTGTTGTTATGGTACCTGCGTACTACAATCATTTACAACACAAGGACAAGTTGTTTATTACTATAATGGTGTGTTCAGTCAAATACACTCAGTTCGATTTAATGTCGGGGAGACTTTTCCATTGGTTTAACGCTTACTGATCGATAGTAAGCATATACTATTAGTTAGGACCCAAAAGAAGTCTTACCAACGCGTCGAAACCAATTATAATAGCATCATCACACTTTATAAATTATATAAAACTATGAAATAGGACCAAAACTATAATAACTCTTATTGTTTGTGTAGTAAAAAAAAAGCCTAAACCAATACATCGAAACTAATATTTGTATAGCATCATCACACTTTATATTTCCAAAATAGAGTGATATGCAGAATTTTAATCTAATTACTGATTCTAGCTAACATAATTAATTTAATGTAATTTAAACTACAGTTAACATATTTAATTAAGAAATCTAATTAATTTAATTTTCAGAATATTATAAAAATTAATTAACATAAATTAACAAATATGCAGAATTAAAATAAAAACATTATTAATAATTATGAATAATGGACTGGCCAAATATATAGAATTAACAAAATAAATTTAATTAAATTAACATAATAAATTTAATTAATTCATAATTAACAGAATAAATTGACTGAATAAATTTAATTAATTCATAATTAACATAATAAATTTAATTAATTCACATTTCAACCATTAATTCCATATTCAATCCAGATCTAATACAATAATTCCAATAATTTCATATTTAATCTAATAATTTTCATTTTAGAATTTACAAATGCAGAATTAAACTAATTTGCACAGAGACTTATATAACGCACCAAAAAAACAGGATCAAGCAAAAAAATAAAAAAAATAATAATAAAAAAATAAAAAAAATAAAAATTAGGGTTAGGGTTCTAACCTTATTTGGACAGGGAGTCGACAGAAGAGGAGGAGCTGGACGTTTCCGGTGGCTGTGGTGGTGGTGTCGTCACGGCGGCACAATGGTGGTGGCTCCCTACGGGATTCAACCAATTAGCAAGAGAATGAGAGGAAATTAACGATCGGGGAAGAACAAGAGAATGAGAGGAAAGGGAAGAGAACACTTACCGATCGAAGGTGGTGGTGGATGTGGTGGCTCCGATGGTGGCTCTTGTGGTGGCACCTGTGGAGGAGACGGAGAAGAGAAGTGGGTTTAGGGTTTGGAGTGGGAGAGAAATGGAGGACTGCACCCATTCGGGCATTATATACTCAGCCTTAGCCACGGATAAAATCTATCCGTGTCTACGAATTTATTTTAGTTTTTCTTTTTATCTTAAAATAAAAACAGTCAACTACTTAGCTACGGATAATTTTATCCGTAGCTATACTAGCAACGGATAGAATGTATTTGTGGCCCTACGGCACGAACTCGGGCCTGACCAAGCACGAACTGAGCGTTCAAACTCAGTTCGTGGCTATCCGTTGTTAAAAGGCCGATTTGTTGCTAGTTTAGCCACGTATAGTATCCGTCTCCACGTTTGGTGGCTATTTTGAGGATTTCTTGTAGTGTGTGTTTGACGGGTCTACTACATAGTTTAAAAGCTAATTATGTTCGACGGGTTTATTACGCAATAGTTTAGATCACTAACTGCATTTCCACATGTGTATAGTTTAGAATACTAAATGCGCTCGACGGGTCTATTCCGCAATACTTTAGAACATTAATTTTGTTTAGTTCGAAAGATCTATGCACTTCATTTGCTTATATTTTGATGGATCAAATACAATGTCATGCGCGTAAAGTTTTGCTAGGTACTATTATGTTCTAACTGCTAAATTATTTTTCATTCTAACTATGTTCAACGGGCCTATTCGCAATAGTTTAACAATTAGGAATTTCTAAATAAAATGGAGGGAAGTATATCAGATTGTTTGGCTCTCTTTTTATTTTGGGGAGTTTCGTTCTAAAAACGTAAATTAGATTTGTCTCTCTTTTTGAGCCACCTCTCAACACTATTCACGTTTTAGGTTTTTAGATTTTTCATTTTTGTTTTTTTTCTTCAGAATTTATATCTATATATTATTTCTCTCTCTATAACCCATTATCTATCTTTCTCTTTCTATAATTTTTTTTTAGACATCATCATTTTAATCTTACTAACCACCATTCTAAAAATGTAAAAATGTAACTTGAAAAGAGAGCCAATGGTTCCGTATTTTTTTTTTTGTTATAATAGTTTTTATACTTATACGTTTATTTTTATTCTATAAATAAACTGTATGGGTTCTTGTGTTCTTAAAACACGTACTATTCCAATATCCCATAATTATTTTGTGCAACATTGTGTCAAAAAAGTGACAACATTGGTGAGTGTGTCAATTCTGAACCTCATAACTCGATCGAGTGATTTTCTGTGCTAAATAGTCCCGTGCAAGCATGTTGCTCCCACATAACTCCTCAATTCAAAGCAAAGTTTCCTCTAAATATAGTACTTCCACCAAAACAAAACCCTTTCCTCATATTTGAAGTACACTGCTAAACTCAGAGGATAATTTAACAAATTGTAAAGAGAACCTTAATCGACAATTAGTATACATTTTGGAAAAACACTTACTTGTACGTAAGTATTAAACGTATATATAACCTAGAAAAATATTGCAATATGAATAACTATAATGAAAATTTAACTATTATAGATTTGAAGACAGTCATGTGGATGTACGCTTTAAATATGTCGAATTTTTTTTTATCTTAAAAAATAAATATAGTTGAAAGTTCGCCAAAATGTGAATGGATTACTGAATTAAGGTTGAAAATAAATGTAGCACATATGCTAGTAGGACTACATCAATAAATTCAACATTTTTAAAGATATATCACTACATGAGCGTTCTCATACCTCAGTTGAAACCCTCATTGTTGTTGTTCATGTTAGAATTTATTTATTTTTTGTTCTATCGTCATGAAACAACTAAACTTTTATACACGTTTACATATGTACAACGTGAGCCCTTTAATGGATGGATAATTTGTTAAGCGTCTGTTTGCAATTTATCAAACTTATGGACCTGTTAGTAAAATACAAAACTTTGTCCCTAAATTTAGTAGTACAAACTGACCAGAATCTTTGTCCCTAAATTGCTTCCCGGTTGTAAATGAAAAACGTGTGTTTTCCTTTTCTTTCCACACTTGTATAATAAATTAGAATTTCTGAAATCTTAAAAAAATAAAGTTTCTTGGTCAGCGGTTGTAAAAAAAAAAAAAAAGGAAAAAGAAGCATTTTTAAGCACCATCAATCTCTCAAATTTCTCAAATGAAAGAAATAATGGAGTCACTAAATTTCAGTGTGCGTGGGAAAAGCTGAAATCTTCCCTATTTATGGTTTACTGTTAGTGTAGTACAACAATTTCAATAAATTCTAAGGTAAGATAAACTCTATGATGTTGACATTTCTGTTGTACTACTGCAACACTTTGTACTACAAAATCAACCCTCTTTTCCACTACCACCATGTTAGGTTTCGATGATCTACATTTCTACATAGCCCTTTTTTTTCCCTCTTTAAATCCCCTTTGTATTCTATATAAAATCCGCACATTCTTTTGTTAATCTCCATCTGTCAATGGTGATGGATAATGAATGATTAGGTAAAACCCACATTGTGTGTGCTCCCAAGATTTTTCCTTTTTGTCTTGTCTATATCATCATCAAGACTCCTCTGTTTCTTGCTTTCTGGGCTTTTTCTGTCATCAAATTCTCTCTCTCTTCTTGGTAAGTGTATTCTTCAATGTTGTTGATTTATAGTTAGTTTATGGTTTCATGTTATATGATGGTATATGTTAAATTTGCGGAGTAATATCGAATTCTTATAGTTCTTGAATTGCATTTTGCATGTATAGGAGTAGTTGTAATATTTGCCGTTCAAAAAAAAAAATCTGTTTGTGTATGTTGGACTTAAGTTTGATGGTTTGATGTTTGTAAACAGAACAATTGAGAAAAGATGACTACAGGTGAAAAGGGGGAAGAAATGGTGGAAATTGGGAGTGAGGATTTGGAAAGAAGAGATCAACAGGAGAATGTGAAGGCGGCCGTGATTCCACCTTGGCAGAAACAGATCACAATTCGAGGAATCGTTGCGAGTTTGTTGATTGGTGTTATTTACAGTGTCATAGTCACCAAGCTTAATCTGACAACTGGCCTTGTTCCGAATCTAAATGTATCAGCTGCTCTTCTGGCCTTTGTCTTCATCAAGACATGGACTAAACTGCTCCACAAGGCCAATATTATGTCTGCTCCATTTACCAAACAGGAGAATACTATTATCCAGACTTGTGCAGTTGCTTGCTATAGCATTGCTGTTGGAGGTTAGTTAGTATACTGCTTTGCCATTTCCTTGCGTGTTTTTGTTGATGATATGTAATGTATCATAGCTTGTAGATTAGATGAAATTCTTTCAGATGAATTCGATTTTCAAGTTCTTGACTGAATTAGGTTATGTGGTGGTTGTTAGGTGGATTTGGGTCGTATCTTCTGGGGTTGAATAAGAGAACGTATGAACAGGCAGGAGTAGATACGGAGGGGAACGTACCGGGGAGCCATAAAGAACCCAGCTTAGATTGGATGATCGGTTTTCTATTCGTTGTTAGCTTCGTTGGCTTGCTGGCTTTGGTTCCTCTCAGGAAGGTTAGCAGTCACATTCAAGTGTTGGTCTTTTTCCTGATTTAGCCTGTTGGTTATCAATCTCACCTGGACGTTTACCGTTTTTGGCAGATCATGATCATAGATTACAAGTTGGCGTATCCAAGTGGGACAGCGACTGCTGTTCTCATCAATGGATTTCATACAACCAAAGGAGACAAGATGGCTAAGTAAGCAAGCAATTCTTGGTACTTGATATAGTAAATCAAATCCCTGTTGCATTTCAGAATAAATGAGTTTTAACCTTCCAAGTGTTTGTTTTTCTCCAATTTCAGGAAACAGGTTCAGGGATTTATGAAGTTCTTTTCGATTAGCTTCATGTGGAGTTGTTTCCAGTGGTTCTACACCGGTGGTGAAACATGTGGATTCATCAACTTTCCGACTTTTGGATTGAAAGCCTGGAGGCAAACGTAAGTGTACCACTCTTCTCAGTTATTTTGTCTGATTCATCTGAGTCGAAACTGATTCAAGATGGTTACATTTTGCAGCTTCTACTTTGATTTTAGTGCGACATACGTAGGAGCAGGAATGATATGCTCACACCTCGTGAACTTGTCTTTGCTATTCGGAGCTGTGCTCTCGTGGGGTGTCATGTGGCCGCTCATCCATCACAGAAAAGGAGAATGGTTCCCGGGGGATATTAAGGAGAGCAGCATGAAGAGTTTAAATGGTTACAAGGTATTTTAGAGTCTAGACACTCTTAATGCCTATTAACAACTTACTTAGATTGCAAACTGAATATAATTCTTGGTTTTATGTTTTATGCAGGTTTTCATATCTATAGCCCTTATTCTAGGCGATGGCCTTTACAACTTTTCGAAGACCATATTGTTTACTGCCAAAAGTATGCATTCTGCATTCAACAAGAATAATAACAAAGCAGGTGAATTAGCAGCTTCTTGTTTATGTGATGTTGGTTGCATACTTTCTGTCATTATGTTTTTGCTTCATCTCTTTGGGTCTGTTTGGATATACTAGTTCTGAGATGTCTCTGAATCCACTTCTTGAGCAAGCAGTAGTTACATACTTACAGCCTAACACGTAAACATAAAAACACGTACCGCATGTGCTTTTGACCGTCTAACGCATTAGGCCATCTCATACATGTGTTTATCATGATTTGTATCATCTCATTTGTCATAAGACACTGATGGCTATAAAGAATTATCCTCATGTCTATCTATCCGTAGTTGATGCTTAAAGGTCAAATTTCTCAAGTTACATCATACAGAGAATATAATGCTATGCTTTCTTGAACAATATCACTTTAACCACTTGTGTGGCCCAAAATAATATGCTGATATAGTCATACATACCACAGTCAAAGCCTCCATCTTCAAGACAAGATTCCTACTCTATCTACAGGAATATGTCTCACTCATCTTTTTCAAGATGAATTACATGTAACCCCTGAAGAATACTGTAGTTCTGGATAAGCCCTCAAGTTTCTAAAAATTACATGCATTCCACTAGAGATCATGTAACTTTATAATCCCTCTAAATTGTGTGTAGATGTACTGATATGTTTCTTTATGCAGCAGTTGCAGACGAAAATCATGTTCCATTGGATGATCTCCAAAGGAATGAATTGTTTATAAAAGAGAGTATTCCTCTCTGGGTTGCGTGTGTTGGCTACTTGTTCTTCTCCGTGATCTCCGTTATTGTCATCCCCATCATGTTCCCACAGTTGAAGTGGTATTATGTTGTGGTTGCCTATATTATGGCCCCGTCTTTGAGTTTCTGCAATGCTTATGGTGCTGGTCTAACCGACATGAATATGGCATACAACTATGGTAAAGTGGCTCTCTTCGTGCTTTCTGCTTTGACCGGAGTAGAAAATGGTGTAGTCGCAGGGCTCATTGGATGTGGTCTCATAAAGTCCATAGTGTCCATATCCTCAGACTTGATGCACGATTTCAAGACAGGACACCTCACTTTAACATCTCCCCGGTCTATGCTTATCAGCCAAGCCATAGGGACAGCTATCGGTTGTGTAGTTGCTCCTTTGACATTCTTCCTCTTTTACAAGGCATTTGATGTTGGGAACCCAGATGGGGTCTATAAAGCCCCTTATGCTATCGTATACCGAAACATGGCAATTCTTGGTGTTGAAGGGTTCTCTGCTTTGCCTAGTCATTGTTTGCAACTCTGCTATGGGTTTTTCGCATTTGCTGTATCGATCAATCTAGTGAGGGACATTGCACCAAAGAGGTACGGGAAGTGGATTCCTCTTCCGATGGCCATGGCCGTGCCGTTCCTTGTGGGAGCTTACTTTGCGATCGATATGTGCATAGGGAGTCTCGTCGTTTTCGTTTGGCATAAAATTAACAGCAGGAAGGCGGGTTTGATGGTTCCAGCCGTAGCATCCGGTTTGATATGCGGTGATGGATTATGGATTCTTCCATCTTCAGTCCTTGCTCTTGCGAAGATTAGCCCTCCAATGTGTATGAACTTTTTGTCTGCCGGAGTCTCCTAAGGGAGCAAATCAAACTAGATAATGGATCAAAATGTGTTGGTTAGTTCTGTAGGTAGAACAGAACAGCTATAAAAGCTTGTCCCAGTTGCAAACATATTGACCTTACAGCATACAGTTTTGGCATATGAGCAAATCAGTAGGAATAAGGTTAAGATTGTGAGCCATAACTTATGCAATTATAGAGTTGTAGCTTCGGAAGCACAGGCATGGTATTTATGTATAATGTATTATACTAAAAAAAAAGTATAATAAAAAGAAGAAGAAAAAGGTTGAGGTTAAACTTACTGTAATGTTGAACCCCAAATGCACAAGTTATCAAGGTACAGTATCAATCAATCTATCTATTAATATATGAAAGCAAGGTTTTGCTTTAAGCAAATACCGAGGTGTATTCACATTATATGGAATTTTGCTCCAAAAATTATTTTCTAAATTAATTTATTAAGTTTTAATTTCTTTTTTATTGTTTCATATTAATTATGGATTATGGATGCTTTAATGACTAATTGTGTAACTCCCATTTGAATACTAATTATATATGTGCATGGAAGAGCACATTAACGTCTTAGTCATGCATGTTCCTCCAATGCCCGAATCAATTACAAATTATGTGTAATATAATTGAAATTAAATTCAAATAATCAAATTTGTACAAATTTACTATTGTATGGTGTGTCTGTCTGGCCGCCTTCATGTACACTGTGTCTATAACCCTTCTGAAAATCATTATGAAGTTTAACGTAAGGATTCTTTCACACAACATGATTTATTTGCATATAGAATCTGCGAAAGATACATTGTATCCATATTATAAACATAAAAGTATAAATAATGTTGAGTGTTTAATTAAAAAATGTGTTTGAGTTTGTAATTCATGGTAAGAAACAATTAAAATCAAGTCATAAAATGTAGAAAATAGTTTAAAACGATAATTCCATGAAACATTAGTAGAACATACGATTCTATTTTACCAGATTATTCTACCACATTTTCATAGGCAGGAGTGAAAGAATATGATGTCATATTATATATATAAAAATCTAGATCAACATTTTTAAAAAATAGAAAAACTATTGTATTTGAAAATATTATTCATGATAATTTAAAATTCCGATAGCACTTGTGGGATATTATTTCGTATAGAGTTTATATAAATAATGAAAACTAAATTTTACTCCATGCACATATTATTAATAAAAAATTTGAGATAATTCCACATAATTATTCCACGATAATATAGAATATAGAATAATAATGTTTTTATAAACGATTATTCCTCTATTATTTTGGAACAAAAATTGTATCCGACGGGTTGTTCCAAATAATTAATGTTTAGGAAATTTTTTATTTTGCGCTGAAACCTTTTACATGATTTTCAAAATGCACTGAAACATATGTTAAATTCCAAATTACACTCAAATATTTTACAAACAATTTCAACTTACACCAAATTTTAACACCGTTAGATTTTCTGTTAGAGTAAAATTGTAAATTACATATTCTTCTCTTTTTCACAGACAAAACACGATCTATCAACACGATCTCATAAGTTCAAAGAAACAAAAACTCACCGGCGAGACACAACTCAGTCCACACACACATCCCAATTATCGACCCAATTCTATGTGATTCTTCCTGAGATCGATCGCGTCTGGTATCCCTAATTCTCTTCCATATCAATCGGTTTTTGTCTTTCCAAATCACATATAAACCCTAATCCCTTTCTATGGAATAATTTGTGCAAAGTGGTCCTATTCCTTTGTTAACTTGGCGGGGTGTTATAGCTTGGCGGACTGGATGTTACGTCCGATATTGCGTTGGAAAGGTGCTGGACGGAATTAGTCGTCGACTACTGCAGTTCTGCTTCACCAGTGAGCAGGTGTTATAGTTTCGGCGTCTTTGTTGTGTTGGTTATTGGTCTAAAGTTGGGTTGTATTTTGGATGTATTTAATTGAGTAAATACTAAATAGGGGTTGTAATTGTTGGTTAGGGGTATCATATGTGTGAGTATTCTGGTAGATTTGGATTTTTTTTAATTTTTTTTTTTTTGGTGTAATTTGAATATTATTTGTTTGCAAAGGTTTGTGTGTAATTTGAAAAAAAGAAAAGATAACTAACATAAAAATTTAACGCTGTTATGCGTTTGTGCAAAATGAAAACTTTGATGAGAGGTTTCAATGCAATTTGGAATAAAACAAAGGTTTAAGTGTATTTTGGAAAACATGAAAAAGTTTTTAATGCAAAATAAAATGTTTCCTAATGTTTGAAAGAAAATAGAAGGATAACTAAAATTCTAAATTAGGTGCATAATGAGAATAAAAAGTTAGACATAATTTATTGAAGAGAACATTAATAAGCAAGAATCAAAAGAATTGACCCAATAATTAGTTGTGAAGAAGAGGAAGGAACAACAAAACATTCAAGTCATAAAGAAAATAGAGGATAACTAAAATTCTAAATTAGGTGCATAATAATGAGAATAAAAAGTTCACTAAAAAAAAGAATAGAAAGTAGGACATAATTTATTGAAGAGAACATCAATAAACAAGAATCAAAAGAATTGACCCAATAATTAGTTGTGAATAAGAGGAAGGAACAACAAATCATTCAAGTCATAAAGAACATATTCAGTCAAGCCTCGAACGGTATAATTCAGCGCATGAAACATTTATTGCATGTGAGTCAAGCACAACAAAACAAGAAAGCAATGTGAAACGTTTGAATTTCACCGAATAGCCGCACGCATGTGTCACACTGGAACAAACATTGTATTAGGTGCATAATGAGAATAAAATGTTGGACAAATTTTATTGAAGAGAACAAAAACAAGCAAGAATTACAAGAATTGACCAAAGAATTAGTTGTGAATAAACTGAAGGGACAACAAAACATTCAAGTTGTTTGAAGAACAGATTTAGCCAAGCCTCGAACAAGATAATTCGGCGCATGGAACATTGGTGCATGTGAGCCATGCACAACAAATCAAGAAAGCAAGGTGAAATATTTGAATTTCGTCTAATAGCCGCACGTGTCACACGGGAACAAGAACTGTATAAGGTGCATAAGGAGAATAAAATGTTGGACATATTTTATTAAAGAGAACAACAATAAGCAATAATTAGAATAATAGACCCAAGAATTAGTTGTGAAGAAGATGAAGGAACAACAGTTTATTTAAGACATGAAGAACAGATTCAACAAAGTCTCGACTGGGATAATTCGGCGTATGGAACATTGGAGCATGTGTCGTGCACACCATATCAAGAGAGCAAGGCGAAAGGTTTGAATTTCACCAAATAGCCACATGTGTCACACCAGAACAAGAAATGTATTAGATCCATAATGAGAATAAAAAGCTTGACATATTTTATGGAAGAGAACAGCAACAAACAAGAGTTGAGAGAATTGATCCAAGAATTAGTTGTGAAGAAAAGGAAGAAACTGCATAACATTCAAGTCCGGAAGAACAAATTCAGTCAAGTTTCGAATGGAATGATTCGGTCGACGCATGGCACATTGGTGCATGTGAGCCATGCACAACAGATCAGGAAAGCATGGTGGGAGGTTTGAATTTGGTGGAATAGTCGTCTACGTCACATCGAAACATGAGTTGTAACAAATTCATACAGTTAGGGCTAAACACATCACAATTCCCATCCTCTCAATTAATTTCCTCTCATCCTCCAGATTTTACATTCGTAGTTTTCGAAGGTGGTTGTATTTCCTTGATTAAGCAACTTAATGCTCGTGAACCATCGATGGGTCCGTTGGGGTGTCTGGTTGCTGATATTCGGGAGTTGGCGGTTTCACTCCAGTCATGCTCTTTTCGCTTTGTACGTCGACAAGGAAATCAGCTTACACACGCATTAGCTTCAAATGTTTTTTGGATATTACTGGGCAGTCTATATTACCGCCTGAATGCTGGAATGTTGTCTGATGTACTCTGTATTTCTGATGATGAAATGAAATGATTATTTGTTCTAAAAAAAGAAATAGAAATAATAGGAGGATGAAGGATGCCCATAAATAAAAATATACCATGATAATGACAAACAACTATTTTGTTTGACCACATTATTCTCCACTTATATTTAAAAATATTTAAGAAAAAAAATGAAGGAATACAAAAAAGAAAAAATCCGTACCGTGTTAAGAAAAAAATTATTCAAATCATTTCGACGATATTATTTCGTTTTTTTTTTTCACTGTAAATAATTTTCGAACAGTTTGTGGAGCTATGCAATGGAACAAGGATGATTGTATAACTGCTCTTGAGAAAAGAATCATAGAGGCCACAATGATATCAGGGAAGAATGTTGGAAATAGGGTATACATTCCCCGTATGCTATTGTCACCTTCTGATATGATCAAATTTCCTATTAGATTCCAGCGCAGACAGTTTCCAATGGCAGTTAATTACGCGATGATTATTAACAAAATCCATGGTCGGGCAACTGTATGTTGCATTTTCACGAGTAACCAACAAAAAAGGTCTAAAAATTGTTAGTACTAGATGAAGAAGAGAGGTCATATGTGACAACTAATATTGTATACAAAGTAGTTATTTACAACCTAAGGTAATTTTATCACTCTTACAAAATTCTTGCTATTCATTGTTTATCTTTGATAGTTTGTGCTTCCTTGATTTTCATTAGGATTTTTTTGTCAAATTAATAGCTCCCTTAATGTTTTATTCAATTCGTGTTGCAGGTGATGATCACATCTACATTTATGTACAATAAATATATCTTCAACTCTTTTATTTCTTTTGTTATTATTTGATACAAAACCATCAATTTTTTCTGAAATTATTCATCATATTTGTAATATCGTTTTTTAAACGGTCAATCTAACATACGCTCTCCTACTCCTACACTACTCCTTAACCACCTTATAACTCCAAATATTCTAAATCAACTTATGTCTCTGTAGAGTTTTGAACCCCACACCCCTGCATGCTACTCCAACACCCTTACCATACGGTCACCTTTATAACTCCAACAAATTTGTAATATCATTCGATACATTACATTTACGTAACAGTAAAACTATATCGTGGCATCGCCACGGGCTATTACTAGTCAATTAAGACACTAATGAGAAACTGGCATTAGCCAGCTCTCCAACTTAGCCAGCTCTCCAACAGGCATTATCAATCAATTAAGACACTAATGGCCCTCCAATCGACAGATGGTCACAACCGAGGCCCAACTGTTAGGCTGCCCAATTTCATCTTTTCTTGCGGTTTGATTTTTGATACAGAGAAACTGACTAATATATCACGAGGGATCCTTGGATTTGGTAGGACTTGTACTTCTCTTCCTTCACTAGTGTCTACTGCTTTAGGAATCGAAAACAAGTTCACAATTTTTTTAAGTTCCAGGAATGGCGTCCTTTTTCTAGGTAATGAACCCTAAAAAAAAAAAACTGATATGCAACTGTAGGATGAATAATGGTTCCTCATTAACCTAGGTAACGGTCCGTATGTAATGCTTCCGGGTGTAACAATCACATACAGGCTCACTTACGCTCCACTTTTTACTAATCCTAAGAGTACTGCATACCCGGTTCTGGATACATTCCCAGATCAACATTGGCCGTCAATGGAGTATTTTATCGGGGTGGACTCGGTGAAGATCAATGGAAAAATGGTTCCAATAAGCTCAAGATTGCTGAATATCGACGCAAAAGGCTATGGAGGAACAAAGATCAGCACTATTGAGCCTTATACAGTATTGCATACATCAATCTACAATGCCATCACAAAGGCCTTTACCAAGACTATTTCAAATGTCCCTAAAGTGAAATCTGTCTCTCAGTTTCAAACATGCTACAAAACATCAAGCTTTGGCAGCACGCGTATTGGACTAGGAGTTCCACAGATAGACCTCGTGCTTAGGAACAATGTTACATGGTCCATCTTTGATGCGAACTCTATGGTGTTCGTGAACAATGGAGAGGTAGCGTGTTTAGCATTTGTGGATGATGGAAAGAACCCCAGGACTTCAATAGTGATAGGAGGTTACCAAATTGAAGAGAATCTATTGGAGTTCGATATGGGCAGGTCCAGGCTCGGGTTTAGCTCTACGTTGTTGGGGCTTCAAACAACGTGTGCCAACTTCAATGCAACTTCTGCAGCATGAGGCTTCATTCCATTCTGTGAGACTTAATTCGTTTTGATTATGTAGTACTCAAGAGTTTATTTTCTTGCGTAATGTTCTTGCTTGTCAAGTGTTTATTTCAAAGAAAGTTTGGCAATCATAAGTAGCTAATGAGAAGATAGAAGATAAACATACATATATAAATGTGGGAAAAAAAATAGTAATAGTAGTTTTGAATTTGCAGCAATATATTATAGGCTACACATATATGCCTGCTTCTGAAGCAGAGTATCCTCTGTTTTCCTCAATTCCAATGGGTCTGAAGAAAGATCATGTCCTCTGGCTACTATGCTCATAGAGTTTCAAGTGCCTAGTATATAGAAGGAGGCTTCATAAACCCCCTTCCCATATCGTCTTTAATCGAACAGTACTCTAATGACACCACTTGTTTCATCTCCCTCAACGAGTAACACTTGAAGCATAAATCCTTACCATCTACTTCTTCATAAAAAACACATACGTCTTCTATAATCTCCCCGTTTCCATCAACTAACGGTGTTGATATAGCGTTTTTCCCACAGATAAAAATAGCAGTGTTTTTCAAGCTAACATCTGGAACCCATCCGACCCCTGGAACGAACATGAATATACACCATCCGAGGTTAAAACGTCTCTTATCATCAACCATTATAAGATTTCCACCATTCTCGATTAACCTACCACACAAACCATGCTCTGGAGGGGGTAAAGCAAGTGTCCTCCATCTGTTGGTAGCTAAGCTATACCTTTGCAGCCTGCCTGTATCAGCCAGAACATAAAGATACCCCTCCATATAGTACACGCTGCAATAAAAATCCCCTGATGACTCGAGGCGTCGATGTTCCCAACCCGGTCCCCTAGAAGCACAATATCTAAAAAGAGTCAGGGGCGATGCCACGGCATAGTTTCACTGTTATGTAAATGTATTGAATGATATTATAAATTTGATGGAGTTATAAGGGTGACCGTGGTAAGGGTGTTGGAGTAGCATGAAGGGGTGTGGGTTCGAAACCCTACGGAGACATAAGATGGTTTAGAATATTCAGAGTTAATTATTAGGTGGTTAAGAAGTAGTGTAGGAGTAGGAGAAGCATAGGTTAGATTGAGTGTTTTTAAAAAAGAATATTACAAATATGACGAATAATTTCATTAAATTGACGGTTTTGTATCAAATAATAACAAAATAAATAAAAGAGTTCAAGATATATTTATTGTATATAAACGCAGATGCATGTGATCATCACCTGTAACACGAAATGAATAAAACATTAAGGGAGCTATTAATTTTGACAAATAAATCATAATGTAAATCGATGAAGCATAAACTACCAAAGAAAAACAATGATTGCAAGAATTTTGTAAGAGTGGTAAAATTACCTTAGGTTGTAAATAACAACTTAGGTTGTAAATAACTACTTTGTATACAACATTGGTTGTCACATGGGATGACCTCTCTTCTGATAGTGTATATGTCCTAGAGACAGTCCTTATTAAGGGCATGCAACCCTTATAGAGGGCATATATGTACTATTACACAGGTCAACGTAATATAATATATGTTTGTTGTTTGACTATTGAGTATCGCTTTCATATTTATATTACACCAGGCATGCAGCATGTCATATCTCTATTTCTCTCTGTATTGATATTAAACATGTCCCATCGGATAGATGACCGATCACACAGATAGTGGGAGCTATGTGAGTTATCATCTATCCCAAACTCTCCCTAGTCGAGGTTCATCTCGGATGTAGGGGTCTGAATGAACCAGCTGAGACTAGTATGCGTGGAGGTTATACTTGTTGGAGCAAGTGTGAGCCGATCCCACGGCCACGGAACGGATTGTTGGACAATCAAGAAACGTTCCCATAACTGCGCATAGTTGTTCGAAGGATGATTACCGAACAATGGAAGTACCCACCGGACACTTCCATCGATGTATACTCTACACCGAAGTGTCTATGGGAACCGGTAAG
The DNA here is from genome assembly GCA_028274465.1 of Plantago ovata. Taxonomy (NCBI): domain Eukaryota; kingdom Viridiplantae; phylum Streptophyta; class Magnoliopsida; order Lamiales; family Plantaginaceae; genus Plantago; species Plantago ovata. The sequence goes on along the minus strand of CM051455.1, from coordinate 123,148,261 downwards.
TTGTCGAAGTGATGCCAGTCGTCATTTGGACTTACAGGACTTATCATCGCATTTGTTGCCCCATATCCTTAGTGGACCCGTCGATGTCAGCTCTGAATAAGCAGTTGACCTAAGACACGATCCAGGATTATGGCTACATACAAAATGGGGATGATAAGTGATTCTGTGAAGGATTCATCTCTCATGTGTAGCACAGGAGAGCACTGTTCATAGTCGTTCATAGTTGTGATTGGTAAAACCGCTGGCCAGCGTATCAATATTATTATGATGGTCATAGTAGATATTGGATTCACCATGCAACTCACTGAAGACACCCGTGGATGTATTATTGGGATAGACACTTCATCGATCCTAGATGCATTCGAGTCAGTCAGATGAAGGGACGTTACTATCGCCGCGTTGAGCGCAACAGACTTCGCAACGAAAGGGTTTGCTTTGAGAAACTTCTCAAACGTCCTCATGTATTAATATTGCAATGGAACCGTCTAGGAATTCCATTTTGCCTAGTCTAGGACTTGCTTAATACAATGAGGCCCTATGGGTCACACTATGTGGTGATTCAGCTTATCCGAATATCCTTGAAGATGGAATCGCAATTAATTTAGAATTAATTGTGATTGATAGATTATAATTGATTTGGAATTAATTATAATATTTGTGGCTCAATTAATGATTTGGAATTATTAATTGAATTGGCTGACTAATTGTATTTTATGTAAATACAATTAGAGATTATATTTTAGAAATATAATAGAGGTTTGATTTGAAAGTATATGTTAATTTGGAATTAATATATGCACATGGGCAAAATCTACTTGGAGTTTGAATTGCCTTAGAACTATAAGTGGGTCCCAAAAAGAAGGAACTTGTGGCATGCTTAACACATCCGATCGGGACCCACCTATCACCCTTAGGACGCGCGCGCGCGCAAGGTGGAGAAGGGGAAGGAGTTCGACTCCTTCCTCTATTAGAAGTCTAAGGGATAAATTAGATTTTCCTGATTGAGTTTTAATTTGATTGAGAATGAATCTAGACTTGAAATTGGTTTCCTAGTGCGATAAGAATTAGATTCTTATTCCTTTATGAAGTCTAATTGCTTATGCTTTAGGCTTCTATTGACTACTATATAAGTAAGTCATTAGAGAGCTTTTTAATCATCAAATTCTTAGAGAATTATTCTACCTTTCCTAGAGAAAACAAAAAGCTCTCCCCTACCTCCACATAGCCACGCGCGCGCCACCCTCACCGGAGGAAAACCGCCGCCCCATCTTCTTGGCCACACAAAGAATATCCTAGCATTCTTTCCGATAGACTGTTCATCCGTGGATACCAAGGTTGAGGTTCTAGGAGCTGGAAACTAACTTTTATTGTCTTGCAGATAATCAAAGTATTGCAGATATCTTCGACTTCGACGAAGGAGAAGATTCACCGGATTATTACGAAGACTTGGAAGCTGTGCTTGCTTTTGGAGTATTGTAAGTCTTCTAATTGACGTGTTTAAATATATACGGCATATACATAATCAATTAACCTGCATGTTAAGAAATTTTTTGAAATTCCGCTGCGTACCCTAGGGGTAACTCTGACCGTATTTTCTTACATCTTCTTCATCTAGTACTAACACTTTTTAGACCTTTTTTGTTGGTTACTCGTGAAATGCGACATACAGTTGCCCGTGGAGATCGACTTAGGTAGATAGAGGTCAACATTGGCCAAAGACTGTCCCTGACTTTTGTTAATGGTCATCGCGTAACTAACTGCCATTGGAAACTGTATGCGCTGGAATATAATAGGAAATTTGGTCATATCAGAAGGTGACAATAGCATACGTGGAATGTATACCCCATTTTCAACATTCTTCCCTAATATCATTGTGGCCTCTATGATTTTTTCTCCAATAGCAGTTACAATCATCCTTATTCCAATACATAGCTCCGCAGACTGGTCGATGTTCCTTAAAAACATAATGGGGCATTCAACTTTTAGTCTAATGGCATGATCAGCCAAACCCGAACTCTTGATTGTATTTAGGAACTCCACCGAGTAGACCTCTTCTCTACGCACAATTTCATCCTCATCAGGACATATGCTGGCTGAACTCAAGTAATCGACTCACCAGGCAACAACGACATAACATAGTCATATATATGCTCAACAAATTCATTAGTCGGTGCTAGAATGGCTATGTCCCAAAGACTGTCCCTGACTTTTGTTAATGGTCATCGCGTAACTAACTGCCATTGGAAACTGTATGCGCTGGAATCTAATAGGAAATTTGATCATATCAGAAGGTGACAATAACATAGGTGGAATGTATACCCTATTTTCAACATTGTTCCCTAATATCATTGTGGCCTCTATGATTTTTTCCCCAATAGCAGTTACAATCATCCTTATTCCACTGCATAGCTCCGCAAACTGGTCGATGTTCCTTAAAAGCATAATGGGGCAGTCAACTTTTAGTCTAATGTCATGATCATCCAAACCCGAACTCTTGATTGTATTTAGGAACTCCACCGAGTAGACCTATTCTCTACGCACAATTTCATCCTCATCAGGACATATGCTGGCTGAACTCAAGTAATCGACTCACCAGGCAACAACGACATAACGTAGTCATATATATGCTCAACAATTTCATTAGTCGGTGCTAGAATGGCTATGTCCTGATAATACTCACCGTCACCAACATGAGCTAGAATGGACGGATATGTATTGTTGTATTGTTCACAATAGTTGCAATTGGGTCCGATGCGAGTTGGAATATTATGTCATAGGGCAAATCAAACTCAACTTCCCCATCATTTGATCCACCGACCTAGCCATCTCCAATCCTTAACAACCAATCAGCGAAATCCTCCATCTCACGTACCTCTGAAGTAGATCCACCTGACTGCATGTTCATTTAGCCAAATTTAAAAAGGTGAATATCGGTGGCATGTAATTTACAATTTTACATATTTGTTGAGTATTTAAATAAAAGAGAGTAATGATTAAATATCCCAACACACATGTAATCGCATATTCTTCGTTAACTTCAAAATAGTGCATGAATCCCGGCCAATATTCTCGTAGATGAGCACAAAGATGCATGGGCAGTGTCCTGCCTGCCTGCTACCCTTCGGCACAACTGGTAATATCTGTTTGAAATCGCCCCAAAAGACCACAACTAATCCACCAAACGGCTTACCAGACGGTCTCCCATCTGGTCCCCTAACAATATCTTGTAGATACCGATCAAGGGCCTCACCCCATATAATAAGTTTGGTGTTCAACAACAGCCCTGCCACTTTGCTACTGAGGTATATCTTGCTACACTTTGAAGTCTCATTGATTTGCAAGGGTATTTCAAATCATGAATGTGTCATGCGGCCTCTCGGTAGAAGAAGGGAGGCAATCCCGCTGGACGCTACGGATAGAACAATATCGCGTCGTCCTCTTAATGCAAAGCACATTGTCTTCCAAAGAAACGTCTTTCCGGTCCCTCCATCACCATATAGGAAGAAAACACCACCATTTCCAGTTGATATGGCATCCAGTTGATATGGCATCCATGATCGTTGGTAAACATGCCTATGCTCATCAGTCAAGCACAGATAAAGTCTGTCGCGCTCAACTTGCATCTCGAGGACATCATAAGATAAACAGGTAAAAATTCAGGACCTTTTTAGAAAATTTCGTCTCTCCTACTATAAAATAAACATCATCGCTTTTGGTACTTGCAAATTAATATATGCGTCCAATTTTGGCACTCGCTGGTAACACCCGATGCAAATTGGGACGTTATCACTAAATACGCAAATTATATAATTGGATGCTTGTCATCTCAAGTACCAAATATGATTTATTTATTTGAGTCTAAAATATATTTATGAAAGCAAAATTATTTGTAGATGGTATTTAATTGATCTTGATATCAATTAAATTCTCAATCAATTGAATTCAAATTTAGGGGGTTACAAAATTAAATATGAGTTTCATCAAACAATAAAATTAGTCCGATACTACAATTTTCACCAAGACTATGGTAGTATCAAGTAATGTCTCAATAAACAATAGTCTTAGAGTGACACGAAGTATCCAGTTTGGGGTTGATTACAAACGCAGTACAAAATAAATTTAGGTGGGGATTGCTCAGGCAATTGCACAATTAGATTATTTTGCTAACTACACTAGAGATAAACTCGAGCCAGTTCTTCTCATCATGTTTGGTTGTCTGATTTCGACTTTGCAACTACGCCAAGCAGCTGTAGAATGTCATTCTGAGTCAAGTGTAGGCCAGGAGCACAGAATGCTGTTATTGTCTCATCATTGGAGTTTATGAATAGTTTATGGTTTGTTACTGGTAAGAGATTTAGGTTCCTTCACTTGTGTTTACCTTAGTTTTTTGTCTGGCATCAAAGCTAGATGTCTATGACTATGACCTTGTAACGTAGATTGAGAATAAACATAGTAACACAGAAACATTGGAACTAAGTGTGTGTTTGGTTTGAGGGATTTGGAGCTACAACTGGTGTACTATTCTTGATATGCTCCAGAGTCTCTTATTGTTTCATTTTGGTGCAATGCGCCCGAATCACCGTGATATCATTTCAGTTGAGATGTTGGTTGATTTAGAGTGAGACATTGAGTTACAGTCCTTGAAGAATTCGACTCGTAAATTCTTCCATACAAGAGTTAACAGCAGTCACTAGTCTTTGCATGTATTGGTAACAAATATAGGATTAGAAGGAAAAGCTCAACTCTGTACATTCATTAATTTGCTCTCAATGTTCATCATCGCCTTTCACTTGTACTTAAATCTCAGGGGTTTTTAGTCATAACAAGGCATTGCAGTATGAAGAATGAATTTTGGATACTTTCATTATGTGGACTCAGTATGCAAGTAAAAAGTGTAACCAGTAATTAATCACAGTTGATAGACTTAGAATAAACACACAAAAAAAAAGAAAATTAAAAAAAATTAATAGTTTCATTACGGAATAAAAGAAAGAAACAACAGAAAGAAAAATCTAAAAAACTCAATAAAAAGACTGCTGCTGCTAGTTATAGCTTGTTATTATCTAGACAATATCTGCAGCTGCGTTTGGGCCATCATCAAAGAAACGCCTCCAGAACCAGTGCTTCTTCCAAACTCTTTCATTCATCTCGTCGATGGGGATCCCCTTTGTCTCCGGCAGAAAAAGGTAGGCGCAAAGGCCCATAAGAAGTATCCATGATGCAAAGAAGAAGAATATTTTTGACTTCATGGTGCACAACATTGTCAAGAACGCTTGTGCTATGATTGCTGTGCATATCATGTTGGTGATGACTGCGATTGAAAAACCAGCTGAACGTGATTCAAGAGGGTATATCTCACTCGGAATCAACCATCCCAACGGTCCCCATGACCATGCGAACCCAGCCACAAAGATACCAACAAACATAATGAGAAGGTATGGCCACGGGCTAGGAATTACACTCGTTGGCTTCAAATACTTTGCTAGGATTACTCCAGTTATGACCTGAGAAATAAACATCTGAACCGCAGCTTCAATAAGCAAGAACCTTCTCCCAAAACGGTCAACACCGAAAACAGCAACCAATGTTGCAATAACATTGACTCCCCCAGTAATAACCGAAGATATTAAAGAAGCATCTGATTTAAATCCCATTGTCTGAAACAGGACAGGAGCGTAAAACATGATGACATTGATTCCGGTAAATTGCTGGAATACTTGTAGAAGCGTTCCACAAATCAATGGAGGCCAGCTGGACTTCTTCATAAACAGGTTCCTCCAAGGGTGCTTGACAGTCGCGGAAACCTCAGTAGCATGTGCAATTTCATTGAATTCCTTTTGCACATCTTCTACGCCTCGGATTTTCCTAAGGGTCTCCAGACCTTGGTTTTTCATACCACGTTCGATAAGACTAGTGGGAGTCTCGACAATAAACATGGAGCCGATACCTAGAAAAAGAGCAGGAACAGCAGCACCACCAAGAGACACTCTCCAACCATCGATAGTGTGAAGTTTGGAGGTGCCATAGTTGACAAGGTTAGCTATTAAGATACCAACCGTGATTAGTAATTGGAAGCAAACGTTTAGGCCTCCTCTGTACTTAGCGGGAGCGATTTCTGATATGAATAAAGGCACTGCCTGGTTACCGAATCCAATACCAGCACCAAGGCAAATTCTACCGAGGATGAGCATGTAAATATTAACTGCGGCGGTGTTGAGAATAACTCCAATGAAAAAGAAGAGAGCTGCGATCTGCATTGTGGGTTTACGACCTAACTTCTTGCAGCACCATGAGGCCCCAAAGTTGCTCACGATTGCAGCAAAGTACAAGGAAGAGGTAAAGAGCTGGAGTTTCTGGTTGTCATACTTACAGTAGTTGTCTTCTCGAGCTGCATGTTTCTTTTGGTACACGTTCGGGAAGAACTTCAACAAGAAATCGTCCATGGATGTAACTCCTCCGGAGATTCCAATGTCATAGCCGAACATTAGACCCCCGAAGGCTGCGATAACAGAACATAGGATGACCTGCCCCGTGAGCTTTGCTGGAAACTCATCTCCATTGCCGCCGCCGTATGGCATTGCGCCAATAGGTGGTGCCATCGCCTTGATCACTACTTAATTGCGTATGTATGAATTTTATGGTGTGCTTACGTAACTGTTTGATTGATTGATTGATATGATTGATGGAATGGAAATAATAAACTGTGTGAGTTTTAGAACGTTTATATAGAGTTTAGTTTGGACGTTGAAGGATAGACCACAGAATACGATTTGGAATCGGAAACATAGAACGTCTCTGTTTAGGACTGGAGTTTAGAAACAGAATTGAAAAAGGAAAGGAAATAGAAATTCAGTGCTCAAACGTCTCTGTTTAGGGTTGATCCGGTTTAACCGGTAATCGGAGGCTTCAGCGGGACGATTCAATAAAAACTCGGAAAAATCTCGGAATCGGAATTTTCCGAGATTTTGACCGGTTAAACCGGATCAACCCGGATTGACCCGGGTTTTAACTAAAAAAGGAAAAGGAAAAAGAGTCGGATATGAGAATTCAGAAGATCTGAGAAACTACTGAAGTGCAGATCTGTGAAAGGAAGCAGTAGATCTGAGAATTCAAAAGATAAAAAGTGGTAGAAACAAATTCATAGACTTGTAGTTGCTTAGAGTTGGGAATTAGAAAGCTCCGTAGGTTGCATCCCGTACAAGATGGGATGGGTTTTTAGCTGCTTAGATTTAGATCTGTTTGTTGATTCATATATGTGATTCAACATTTGAGCAATTAGAAGAAGATTTGAGCGTTTAGAAGAAGAGAAAGATGTGGGCAAACTGGCAAAGAATCCAAAGAGGACAGAGAAAGTGAGTTAATGGTGACGTGATGGAGTAGTAGTAATACTCTCATCCTTTTGTTTTATACAATTTCTTGTTTAAGACCTCTTTATAAGTTGAGACCGTGAGACCAAGTGATCCGGATCAATCCATTATACTATATCCAAATTCGCGGGTCATGTTATAACCCGGTTTATTGCTTTCGGATCTTTTAACGGGTTACATATAAATATGATAATTCGCCCGCTTTTTCGTTCATTTTCGCTCATTTCCTTCTTCCCGTTTCAGAGAACCTAGAGAGAGAGAGAGAGTTTTAGAGAGAGAAAGTTGTGTCGTGTGAATTGAAGCTCCGTCGTTGTGATAAAGCTACTGATCGTCGTCTCTGTCGTTTCTATTCTCTTCGTCGGCTTCTACATTGTGTTTTTCAGCTGTTGAAGGTGAGTTTTCGTTTCTATTCTCTTCGTCGGTAAGTGCTTCGATTTGTTCATTTCAGTTTGTATATTAGTTTTTGTGATTTTGTTGGCTGTTATTGCTTCGATCTGTTCATTTCTGTGCTTATTTATGTATAATTCAATTACAATGCAATTAAGTGGTTCGATATGTATGTTTCGTTACATTTTGTTTTCATTTTTTGTGTGTTGAATATCTCTGCATGTGTTATAAGTCGTTGTATAGTCTGCATGTGCATGTCATCTGCTTCTATTAGTTTGAGTTTTATTGTTGTTATGTTTGAGGTTTATGTATATTATGTTTGAGGTTTACTGAAGTCTGATTTATGTGTCTTTCATCTACTTCTATTAGTTTGAGTTTTATTTGTTGTTGAGTTTGAGGTTTATGTATATAATGTTTGAGTTTTACTTGAGTCTGATTTATGTTTATGTCATCATCTCCTATAATTTTGAGTTTTATTATTCTTAAGCTTGAGGTTTACCTATATAATGTTTTGAGTCTTACTTGATTCTGATTTTTGTTGCAGCAATCATGGTTATAATTTCGACTTATGATTCTAATTCTGATGCCGTTTCTGGATCTGCTGTTCCCGTTGATAATGCTCCCGGTGCTGCCGCTTCGGGGTCTGCTGTTGGTGGTGTTGGTGCTCCAGCAGCTGATACTGTCATTAGACTTGATCCACACATGGTTGATCAAGCTTATGCACTTCTTTCTGGAACCGTGCTTGATGTTGCTAGATTCCATGCTGCAGGCAGAGATGAGCATGTTGATGCAGAGGCTACTGTCAGTGAGATGAATCAACCAATGAAGAGAAGTAAGCTACCGCCGAAGCAGGGCAAGGCACCTGTTGCCCGTAAGGGACGTAATGCAGTAGCTTTTAAAGCAATTAGAGTACCTGTCATTGAAGGTGAGGTACCATTGACTCATGATAATCCGCAAGATGACACTCTTTTGAGGTTTAAAGTTTTTTTAATATATGTTTTTCTTGTAGATAACACTCTGAATCAAGCTTCGAAGGGGAAGGGAACTCCAAAGCCAGTACTTATAAAGAAAGCATCAGTAGTTCAAAATGTTCGTAGGTCAACGAAGAATCAGCCTAGTGATGCTACTGGAGAACTTCACCAACCTCGTAGGTCAAAGAGGAAACAGCCTACAAACAGTGATGCTGCAAATAATGAGCATTCAGTGTCAAGTAGTTATGAAAGAACTAAGGAAAAAAGGACAAAGGCTGCGAATGACAAGAAAAGAAAAGTTGCTGGTAAGTATGTTTCAGGTTTGATATAGCCTTAGTTTTAGTTTGAGGTTTGAATGAATGTTTGAGTTTTATATTCTCTTTGTTTTGAGTTTTACTTCTTTCCTTGTTTGAGTTTTATCACTCTGCATGTTTTTAATGTGAGTTTTAGACTGAGTTTAAAGTTGAACATTCATAGAAGTCATTCAATTAATTTTCAGGTATTTAGGGTTCAGCAATTCATCTAGTCTTTATGTGTTTTATATTCTGTTTGTTTTTGAGTTTTATGTGTTGATTGTTTGAGTTTTATGTTTCAGTTAATTTGTGTTACTCTTGTATGCTGTTTTGTAGGGAATGCAAAGGAAAAAGACTTTGAGATACCTTCCCTTGTACCCTCTGATGCTGGTACACCTTCTACTTCATATGATGGTAATGAAGACTCTTCGAAGAATGATACTCCTCAGAGCAAGAAAAGGAAATGTGATGATTCTGATGATACTTCTGAGTACTCACCTTCGGATGCTTCAAGAGACAGTGTTAAAGATGGTAAGACACTAGCTGTTGCTGTAGTCAAGGGAAGGAGGAAGGCTGTTGATAAAACCCCGACGGGAAAGAAGGAAATTCTGACAGTCTCAGAAAAGGGTATATAAATGAGCTTATATATTTGTTTATGTTTATTTATGTCTTACATATATTATATTGTTCTGATTATTAATGTTAACTTTTTTATTCGTAGCTGTAGCTGTGGAGTCAAAGAAAGGAAAGTTCAAGAAAGTTGTGGTTGTAGCAAGGAAGGGTATAACTTCATTAATTAATGATAATTCTGCTTTGTATCTAAAATTTTGCTTTATAAATGTGTACAAATTCTCCTCTTTGTATCTATGTTCTGTAAATTTGTTAACAATCATGTTATTTGTATCTCTGTATCTATGTTCTGTGCTCTGTATCTTAGTTTTTCCTTTCTTAATCTGTGAAACATTTCTTTCTGTGTCTCTGTTATGTAAATTTTATTAAGGTATTTTGCAACATACCTGGTTTGTAAATGTGTAAAATTCTGTATGTAAGTTTTTGCTTTGTGAACATATCAGACTTTTATATATTTGAGTTTTATATGCTTTCTGTTTGAGTTTTATTTGAGTTATATCAGTGTCAATGCATATTATATTTTTTGATATATACTTGAGTTTTATATGCTGTGTGTTTGAGTTTTATATTATATTTCTTTTGAGGTTTTTAGCACTGTCCATGAGTTTTCATATGCATTACATTCTTTTTGCAGCTCATAAGAAAATGCGTCCAATTACAACCCAATGCAAAATCAGTTCAATGTTCAACGTCATAAAATCTTTGACTGAGGAACAGAAGGCTGATGTCGTTGCAATTGGTTTTGGAGGTCTTTTGAAGCTTGGATTTGATGTCTATCCGTTCGACATACTTCCGTGGCTGATGGAGAATTTTGATTGCAACACTCTTCTTCAAGATGTTGGTGTCAATTCATACAATCTTACTGCTTTGGATGTGTATGACATTTTGAACTTGCCTTATTTCCCTGCAAATCCTATCCGTCTCTTCAAGCTGTCTGAAAAAGGACCAGATTTTGAACGAGTTAAAAAAGTTCGAGAGTGGTGGGATAGAGAATTTCAAGGATATATTAGACGTAACCGACCGGAATCAAAGGCGGAGGTCTATGAGTTCCCATGTGCTAAGATGGCAAAAGCAATCGAAACTCTTCCCCATGGTGGTCCTAAATTCAAGAAGCTTTTTGTTATGTTTGCTTGTGCTGTTTTTCTTGCTCCAACATCCAGCAGTAATGGAGATTTCAAGTATGTTTTCATCTTTAATTAATTATTACTGTTTTTTTTTCTTTTCTAGTATGAAAATGCTGTTTGTTTTGAGTTTTAAGTGCTTTTAGTGATATATGCTGCTTGCTTGAGTTTTACATTATCAACTTTTATCAACTTTTGAGTTTTTAGCGGTTATATTTACCTTGACTATAAGTTTTATATGTTTGAGTTTTATATGCTGTTTTGTTTGAGTTTTACATTGTTGTTGTTTGAGTTTTATATATATGTATCTTTTTTCTTGTTGTCAGGCTTGCCTGTGCAATTGATGATGTAGACAAGATTAAGGAGTTGGATTGGTGCTCTTTTGTTGTTTCACATATTGTTGAAGGCTTTAAAAAGCTTTTTGGTGATGGTAACAAGAAGAACAAGAGTACACTCTATGCTTGTGTTCCTGTTTTGCTGCTTGCATACGGTCATAGGTACATCATCTTATATTATAACTTTTTCAGTTATTTTTACATGTTAATTGTCATGTTTTTTTCATCTAACTTTTATTTTAATCATTTTTTAGATTCGTGTTCAAAGGCAACGAAATGCCAACAACGTTGCCTTTGATTCAGCATTGGACAAATGAGATTTTGGAAGAAAGATTTAAAGCTGAGGTTGTCCGTGGATTTGGTAAACAACCAAAGAGCAAAATAGAGTTTCCCATCAGTAAGGGAATTAATCTACCTGGGCTTTCTGTTCCACAAGTTGAGGTGGTCCATGGATTTGAGAAGGGTAAGACTGAGGATTCTGATGATAGAATTCTGAAATTCTGCATCCCCGAAGGAATCCCTACAAATGCTGAGTTGGAGAAGCTAACCATTGATGTGAGCTTTCTTATTCATCATTATTATTCCTTGAGCATAATATTTCTTGATATATTCTTGAGTTTTATGTGCTTCCTGTTTGAGTTTTATATGCATCTTTTTTGAGTTATTATATATTCATGTTTGTTGTTTTTAGCCACTTGACTATGGATGGAGGCTATTGAAGCGGAACATGGAGGTTGTATTTCGGGATCATGCTGAATTTATCAAGAACAACTGTTCCGCTCCAGTTGACCGAGATTACAGCTGTTTAGCTTCCCAAAATTCTGGACCGACAATGTCGTTTATAAAGAGCTTGATGAATGTACAAAAGCTCATTGTGAAGCAGTAGCAGCAACAATTGTTGCTAATTACGACCTCGGCATTGGTTCAACACAATGTGAAGAAGATGGGAAACAAAAGGCTGAAGAAGTAAATGTCACCAAAGATTTGGGAATGACTGTTGAGTTGAGCAATGATGGAAGCAAAGAAGAGCATGCAGAAATTATTGGATTTGAGACTCAGACTCAGACTCAGACTGAAAATTTTAATAATGGTATGTATATAATTTCAGATGTTTTACTTTAAATTGAATCTGTAATGCTAAGATGATTTTGAGTTTTATATGATTTCTGTTTTGAGTTATATATTGTGCTTGCCTGAGTTATGTGTCTGTCAATGCATTTTATATTTTTTTGTATATATTTGAGTTTTATACGCTGTTTGTTTTGAGTTTTATAAGAATGTTTGTATAATCATTGCTGACTAAGATGTTTTTTCATTGTAAATAGTGTCATCAAAGGTTGTTCTTCAATCAGGAGAAACAGAGTCACAAGCTATTGCTTCTGCTTCTATTTCAGTTACTCATGTAACAGAAACTCAACCATCTCAAATTCGAAAAGTGCATTTCGAAGATGATTTGAACACTGAGCACATGGATAAAGGTGAAGGTTATTCTTGTTCTTGATTTTTCTTGTAAAATTTTTGATTCAGGCAATTTTGGATTGTAAAATATATTTTAATATTCTGATTGAGGCATTTGGGATTGTAAGAACTTTTGTTTTGAATCAACATTACACTAGAAATTATGTTGTAATAATAAATTATGTTCTTGAATTTTATTCATTATTGATTTGAGTTTTGTTTTTCTGAATATATATATATATTTTTTTAAATTAAGTTAATGCATTGATAGCAACAGCAAAGCCTTCAGTAATGGAAACTAAAGAACTGAATAAGAATGTTGCAGCAGATGAGTCTAATGAAGCTGAAAAGAAAGGTAATTATTTTCTAAAGTTTAATAATAATATTATTTTTTTTATGTTTGAGTTTTATGTACAGTTTTTTTTGAGTTTTATGTTATTTCTATTTGAGTTTTACATCTACCATATTGTGTTTTCTTTGCAGATGAAGACTTGGATTTACATATTGATGTCTTGGGATGTAGCGAGGCAGTAGGAGATCCAGATAGACATATGTCATTAGTTTCCCAGTGGATGAGGCGTCATGCAAAGGACTTCGTTGATATGAAGAGTCTCAGGAAAGAGACTTGTGATTACATGATATACATGTCTGAACTTTGGAAAAGGTATTTCTTTTTTTTCTTTTTTTGGTAAATGTTTGTGTTTTGAGTATTTGTATTCTGTCTGTTTGAGTTTTATGCATATAATGTTTTGAGTTTTTATTTTTTTGTATATTTTTTCAGTGATAGAAAAAAGCAAGTGAAACCAGGTGATGTTGATTTGGGTGTTGAAGACTTGTCATTTGCTGAGTATCATACACTTACCTACATAAGACCTGAGGATGTGTTGACATTAGCTTCTGATAGCTCAATCTATGATTCTTGCATTGATGCCATATCTGTTTCAATTAACCATGCTGAGATTATTAGAAGCAAAGATGAACCTCGTATTTGCTGTTTCGGAATTCAATTGCATGTAAGTGTTATCAGATTTTTTGAGTAATTGCTTAAGTTTACATGTTCTGTTTTTTAAAGTAGCATTTTTTTATTTTTTATTTGTTATTTGTTGTAGTATTATTGGTCGACTCTTGCTGGATATACTCCGAGGGCTCACGAGTCACATGTGTCTACTATTGAAGAATTGAATAAAGCAAAATTGAGTTTAAATAATTTCATGGACGAATGGATTTTGAATACATTTCAATCCAACTTTGAGTTCTTGAAAACTGTGAAACAGGTAATTTAATTTTTATTCATCTTTTTATTTATATACAATGAGTTTTGAATATATGTTCTCTGAATTTTATATGTATTTGATTTTCTTTGCAGTTCTTCTTTCCACATTTCGAAGATAATTCTAGAAAAAATCAAGAAAATCACTTTACACTTTTTGTTGTCTGCCTTGAATCCAATAAAATTTATCATCTGGACAATCGCATTCCTAATACTGAAAGATGCAAGGCTTTGGCAGGTGTACTGGTAAGTTTAGATTTGTTGTTGTTTATTGCTTTTTTTCGTAATGTTTTGTTCATGTATTGAAGTTTTTTATACTGTTGTGTATATGAAAAGTTTGGTCATTAATAAAGCTTAGACTATTTGCCTCATTCTTTCAAGTAGATTACTTACTTATTAATCACTATCTTTTTTTTTCAGAAAACAAATTTGGCAGGTTACTTGCACAGACATGGACACCCTGATGCTGCAACAATTCTTGATTTTCCTCTTATTTATCCTCACTGTCAATGGGCAAATAGATCAAAAAATGACCTTGACTGTGGTGTTTATGTTATTAAAGAAATGGAGTTCTTCAGAAATGGAAATTATTCTGGACCTTCAATGACTAAGGTACTAATTAGCTTATACCATGTATGAGATTTGTTTATAATATGAGTTTTATATTAATTTCTCTTTTTTAATATATTTTTACCAGGTTGCTGAAAGACGTCGTATGAGAGCTGAAATAATTGCTTCAGTTGCTCTGTCTGATGCAAATGCAAAGAGAAATCGGTTGTTGACCAGTGTCAGGAAGTTTAGTGAAGATAAAAGAGAACATATCTGCAGTGACTTAGAGAGGATCATAGCCCAGAATAGGAAATCAAACAAGCTGAAAGTTGTTAAATAGAATCATGTATAGAATCATTTCTTAGATTCATTGTGATTTTTTTGAGGACCATGAACATGTTTCAAGGATCGCTTTTTCTTTTGTGTAATTGTTCATGGCTTATTCAAGATTGTTAATTCTGTTGGAATGTTTTTCTGCATTTGTTGTCTTGAATGATTTATGTTGGCTTATTGAAATTATAAGTATTCCTTTTCTATTCTGCAAAGATAAAACTCAAACATGGTTCAAATAAAACTCAACTTCTCTACATAATATGCTGCTTGAGGATAAATTTCATATTTGTTTTGAGTTTCATTTGATGTTAGTTTGAGTTTTATCTGTTGCAGGTTTGAGTTTTACCATTGCTGTCCATCCTCATCTTTATATACATTTTTTATTCAATTTAGACAATTCTGATTGGGAAACTAAATATGTAATGCATATACTGATATTAACACATTTTATTTTAAACTAATATACATTGTTTTTCTACCTAGTCTAAACTTCAAATCTGAGACCCTATCACAGAATGTCTAACATGATAACACGAACATAATATTTGAACATAATAAACTGACCTACCTAATCTACCGTCAACGCTATAGCATTTTCCACACATTTAATAAGACCTAGATTATATTGAATAGAATGCCATTCTGCAAGCTTCTACGATTGCGATCATTCTCATCAATCGTATGCTCCACGTCCACGTCTATCTCCTGTGTTGTAGCAGCGAAGTAGAGTTCGCTATCATCAATTCCAATGCGCTGCTCAGTTTGGTGCAGCGTCATTCCCAAATCCAGAAGTAGTCGGCCACATCATTAGGATTGAATGGACGTATGTCTCCCCGATGGTTGTTTGAAACCGATATACTGGTATTAGTTCCTGTCACCAATACGATGTGAGGTCTTGAAAACCTTATATGATTGCTCAAGTCAGCCTCATAGTTTCTTGGAATGATGTTGCTATCTTCAATGGTATGTGCTGCATTCAACCATATGAACCTGTATCTATATCGGTGCGATAGGCGTTCTTCCATATCCATTGATATCGTAACAACCCAATTTTGTTCATCTGTCAGACGGACATTGATTTTTAGTTCATGCTCCGTCGATATAGATATGAATTTCCAGAATGCTTTGCCACGATGTTCAGCCAGTGTTCGTGGGTTATCAATGTTGATAGTTTCAATATGTATGTACGACATTTTTTTACTTTTTTTCTGTGTGTTGCTGTTTCAAGAATTTCCAGAAATAGTTTTCTCTGTTTGTCTGTGTTTTGCTGTACTCGACTAAATGTTGATGATTACACTGATGTTGTCTTCAATATTTATAGGAGTGTAAAACCCTGTTATCAAGAGTCATGTGTTTTTCATGAAGTGTTTTGTCCATTGTTGGAAGTGTTTTATGAAGAGTCCTGTTTTTTGATGAAGTGTTGTCTTAGAAAATAAAATAATAATAATAATAATAAAATTAACACAAAATGAATAATATCTCTCAAAGCGTTTTTGTTTTTATTTCTCTCAAACGGTTTTTATTTCTCTCAAAGAGGTTTCTCTCTAAACCGTTTCTCCTTCTTTCAATTGTCGACATACAAGATGGATCTCACAGTCTGTTTAGATCAAATCTGTGCCGGCGACCGTGTCTGCAAGCCTGTGTTGAAGGTTATTAGTATCAAACAAACAAACGTGGATCCATCAACAACAGAGCGTTACAGGTTTACTCTATTTGATTCTCTCAATACTCACCATGCCATGCTCTGTACAAACCTAAATTTTCGTGTGAAGAATAACCTTGTTCGTAGTGGATCTATTATTGAGCTGAATGATTACACCTGCTGTACAATCAGAGATCGAAAGTAATTTTCTCTACTCTCAATTTATATATTCATTTTATTTTTTTGTATTCATTGTTTGTTCGTTTCTGTGTGTATGCTTGATGTTTTGAGTTTTACCTATATTGGGTTTGATGTAGTTGTTCATGGCATATGTGTATTTTTTGTCGGTTTACTTGGTGTTGTTTTTATTGTAACTTTTTGAAATGATAATGTTTTCGTGATAAAACTCAAACAAACACAATATAAAACTCAAACAAACACTATACAAAACTCAACATGTCTACATTGTGCTTTAGGATAAGTTTTATGTAATTGAGTTTTATATAGTGTTTGTTTGAGTTTTATTTTCTGCTTCTTTTGAGTTTTATGTATTTTATGTTTGAGTTTTACTGAAGTCTGATTTATGTGTCTGTCATCTGCTTCTATTAGTTTGAGTTTTATTTCTTGTTAAGTTTGAGGTTTATGTATATTATGTTTGAGTTTTACTGAAGTCTGATTTATGTTTCTGTCATCAGCTCCTATAATTTTGAGTTTTATTGTTGTTAAGTTTGAGGTTTGTGTATACATGTCTACATGGTGCTTTATGATAAGTTTTATGTAATTGAGTTTTATATGATGTTTGCTTGAGTTTTATTTTCTGCTTCTTTGAGTTTTATGTATATTATGTTTGAGTTTTACTGAAGTCTGATTTATGTGTCTGTCATCTGCTTCTATTAGTTTGAGTTTTAATGTTGTTAAGTTTGAGGTTTATGTATATAATGTTTGAGTTTTACTTGAGTCTTATTTATGTTTCTGTCATCAGCTGCTATAATTTTGAGTTTTATGGTTGTTAAGTTTGAGGTTTATGTATACATGTCTACATGGTGCTTTAGGATAAGTTTTATGTAATTGAGTTTTGTATAGTGTTTGTTTGAGTTTTATTTTCTGCTTCTTTTGAGTTTTATGTATATTATGTTTGAGTTTTACTGAAGTCTGATTTATGTGTCTGTCATCTGCTTCTATTAGTTTGAGTTTTATTTCTTGTTAAGTTTGAGGTTTATGTATATTATGTTTGAGTTTTACTGAAGTCTGATTTATGTGTCTGTCATCTGCTTCTATTAGTTTGAGTTTTAATGTTGTTAAGTTTGAGGTTTATGTATATAATGTTTGAGTTTTACTTGAGTCTTATTTATGTTTCTGTCATCAGCTCCTATAATTTTGAGTTTTATGGTTGTTAAGTTTGAGGTTTATGTATACATGTCTACGTGGTGCTTTAGGATAAGTTTTATGTAATTGAGTTTTTATATGATGTTTGTTTGAGTTTTATTTTCTGCTTCTTTGAGGTTTGTGTATATTATGTTTGAGTTTTACTGAAGTCTGATTTATGTGTCTGTCATATGCTTCTTTGAGGTTTACCACTGTCCATGTATGTTATAACTTATCATATCATTTTTTTTTCTTTTTTTCAGGATCATTACTATTGTGGGATTCAGAACTATCTTGATAGATTCAACATGTACTGGTAGTTCAAGTGTGTTTGTCAATGCACAACAAGAAGTTTCTCAAACCACAAGACCTCTTGCACAAGCTGACAACCAAATGCAGAAGTTGAGGATGAATCCAATTTCATTGAATGAAGCAAACAAGTTGAAAATGAAATTAAATAATTTTACTCCCATTTCTGCTCTGACTCCATTTAATCGTAATTGGATTATTAAAGGTCGAGTTACTGGAAAAAATGAGGTACGACACTTCAACACTGAGAAAGGGCATGGTAAAGTGTTTTCGTTTGATGTTTTGGATTCTGATGGAGGTGAGATCCGTGCCACATGCTTTAATGTTGTTGTTGACAAAATTCATGCATCTATTGAAGTTGGTAAAATTTATGAAATATCAAAAGGTAACTTGAATTCGAAAGAAAGAAAGAAAAAAGATTTTCCCTGTGGTGCTCGATCTATCTATAAATTATTACTATTTAAAATCTCCACTCCAGAACCCGCCAACGCTCATGAAACCCGGATGGGTCTCTTCTTTCAGCCGACCTGAAAGCTGCCCAGAAGATGTTCAACTGTCTTAATAGTCGATGGGAAATTTATTTGGAGGCATCATCTTTGGTTAAGTTGTGCTCTAATGAAGATGATTCTATACCAAAGCAGATGTTTGTTTCAAATCCATTGAAGAAATTGCAAATACAGAAAGTGATGTTGTAGTTGATTTGATAGCTGTGGTATCAACTGTTGATGCTTCTGTTCCTTTTATGAGAAAAGATGGAATGCAAACTCAAAGAAGATTTCTGAACTTGAAGGATCAATCAGGACGAAGTATAGAGTTTACCTTGTGGGGAGGTTTCAGCAGTAAAGAAGGTGAACAACTTTATGAAATGGTACAAACTGGGAGATCTCCTATTTTGGCTGTGAAATTTGCTAAAGTGAGCAATTTTAGTGTGAAATCAATCTGCACGATATCTTCTACTCGACTGTTCATCAATCCTGTTTCTGTAGAGGCTTCTGCCTTAAGAAAATGATTTGATAATGGTGGAAAAGAAATTTTATTTGAATCTATTTCTAGGCCAACTCTCCCTGCAGGCCTCAAAAAATTTGTTCCCAAAACATTGTCACAAATAACAGATGAGCGACTTGTAATGTCAAAATCACCAGACTGGATTTCTTGCAAGGCTACCTTAATGTTCATTCACAATGATAGTTTGTACTACACAGCATGCCCTCTCAAAGTAGGTGATAGAATATGCAGCCAGAAAGTCACACAAACTGTGGACTCAAAATGGTGGTGCGATACCTGTAAGAAGGAATTTAAAGATTGTGATTATCGATATCTGCTTCAAGCTCAATTCCAAGATCATACCGGTGCAGCTAATGTCACAGCATTCCAGGAAGTAGCTGAAAAAATTGTTGGTCATTCTGCTAAAGCAATTCATTTTTTACAAGATGCTGCTGGACCTGAAATTATTCATGACATATTGCATGATTGCATGTTTAAGCAGTACAATCTCAAGCTTAAAATAATGGAGACCAATTATTACGATGAAAAGAAACTGGCGATTACAGTTGTCCACGCAGAGATAGTGAATTATGCACAAGAGGCTCAATATCTGGTTGATTTGATTTCGAAGTTTTAACATTGTTGAACATGTTTTATTTTTAATTTGAAATTTATCTGTAATAACTCAGATTAGTACTACTTTCAGTCATATTTTTGAAAACTCTTTTTTAATTCTGTTTTATATGTTTTTTGAGTTTTATATGCTGTGTGTTTGAGTTTTTTATGGTGCTTGTTTAAGGTTTACCACTGTCCATGAGTTAACATTGAAAATTCATGGAAATATATTACATGATCCCTTTACAGGGTGTTTGGGGTTGAAAATTCGTGGAATCCAGAAGTAATTCAATTCATTTTTCAGGGTGTTTGGGGTTGACCAATCCATCTAGGCTTGAGTGTATGTTTGAGTTTATACGCTGTGTGTTTGAGTTTTATGTTTGTGGTTCGTTTGAGGTTTACCGCTGAGCATGAGTTTCATATGCATGACAATTTGAGTTTAACCTTCATAGAAATTTTTTAAATTTTTGAACAACTGTCAACATAAACATGAGGAAAATCAAGAAAAACAGAGTATCAATATTAATGGGTCAGAGTCTACAAAATTCTAATTCTTAAACAAAGAAATATAGTATTGAAATCAAGGAACATAGTCCACAAAAGACTAGAGTACTGAATTTTTTATGTATTTCCTTGTTTCATCAAATAACTTGTTCCTTCCTGGGGGAACTTGCTGCCTCTGTGGCTGAACCTTTTTTCTTTCTTGGATTCTTCTCAATAGCACCCTTTATCCTTTTAGGCTTTCTTCCTTTTGTTTTTGATTTTTCAGGATTACGCACTACAAGCATATTTTCTGTGCCATCCCCTGCTTCCTGCTCATTAGGTGTTTCAGAAATGGTTTGTTCCTTTCCCTTCATTATAAGATTAGTTTCATCCAAAGCTTTTTGGTATGATTCTTCTATAATCATTTTTGCCCTATCATTTCCCTCAGCTTTTATAACCAAGTTGAACCAGCTTCTGGACATTTGATGCCTCCAAGCAATTGAATCTGGTGCATTTTTCACAGTACTAATCTTATCTCTTTGCATGTCAAACACGTGACGCTTTATATCTTTAGTCCAACGTCGAAGAATATAGTCATCAGGAATTGAAACAACATTGTGTTGATGGAAAACACGAATGCAATGTTGGCAGAGCCATCCTCTTTCTTCAAACAACATACAGCTGCATTTAACCTTTATCACTCCATCAATTTGAGAATATGTAACTGTTGAAATCCCATACTTTTCTTCATTTGGAATGACATCATATATGAAAGTATGTTGATCAGAAGATTTCAGGTCAACTCCATTGGTAATAGAGTAAATGAACTGTTTTTCAAACTCCCCATAAATTTTGACAGTGTAGATCTGCATATCATTGACAAATTCACATGCATTAAATTCAAACAATCATCATATAAAACTCACGCAATTCTGTATAAAGTTTTTTTTAGTATTTTTTTACCTTTGCAGCATGCTGTAGAATCTTATGCTGAGAGTATAGCATTGGATGTGTTGTACTGCATAGAAACTCATTTTGAACCTCTGTTGATCTCCACCTCTCAACCATTTCATCAAATAAATCAAAAAATTGTGTCAGAGATGTATGCTTGTTTGAGTTAAACGATACATCGTTGTTTGTACTCTCACTCCGTTGTGATGACAATATCCCAGCAGAGAAGATATCTTTATTCAAAGCTCTACACCACTTGTCACGTAACCCATAACACTTTTTAAACCACTTTTTATTAGGGTCATCATGTTCGGTGTACAGGTTGTAAGTTTCAATCATTGTCTTCCATGTTTCCTCAAACACATCCTTGTCTCTACATATTTTCAGGCAGAATAGGAATGTTTTCTTAAATTCCTTATTGTTTTCAAAGCACCAGCATTCTTATAAAAGTTTTGTTCAATATGCCACACACAAAGTCTATGCTTTGTTGATTCCCCAAACACCTGAACAATCATATTAAACAAAACTCAAACATTTTCTTTAATTCAGATGTAAAACTCAAACAAGAAGCACATAAAACTTAAAGAAACAACATATAAAACTCAAACATATAAAACTCAAAAACATTTTTTTATACCTCTGCAATTGCTTTGCTCATAGCACTATCCTGGTCTGTAAATACTGTAATTGGTTTTTTCTGTTCCATTGCTTCCAAGAATGTCTCCAACAACCAAACAAATGTCTCCGCTTGTTCATTAGCAAGAAAAGCACAACCGAAAACAACATTATTCCAGTGGCTATTGACTCCTACCAAAGGTGCACAAATCATATCATACCGGTTAGTACGGTATGTTGTATCAAAAATCAGCACGTCTCCAAAAAGTTTGTAATCCTCCCTCATAACCCAGTCGCACCAAAACACTCCACATAGTCTTGTTTGGTCATCAAGCATTACTCTGTAAAAGAACTCAGGATCCTGTCTTTGCCTTTTTAACAATGAATTTATCACACATTGTGAATCTTGTCCTCCAGTTTTATGGGCCCTCAGCCTGTTTACAGAGTTGAAAATAAACTTAACACAGTAATAAGCAACAAATATAATATAATTGAGAAGCAGAATAACACATAACAAACACCTTCTTGAATACAGTTGTAAACCTCAAACAATAGCTATATAAATCTCAAACAAACACCATATAAAACTCAAACATATACAACTTCTAAGAAATTCAAACAAACATCATATTAAACTCAAAGAATCACATAAAATCTCAAACAAACAACATATAAAACTCAAAGAAAATTAACCGGTTTACATAGTTGATATTATCCCGAACAGTGTGCCCAACGTTCTCTCTGCCTCCAGCATTGTGCATAAGAACTCTGTAACTCTGGCTTGGCTTTAATCTAGCCCCTTCCATACACTCGATTACTTTGCCTTTCTGTGGTGTAATCTTCCTTTGAGAACGCTGCAAGTGACTCCATTCTGGCCTAGCCAACTCATGGTTGTGTTCTGTAATATGATGCTTAACTTCAAAGCAAATTTCTTCCTTGTTGAATGCAATTCTCAAACTAGCCTTGCAATCAGTCCTTCCGACTCTACTTTTTCTTGGCTTCTTTGCGTTTTGTTCTTTATCTTCTTCATTTCCTTCATCACTATCAACCAAAAGCATAGGAGAAATTGCCACTGGTTGAGTTTGCTTAATAGGTGCTTTGCCTGCACGAGAACAGACGAAGTACTTTTCCTTGACAGATTTATCTTTGGATGTTCTTGTTGTTGAGATTCTAACAGAAAATCCAACCATTGATGCATACCGTTTGTAAAGTTCCTCAAAATGTTCCCATTTTTCCTTCTTTAAACCAATAAAAGAGAGTGGTATATGCTCTACAATAATATATTATAAAACTCAATCAGTATATGAATGAAACTCAACTATCAAAAGAGTAAAACTCAAATTAGTAATGCATAAAACTCAAACGAATTTGCAACATACAGAACTTTACAGAGTAAAACTCAGAAACTTTTATCATACCACTCAAATCAATAATGCATAAAACTCAAACGAAATTGTAACATACCTGATTGTTCAGCAGGTCCTTTATCAGCTTCATGTTCACCAGCAAATCCTTCTGTAAATTTTGGATCTCTAGGTACTTCATCAATATTTTCAACAAATCCTTCAGCAAATTCATTGCAATTTTCTTCAATATCAAATTCCGATTGTCTCATAGCAAACCCTTCTGTAATTTCTGGATCTTCAACAAATTCACTGAAATCTTCTTCAATATCAAATTCCGATTGTCTCATAGAAAATCCTTCAGCTATTTCAATGAAGTCTTCTTCTATACGATCGACTTTAACCGCTGGAGATTCCTTAATTTTCCTTGAACGTTTTGCCCTTTTTGAATTTGTCAATTGCATCAATCTAATCCTCAAACTGTTCAATTCATTCAACGATCTAGGAGAGTAATCGTTCATCCCGATATTTGTTTTTCGTTGAAGCAATTGAAGATTCGTAGAGAGATAGAGAGACAATCGATATTTTTGTTGCAGAGAGACAATCGATATTCTCTGTTTTTGTTGCAGAGACGGAGAGAGTGAAGAGATCCGGTTTTGTTTCGGGTTATAACATGACCCGCGACTTATTTGGTTGGACCAGCGAGTTATTGGTTGGACCAGCGAGTTTTTTATCTATTTTGTAATTCCTTTGAGTCTCATTTTTGGTCTCACGAAACTAGTGGTCTCACCAGAGACGAACTCTTTGTTTTGTCATATTACAATGAACCCAATAATTATTTTTATTTCACTCCTTCAAAATTTTACAAATTGTAGTCGGACCCTCAATTTTTCCAATATTAATTTTAGATTACATAAATGTAAAATATGAAATATTATTCAAGGTTATATTTTATTATTTCAAATTTTATTTATTATTATTAATTATATATAATTATGTATTTATGACGTCGTCCGAGACAACCCTCCGAGATAATCCGGGTTGACCCTTCTCAGGAGGTCGTCCGAGATGGCCTCCGAGACGAGATTCAAAACATAGGTTCAAAGTTAAACCGATTAACATGTAATAAAGCTCCTCAATCATTTTTTTTAGTATGCCATTTTATCTTCATATTATCTTCTTTTATTTTTCTTGTGCGATCTATATATTACTTACTGTGTCCACGACAAAAAAAAATATTTTGAACTTATATTATAAAATTGGAAATTTTATATTTTCATAATATAAATTCAAATATTTCTTTTGGGTACGATTTAGGATTAATTCGGAGTCAAACATAGGCTAATTCAGATTTTGTATAACTCTTGGCATATTTCACTCACTTAATGACCTTTTCACGACTACGACACTCACACTCTGGTCAATTTTTAAAGAGCTATGAAATATGAACTAGTAAATTCAGAGATTCAATAAATCCAAGGAATAAACAGTCCAAGATTCTCATTAAAAATAAAAGAAAAAAGGTAAACAAATTTTCAATGTTATTTGTTGATAAATAATTAAATATGTATAGTATTTATTATGTATAATTTTACATATTTTTTATCTGTTCCGAGACAAATGTCAGAGATGACCCGGGTGAACCCGGGTTGACCATTATTCTCAGGAGGCCGTCCGAGACGAGATCTTAAACATAGAATATAAAATATAACAGAGGAGACCGAGATCGATAGGAAGAGAATCACAGAAGGCGAGCAGGGAGATGGAGAAGCTCGCACAATGTTTTTCTCCTCATCTCATCATGCTATGCAAGAAAATTTGAAGGTGCACAAAATTAAAAAGATTAGGGGTATATATAGTGCACGGGCACGGGTAAAAATGTAAAATACACACAATCAAACTTCACGTGATAAAGTACACAATCTGTCAAAATTTGGAGGGGGACGCTTTTTTGCCTATGAAATTTGTAAAATTAATTACGGCAAAAAAGGAAACCAATAAATTATTATTGAAATCGAAAAGAAGGGATGAGATTACATGTGGTAAATGTATTATTTCCTGGTGGTACTTAGGGAGATGCTCTACGTACCTGCAGATCCTCATGATCCTAGGTTGATAAAATGCTCATGGTGACAAGGAAACAGGACACCCTGCAGTTGCCAATAAATTCAGCAGAATTGCATGCGAAGATTGGAGGTGATGATTATCAGAATATCAACCCAAAATGATCAAGAAAACCGGTAAAACAGCACTGATAGTGAGGAAATGTAACACAAACACACATGAACACAGATCATCTACTGATGTTAC
Organism: Plantago ovata; assembly: GCA_028274465.1. Taxonomy (NCBI): domain Eukaryota; kingdom Viridiplantae; phylum Streptophyta; class Magnoliopsida; order Lamiales; family Plantaginaceae; genus Plantago; species Plantago ovata. The sequence goes on along the minus strand of CM051455.1, from coordinate 123,122,930 downwards.
CATCTACTAACTATACAACATAATCGGGTTGTTCCGCCTGTTCGTCTCTCCATGCTCTGAAGCGGATTCGTTCATTCATTCAATAATAAAAAACTAGTGAAGACTATAAAGGAAAGAAATTTTTTTATTTTGCACTCAAACCTTTTCCATGTTTTTTAAAATGCACTGAAATCTTTGTTTTATTCTGAATTGCACTCAATTTTTTCACCAAAATTTTCAAGTTGCACAAACGTTTAACACAGTTAAATATTCCATTAGTTAAGATTTTATTTGTTTCAAATTACACACCAACGTTTGCCAAAATGTTCAAATTACACAAAAATTTTTTTTTTTTTTAATTGAAAAATCCTAAAAATTCCTAAAAAATCCAATTTTACTTCTGTTTGACACCAAAATACATTCCCATATCCAAATAATAATGACACTTACGATAATCATAACATTAGCAGTAAAAAACCACCTCACTATTGATTCTAACTTTTTAATTTTTGTTTTGCGAAACAAAAAGTGAAAAAATAAACAGAAGGTCATAAAAATAGGCTCTACGTAGATAAGAATATCACTAGTAACTGCAGAATCAAATTCAACATTCTTTCTACCAAAAAAAAATAAATAAATAAAAAAATTCAACATTCTTAGCTAAATAATTCGCCAGCTTATTCTCAGCGCGTATTGCTGGTTGTTTGGCTATGACATTTGTTCATGAGAAGCATTAATCATCACCCCTGTTTCACTATAATATGCCAATGATCTGATCTGCCATTTGATTCAAAGGATAAAACAGGGTAATTAGATACTACTACAGGTGGGAGAAATATCATAGCTAAAAAATGTGCTCAGTCTATCACTTAACAATTAGATACTACTACAGGCGGGGTTATTTGGGAATTTCTAGGATTTTTCTAATTATTATTTTTTTTATTTTATTTATTTATTATTATTATTTTTTTTTTTGTGTGTGTGTAATTTGAACATTTTGGTAAAGGTTGGTGTGTAATTTGAAACAAATAAAAGGTTAACTAACGAAATATTTAACGGTGTTAAACGTTTGTGCAACTTGAAAATTTTGATGAAAGGTTTCAGTCCAATTTGGAATAAAATATAGGTTTCAGTGCATTTTGAAAAACATAAAAAAGGTTTCGGTGCAAAATAAAAATTTTCCAAAGGAAATGCTATGTCAGAGCAGTAAAGAGAAATCAAAATGATAAAAATTAACAGAAATTCATAAAAACATTAGCCAATAACATAACAACAATTCATCAAAAATCAATTCAATATTTTAATAAAAAAAAAATAAAAATTGAAGAAAAATGGGGGAAATAAAGTTCTAACCTGGAAAATGAAGAGGGAGGGAGCTGGTAGTGCAGTGGTGGTGGAACGTGGGTGGAGGTGGCGCGGTGGAGATGGAGGTGTAGGTGGAGACCCACGGTGGAGATGGAAGTTGTAGTAGATCCGGAGTGGTGACGCGGTGGTGGTCAATCCGGAATGGTGGGGCGGAGTCGGTGGTCGTCGATCTGAGTGGTGGGAGGAGGAAATTGAAATTGAAATTGGGGGAAAATGGGGGGAAATAGAATTTGGGGGAAAAGGAAATGAGGAAGAAGAGACCCGATTTGGTCTCTTAAATCAGGCATAGCGACAGATAGATTCTATCCGTGGCTAACTATTTTTATTTTTATTCTTTTTTTTATTCAAATAATCTGGTAAAAGATAGAATATATCCGTTACTATATTTAATTTTCCTTTTAAAAAAAAGTCACGAAATTTAGCGGCGAATACACTATCTGTAACGATTCAAGATACGGATAAATGCTATCCGTGACGAAATCCCACGAACTCGAGCCTGGACAGGCACGAACTGAGCGTCCAGGCTCAGTTCGTGCCTGTCCGTGGCTAAAATTGATGGATATTTCCCAGATTTCTTGCGTGAGATTCATCATATTAATAACATCTTTGATTTATCTTTCCTGCACCACGCAACATTCTAGTATTTGCACTCAATTCATCATATTAGTAACATCATCTTCAACATTGCTTAGTACATTTCTTCGTGTTACATATAGGATAGGATAGATATACAATACAACTCTTAAAGGATTTAGAATTGTGTGATATGAGATTGAAAAAAAGAATTAAACGGAATTATGGCCACCCAAAATAATTTCTTAGAATAGGCATTCATACATGCTCTATAGTATTAATGTTTGTAGAGTTTAGGTTTAGACTATGATTTAATTAGTTAATTACACAATCTAGCTAGAGTTATTGACTTGCACATGTGCAAATCTAACTTGAAAATTCTTCGAAATAAATCTTCCTTAGACTATGTTGTTTTCTATTCGGTTGAGTTTCCTTTAAGTTTGCCACAGCATAGTTTCACTATTACGTAAATATACCGAATACAAATTTGATGGACTTTTAAGGGTGCCCGGGTGGTAAGGGCATTAGAGTAATATTGTGGGGCATATGAATCAAGACCCTATGTTGTTTGAATATTTGTAGTGTTAAGGTGGTTAAGAAGTAGTGTATGAGTAGGAGAAGAGTATATTAGTTTAGCCGTTGCCCAAAAAGATATTCCACATCTCATGAATAATTGCAGATAAATTGATAGTTTTGTATCAAATAATAACAAAAGAAATAAAAGAGTTGAAAATATATTTATTGTACATAAATTAATGGTTTTGTATCAAATAATAACAAAAATAATAAAAGGGTTAAAAAAGATTAGCGAAAGATTATCCGTAACTTTTGTTAATGGTCATTGCATAACTAACTGCTATAGAAATTTGGCAAGATAAAAAATTGAGAGAACCATAACGTTTTACAAATACTGTATATTTAGCATTTTTCACATATATCATCATGCCTTCTATAATAATTTGCTTCCAAGGGTAGTCACAATCAACCTACAGTATCATTACATAATTTAGAAGATTGGTCAATGTTCCTACAAAGTATAATAATCGAGCCACATTTGAGCCTGATATTAGGATTTGACAAACATAAAGGTTCATTCGGATATATACTGTCTGAACTTATAACGCAATTGAGTTTTCCCAAACATAACTGTATAATATAGTTAATGATCTACGCAACCACCTCATTAATCGGAGCAAAAATGGTCAGCTTTTAAATTTCGAACCAAAGTTGTCATTGATTAGTGTTTTAATTTGGTAGCGGAGTACTTTTAGTTTTATGATGCCCCTCTAATCTTATAAATTCTCTATTTAGGGCTTGAATATATTTTCAACTTATATAGTGGTAAAAATGGCTCTATATAGGAAATACATGCCATCACTAACATGATCTAGAACAGAATGATATTTTCTCTCGACTATCATAGTGATTTGATATGTTGTACCACGAATAAATATATCATCGCACACATTGAATTCAACTTCCCCGTCATTCACCCCAAATAGCACCATCTTAACATTCAAAAACCAATCTACAAATTCCATAATCTTATACCACTTTGTTGCAGTGGCACATGATAAATTCAACCACGCTTGTTGCTCTTTTGCTTCCTACCCTTTGGGCCAGCAAGGTTACCAATGACGAATCCACACACGTCGCGATGGTATGATATTATCCGCTTTAAACCTGAGCCCTCACGGATTTACTTTTTATAATACCCAAAAGGCCTCATAAAATGCGAGAGTGATGGTCTAACATATATACCCTTTATCCCGTTCACTCATAATTAAGCGATGTGGATGTGGGGATTACAGTTACACATGTTTGATTTTTGAATCACTTATAAGGCGTCATGATTATTTCAAATTAATACTGTACATCTCACTTGTACGATATTATCCGCTTTTGACCCGATCCGACACAGGTTTGATTTTGAAATCATCCAAAATACCTCATACCATTTTAAAGTGTATGATTGTATGCCGACTTACATATTCTTTATGCCAACAATAAAAGTTGACGCTTTTGTACTCGGCTAATCAATAAGATTACACCATTATTTTAGTCAAGTCTTACTTTGTTTTTTTAATCCAAAATTTTGTAGCCTGGCCAAGTTTTGTAACCGACCCCAGGAGTTGGTCATGCCATGAGGACCTTTAACAGTTTTTTATTTTTGATAGGTGGGGGTTACAAAATTAAATGAGTTTTTATAAATAAAAAAGAAATTAAGATGCAATAAACTAATTTAGAAAATAATATTTGGGCAAAATGCCACATAGTGTGAACCCAAATATTTGATATTATTTTGAGCTAAAATAATCACTAATACTCGAGATAACATATTTTTTACTTATCTTTATTTCAATAAAATGTGAGGACCTCTTAATCGCTATATACATACTTAATTTTATGGCGTTAGTTGTAAATATGTCATCATAATTTAGACCGGAGGTGGCCCCTACGGGATCAAGAGGTGGCTCCACCGCCCATACGGTGTAGCACTTTGCCCCGCATGGCACTTAGTTTCTGCAATTTCAGATAATCCCGACCTGATACCATTTGCAATGACCCGACCACTAATGGGCTGAGACCCGACATGTTGGGCCGGCGAGGTTACCAATGACGAACCCACACACGTCTCGATGGTATGATATTATCCTCTTTGGACATGAGTCCTCACGGATTTACTTTTGATAACACTCAAAAGGCCCCGTACCATGTGAGAGTGATGATTTAACATATATACCATTTATCCCGTTCACTCATAATTAAGCGATTTGGATGCGGGGATTATAGTTACACACAAGTTTGATTTTTTAATCACTCATAAGGCTTTCATGGCTATGTCAAATTAATACTGTACATCTCACTTGTACGATATTATCCGCTTTTGACCCGATCCGACACAGGTTTGATTTTGAAATCATCCAAGATACCTCATACCATTTTAAAGTGTATGATTGTATGCCTACTTACATATTCTTTATGCCACCAACTCAAGTGAAACGCCTTTAAGATCTCCCTTGTTCCATTTTAAAATTTCTAAGGTTGATTTTTCTTCAAACTTATTACACGATCAAAAAATAATAATACTAAATTATGAAATAAACTTAAATATATTTTTCTAATATAACTTTATTATGTACTAATTATGTGTAATTTAGAAATAATTTATGAGCAAAGTTTGAAAAAAAAATTTTGGTACTATAAAATAAAACTTGACGCTCTTGGTACTCGGCTAATCAATAAAGGTTTAGCAACTTCTTCACGGATTTATGTCTCCTTCCAATATGTGGAGACTTCCCATTATATTGGTTACTTCTTGCACGCCTTCCTTGTTCCATTTTAAAATTTCTAAGGTTGATTGCAAGTGTGTTCACACTATGTGGCATTATGGCAAAATATATTTTCCAAATTATTTTATTGCATTTTTAAATATTTTTTTTTTATGGTTTGTAACTCCCATTTCATTATTTCATTAGTACAACTACAATTTAATTAATTGTCATCAAGTTGATTCACAACAAAAAAGAAATCATTAACTACATATTCATTTCTACATAGTTGATAGTACATACGATGATACATATATAATAAATGAATGAACAAATAAATAAGAAATTTAAGTATATGTAATATCAAAATAATTTTAATAAAAGTTGAAAGATTTTTAGAGGTGTGTTCACACTATGTGACACTTTTCCCAAAATTATTTTCTAAATTAGTTTATTGCATTTAATTTTTTTTATTGTTTCATAAAAAAAAAACTCATTTAATTTTGTAACCCCTACCTATCAAAATAAAAAATTGTTAAATGTCCTTCATTGTAGACCGAGCTCACACTCTAATGAGATTTAATTAGTCTACAACCAATATGTTTTTGTAGCATGGCCAATGACAATAGTCATATTGAAAAACTACGAAACAATCAAGGTCGACATGGGCATGCCCATCGTGGATATTAATCAACTTTTAAAATCCATAATTTGTTGCTAAACAAGTGAATTAATCAATTTAATCAAATTCCTAAAATTTACCCAAATAAAATCAAATTTCTACAGCTAGCTCACTGTTTACCACAAATAATACCAAAAAATGGTTATAATTTTTGGTGTGGGTGCATAAAAGCCCATGATTGTCTATGTCTACCATTTGAAAATATTTATATATAGAAAAAAAGTAAACTATATCCATTTAGAATTATGTTATGTCATTGTTGCTCAATGATTCTAATTAGTATTGAGTTTAAATACCATACGTGAGAGCATGTAAGATCAAATGTATATAAGTTGAGGCACAAACTAATATGGTATGAGGTCCATTGGGTGATTCCAAAAGCAATCCGTGTGTGATTCGAGACCAAAGCGGACAATATCATACTCATGAGATGTGTATAGCTTACTCATGACTACTCATCCGTTTTCTAGATTGTTTATGTTTGATCTTGGAACGGTTTTTAAGGAGGTTGGTATAATGTGTGTAGTGTTTGACTTAGTAGCAGAACCCACAATACAGTTGTGAAATAAAAGTTTGCCAAAAAAGAAAACGTAAACCATCTAATTAAAGAAACGAACTAAAAAGGAATATGTAAACAATGTAAAAAACAGATGAGTATATAACATCGTTAACCTAAATAGGTGGGTCTTAATCAGTTAGTGATCGTGTCATTACAACTTGCAACTGAAATTAATATGAGAATGACAATAACTTATGGACGTTGACTTATATTAGTTGAGAGCGGTGAATTAAAGAGTATATAAGTATACAATACACTCTAAAACGATATGAACACTTTTGAACTGTGTTTAGTTTAATTGGTATTTTCAATACATATATAGCTATTATCGCTCCTACAGACGAGGTGGTTCAACATGTCAAATATTACGTTATGTCGTTGCTGCCCCTATGATTCTACGTAGTAGTTGAATTTAGATAGCATCCACCAGTTATTGTTGCGTCAGTTGAGAGAGAGTGAGATACTATATAAGTAGATATGCAAACTAATATGGTTCGACACCTTTTGAGTTATTTCAGAAACAAGTTTGTAAGCTGCTAAGTGGACAATATTATTTTTAAAGATTTTTGCCGTTCCAAGAAAAAAAAGTGAACAAATTATGTGTATGGCGTAGTTGTGAGAGTAATGTACCAGCCTGCGGTTCAATCTTGATCAAATATTTGGTCGGTCTTTACAGATGAAATCAGTGTGGGATTGTCCCTAAACCCACAAGGCGTGCCGATTGTTAGTCCCATGCAGAGGTATCCCTGCCATAGGTTTGACGGGGATATCGAGAACTTAACATGAGTTGGTGGCATAAAGAATATGTAAGTAGGCATACAATCATACACTTTAAAATGGTATGAGGTATTTTGGATGATTTCAAAATCAAACCTGTGTCAGATCAGGTCAAAAGCGGATAATATCGTACTACTGAGATGTACAGTATTTGACATAGTCATGAAGCCTTATGAGTGTGTTCACACTATGTGGCATTATGACCAAACATATTTTCTAAATTATTTTATTGCATTTTTAAATCTTTTTTTAATGGTTTGTAACTCCCATTTCATCAATACTACTACAATTTAATTAAGGGAAAATTACATCTACCTCCCTCACTGGAAGCTCTAATCACAAATGTTCCCTTGCTAGTCTAACAATTACATCTAACCCCTTTTGCAACCTTAGCCATTGACCAGTTTATTTCCTTATCTCCAAACTTGACAAAACAAACAATCCCTTAGTCTTTTTTCTATTTTCTTTTTCCTTTTCTTCTCTTTTTCTTTTTTCTTTTCTTTTCATTTTTTTATTTTCTTTATTTCTTCTCCAAACCTCCGGTACCGGAATCCGATCTCCGGTACCGGAGTGCAGCTCCAGTCGAAGCTTGTAGCAAGCTCCGATCGGAGCAGTAGCAAGCTCCGATCGGAGCAGCTCTGCAAGCTCCCGATCAGAGCAGCAGCAAGCTCCGATCGGAGCAGCAGCAAGCTCCGATCGGAGCAGAAGCAAGCTCCGATCTGGAGCTTGCTGTAAGCTCCGGCCGGAGCTGCTGCTCCAGATCGGAGACAGCTCTGTCTTCGATCTGGAGGCCGGATTCGGAGCTTGCTGCAAGCTCCCGATCGGAGCAGCAGGAAGCTCCGATCTGGAGCTTGCAGCAAGCTCCGATCGGAGCAGCAGCAAGCTCCGATCGGAGCAGAAGCAAACTCCGATCTGGAGCTTGCTGTAAGCTCCGGCCGGAGCTGCTGCTCCAGATCGGAGACAGCTCTGTCTCCGATCTGGAAGCCGGATTCCGGTACCGGAATCCGGTACCTTTGAAGAAAAAGAAGATGAAAAAAAAATATTAAAAAAAATTAAAATTTTGGACTTGTTTTGAATTTTAAATTTGTGGGGGTTTACTTTACAATAATATTTGAGACCTTTTTACAATTTAAATAAGTTATGTGGGTTTATTTTATATTAAATAGTGTTAATATTGTGGGATAGAAAAGTTTTGAGGCAAATGTGTAATAAATATAAATTTAGGTTGTTTGGGCTTTATTGAAATCTGATAATTATGCAGGGGCAAAATTGTACTTTCCAGACTTTAATTCGGGAAAAGTCAAGATCGTGGGCCTATATGTAATTGCTTCAATCTAATAGGGAAAGTTATGTAATTGTTGATCTAAGGAGGTAACATCCGTAATTGATGAATCTAACAGGGGGTCTGGATGTAATTCGCCCTTTAATTAATTGTCATCCAAGTTGATTCACAAAAAAAAATAAAAAATCATTAAATACATATTCATTTCTACATATACGATGATACACATATATAATAAATAAATGAATAAATAAATAAATAAGAAATTTAACTATATGAAATATCAAAATAATTTTAATAAAAGTTGAAAGATTTTTAGAGGTGTATTCACACTACGTGGCACTTCCAAAAATTAGTTTATTGCATTTTAAATTCTTTTTATTGTTTCATAAAAGCTCATTAATTTTGTAACCCCTACCTATAAAAACAAATTAAAAAAAATTGTTAAATGTCCTTCATGGTGGACCGAGCTCACACTCTAATGAGATTTTATTAGTCTACAATTACCAATACGTTTGTAGCATGGCCAATGACAATAGTCATATTGAAAAACTACGAAACAGTGAACACGTTATTTGCGCACTGGTATGCAAACTATGTTGGTAATATATCAGGGTGTGATAATCTTGGAATACTTCTTTGGATCGTGTTGTCACTTTCCGAACAAGATAATTCGACCCTACAGTTGTTGCCGGGGTTACACGAATTCCTTGTTGGGATAATCCAAGAAGGCAATCTTATTCAGGCAATATGAATTTCGATCAGAAAGTAGAGAGCATGTATGAGTTTTCATTGTTGTTGTTTTGGAGACTGATCACTTCAATAAATAGAAGCGAAAAGGTGTGAACGGAGTGGTGTATCTGTTCAGAACGAAGTGTTATGAACGAAAGGTCACGTTAGTTCACGAACAAGCCTGTTCGTTCACGAAGAGTTGCAATGTTCCAAAAAGGACGGGGCGCTGCCCCTTGCAACCCCGCGAGGGACGCTGCCCCTCGACCCCGCAAGGGGGCGCAACCCCCTTGACCCCCGCTCCGTATTCGTGGTCGATAACTCGTTGGCTCAACAAGCGTGCACTCCGCACTACCCAAACTTGTTCCGAGCTCAACGAGAGATCGCATCAGTCTCTAGCAGATCACATTACTATTAAAATGAATTGATGACACTAAAATCACCAACATATTCCCCCCATTTTAGTGTAATCGTTGATCTACTAAGTATACATAAACATATATACAAGTGTAAAACACAAACATAACGATCAAACAAGTTCATAAATGAAAATGTCTTACGATTGAATTTTCATCTTAGTACAATACACATTCCAAATATTCGAGAATCAGGGTGTCGTAACGATTGAACCCTTCAACCCATTTGAATACCTGAAGATATCATACACACATGTTTCTACAACATCTACAATCTATACTTGACACTATACAAGCCATGTGTCCTTATCCATTAATAAGCATATAGAAAGCCAAGTCCAAGCTTCTTGAAGCGGCGAAACTTCATGCTTACATAGGTAGTCCTTTTAGTCTTGCACCTGCATTTGCAATTTGTCAAAAGAACCATTAAGAAGATATACTTCAACCTTACATCACTTGCAGGCCTGAGCACATACCTTGGGAAGATAAACACTTGTGCTCCAATCTCTAACGATGGTCTTTCCACATTGAATTCTGCCTCTAACGTTGTATTAAAGGGGAATTGAGTATACCACAATTAGAAGATTTAGATGGACTTTAATCCCATCCCAATCGCCGACTTACTCACTAAGTCCCTAGCCAATCCCTTCGTCAAGTGATCAGCCAAGTTTTGTTGCGACCGGACAAACTCAATGGATATCACCCCATTCATGATTAACTCCCTAATCATACTATGTCTAACACCCAAGTGTCTAGACTTGCCATTGTAAATTTGACTATAAGCTCTAGCCAAGGTGGCAGCACTATCACAACGGATAGAAATAGGTGATATCGGTTTAGGCCACAAAGGAATCTCATACACTAAGTTCCTTAGCCATTCTGCTTCTTTACCAGCGGCGGCTAAGGCCACAAATTCAGATTCCATTGTGGAGTCAGTTATACATGTTTGCTTCTTGGAAGCCCATGAAATGGCACCTCCACCAAGCAAAAACACCCATCCACTTGTAGAGGATTTGTCATCATTATTTATCCAACTAGCATCCGTATAACCTTCTAACACTGAAGGAAATCCCACATATGACAAACCAAGATTCATAGTACCTTTCAAGTACTTGAATACCCTTGTTATTGCATGCCAATGGTGTCTACTAGGATTTCTAGTAAATCTGCTCAATTTACCAACCGCATGAGCAATATCCGGTCTAGTGCTCGTCATAGCATACATCAAACAACCTATGGCTCTTGAGTATTCTAGCTGATCCACAGGTTTACCTTTATGTGGCATGAGCTTTTCTTCAGGATTGAAGGGAGTACTTACCGGAGAACAATCTTCAAGATTGAACTTCTTGAGTATTTTCTCAATGTAATGAGATTGCGTGATAGCAATTCCTCTATTCTCCCGTTTAATCTTGATACCAAGAATAACGTCTGCTTCTCCCATATCCTTCATAGAGAACTTTGATGACAGAAATTTCTTTGTTCTATCTACCTGATTTTGGTCAGTACCAAATATCAACATGTCATCCACATATAGACAAATGATTACACCTTTTCCAGATGCATCGAATTTGCTATATACACATTTGTCCGCTTGGTTCAGAATGAAACCATTAGACAAAACAACTTCATCGAATTTTTGATGCCACTGTTTTGGTGCTTGTTTCAGCCCATACAATGACTTAACTAGTTTACACACTTTATTCTCTTGTCCAGGCATTACAAATCCTTCCGGTTGCTTCATGTACACTTCTTCTTCCAAATCACCATTAAGAAATGCTGTTTTGACATCCATTTGATGGATTACTAGATTGTGAATAGCCGCCAAGGTAATTAGCAATCTAATAGTAGTGATACGAGCAACAGGAGCATAGGTATCGAAGTAATCGATCCCTTCCCTTTGTCTAAAGCCTTGGACAACCAACCGAGCCTTAAATTTGTCAATTGTACCATCGACTTTCATCTTCTTCTTGAAGATCCATTTGCAGCCTAGTGGTTTACAACCTGGTGGTAAATCAGACAAGATCCAAGTATTGTTTTCCATGATAGAGCCAATCTCATCATCAATTGCTTCTTTCCAGAAGGCAGAATCTCGAGATTTAATAGCTTCATCATATGTCCTTGGATCCTCCTCAATACTGTAACAGTACGAGTATTGTGATTCAATCTGATCCCTTGATCCTTCAACTAAGTAGAGTTGAAAATCAGAACCATAAGATTTAGGTTTCCTAGCTCTTTTGCTTCTACGAGGTTCAGGAGTCTCATTTGGTACATCATTCGAATGATCATCTTGTAGATTATCATCCGAATTTGGTATAGCATACTTTGGTCTAGGTATTGAAGAGAAACGATTCTCATCAAAGATAGCATCTCTTGATTCTATAATTGTGTTAATAGAAACAGAACTATTAGGTTCTATGACATAAAACCTATATGCCTTGGAATGCTCAGCATATCCAATAAAGATGCAATCAATACCTTTTTCGCCCAAAGTTTTCCTCTTAGGGTCCGGGAGTCTAACCACGGCCCTACAACCCCAAACTCGCAAAAATGTCAAGTTAAGTCATTTCTTGTACCAAAGTTCATATGGGGTAGTCTTGTTCCTTTTGTTAGGAACCCTATTTAACAAATAGCAAGCCGTTAACATGGCTTCTCCCAAAAATCCCTCACTTAAACCAGAATAAGATAACATGGCATTCACGATTTCCTTAAGAGCTCTATTTTCCTTTCTGCTACACCATTTTGTTGTGGTGTATAAGGAGCCGTAGTTTCATGAATAATTCCTACGGATTGGAAAAATACATGATCATAATATTCACCACCTCTATCTGTGCGTAAGGTCTTAACCAAGCCATTTTGTTGCAATTCAACCTCAGTTTTATAAATTTTGAATTTATCTAAGGCTTCATCCTTTGAATGCAACATATAAACATAACAGAATCTAGAGGCATCATCTATGAAAGTAACAACATACTTCTTGTTTCCTAATGATGGAGTAGCATGCAAATCACAAAGATCACTATGAATTAATTCAAGTATGACATATTTTATCATTATACTCTTAAAAGGTTTTCTAGTGATCTTAGTTAACATGCAAGTATTACATTTGCCTACATTTCCATCAATCTTAGGAATCAAGTCATCTTTAGACATTTCAAGCATTCTTTTATAATGTACATGTCCTAGACGAGCATGCCATAAAGATGAATCAATCAAATTCGAAGAAGACACAGAAGACATAAATACAGAACTAGAATCATGCGAAATACCATTAAGATTCAACATAAACATTCCATTATTATAATAACCGGATCCAATGTACAAACCACACTTCGATAAGGTAAACTTATCAGATTCTAACACTTGCTTGTAACCAAGCTTATTTAATACAGGGCCTGAAATCAGGTTCTTTCTTAACTTAGGAACATAAAGAACATTATACAAAGTAATTGTCTTTCCAGAACTAAATTTTAACTCCACGTCTCCTTTGCCTTCCACGGGGGCGAAGTGATCATCTCCCATATAGAGGACAGAACCGTCATCCACTAGTACAAGTCTCTTGAACCAGACACGAGCCTTGCAAACGTGAATTGTGGCGCCAGAATCAATCCACCACGCGATAGCATCATCCTGCACATAGTATGCTTCAGAAATAAGTGAAACTGAATATTCAATCAAACTATTCATATCACTATTTAAATTCTGACCTTGGTTATGGGATTGGTCCGTTGGACCCTTTCCCGAACCACTTGCGTTCGCGTTGTTGTCTTGCTTCTTGCCAGATCGACAATCCTTTCTGAAGTGGCCAGGTTTTCCACATTTCCAACATTCTAGTTTCGGTTTCTTGTTAGAACCGGAACCTTTGTTGTCATTCCTAGCACGCTTCTTCCCTTTGTTGTTCTTTCCTTTGTTGTTCTTATTACCCTCTTCGATCATATTGACTGAGGGTCCAGCAACTTGCTTTCCTTTGCCCTTTTCTTCCAAAGCCCTCAGAGATTCTTCTATGCGAAGATGGCTTCCAAGTTGCACCAGAGATAGTTCCTCTTTTCCATGTTTCAGAGTGTGTTTAAACTCTTTCCACGGAGGAGGCAACTTATCAATGATACTTGAGACAGAGATGGATTCATCCATCTTCAGATCATGTTGTGTGAATTGTCCGAGAATCCGGAGGATCTCATTGTACTGCTCCATGACAGACCGCGAATCAACCATCTTGTAGTTGTTGAAATCGCTAACCAGAAACTTCCTGCTTGAAGCATCTTTTGCCATGTATTTGGCTTCAAGAGAATCCCATAGTTCTTTCGCAGACTCAACAGTTTGGTAAATATCGAACAAAGAATCAGACATACCGTTTAGGATGTGTCCTCTGCAAATATAGTCATCGTTCTCCCATTTGGACCTGCGCCTGAGTTGGTCCACTGGTCCATCATCTTCCACTTCCGGCATTGGTGTAGACAGAACGTATCCTACCTTCAAAGCCGTAAGCATGAAGTGCATCTTCTTCTGCCAGCGTCTAAAGTCCACGCCTTGGAACTTCTCCAGTTTCCCGAAGTTGTTCGTCATTTCCCTTACAGAGCTCCCGCTTGCTCCAGCCATGATTATCGTATATCAGAAATTATCTTGTTTGTTTATTGGTAATATATCAGGGTGTGATAATCTTGGAATACTTCTTTGGATCGTGTTGTCACTTTCCAAACAAGATAATTCGACCCTACAGTTGTTGCCGGGGTTACACAAATTCCTTGTTGGGATAATCCAAGAAGGCAATCTTATTCAGGCAATATGAATTTCGATCAGAAAGTAGAGAGCATGTATGAGTTTTTGTTGTTGTTGTTTTGGAGACTGATCACTTCTATAAATAGAAGCGAAAAGGTGTGAACGAAGTGGTGTATCTGTTCACAACGAAGTGTTATGAACGAAAGGTCACGTTAGTTCACGAACAAGCCTGTTTGTTCACGAAGAGTTGCAACGTTCCAAAAAGGACGGGGCGCTGCCCCTTGCAACCCCGCGAGGGGCGCTGCCCCTCGACCCCGCAAGGGGGCGCAGCCCCCTTGACCCCCGCTCCGTATTCGTGGTCGATAACTCGTTGGCTCAACAAGCGTGCACTTCGCACTACCCAAACTTGTTCCGAGCTCAACGAGAGATCGCATCAGTCTCTAGCAGATCACATTACTATTAAAATGAATTGATGACACTAAAATCACCAACATATTACCCCCATTTTAGTGTAATCCTTGATTCTATAATTGTGTTAATAGAAACAGAACTATTAGGTTCTATGACATAAAACCTATATGCCTTGGAATGCTCAGCATATCCAATAAAGATGCAATCAATACCTTTTTCGCCCAAAGTTTTCCTCTTAGGGTCCGGGAGTCTAACCACGGCCCTACAACCCCAAACTCGCAAAAATGTCAAGTTAGGTCATTTCTTGTACCAAAGTTCATATGGGGTAGTCTTGTTCCTTTTGTTAGGAACCCTATTTAACAAATAGCAAGCCGTTAACATGGCTTCTCCCAAAAATCCCTCACTTAAACCAGAATAAGATAACATGGCATTCACCATTTCCTTAAGAGCTCTATTTTTCCTTTCTGCTACACTATTTTGTTGTGGTGTATAAGGAGCCGTAGTTTGATGAATAATTCCTACGGATTGGAAAAATACAGGATCATAATATTCACCACCTCTATCTGTGCGTAAGGTCTTAACCAAGCCATTTTGTTGCAATTCAACCTCAGTTTTATAAATTTTGAATTTATCTAAGGCTTCATCCTTTGAATGCAACATATAAACATAACAGAATCTAGAGGCATCATCTATGAAAGTAACTATATACTTCTTGTTTCCTAATGATGGAGTAGCATGCAAATCACAAACATCACTATGAATTAATTCAAGTATGACATATTTTCTCATTATACTCTTAAAAGGTTTTCTAGTGATCTTAGTTAACATGCAAGTATTACATTTGCCTACATTTCCATCAATCTTAGGAATCAAGTCATCTTTAGACATTTCAAGCATTCTTTTATTATGTACATGTCCTAGACGAGCATGCCATAAAGATGAATCAATCAAATTCGAAGAAGACACAGAAGACATAAATACAGAACTAGAATCATGTGAAATACCATTAAGATTCAACATAAACATTCCATTATTATAATAACCGGATCCAATGTACAAACCACACTTCGATAAGGTAAACTTATCAGATTCTAACACTTGCTTGTAACCAAGCTTATTTAATACAGGGCCTGAAATCAGGTTCTTTCTTAACTTAGGAACATAAAGAACATTGTACAAAGTAATTGTCTTTCCAGAACTAAATTTTAACTCCACGTCTCCTTTGCCTTCCACGGGGGCGAAGTGATCATCTCCCATATAGAGGACAGAACCGTCATCCACTAGTACAAGTCTCTTGAACCAGACACGATCCTTGCAAACGTGAATTGTGGCGCCAGAATCAATCCACCACGCGATAGCATCATCCTGCACATAGTATGCTTCAGAAATAAGTGAAACTGAATATTCAATCAAACTATTCATATCACTATTTAAATTCCGACCTTGGTTATGGGATTGGTCCGTTAGACCCTTTCCCGAACCACTTGCGTTCGCGTTGTTGTCTTGCTTCTTGCCAGATCGACAATCCTTTTTGAAGTGGCCAGGTTTTCCACATTTCCAACATTCTAGTTTCGGTTTCTTGTTAGAACCGGAACCTTTGTTGTCATTCCTAGCACGCTTCTTCCCTTTGTTGTTCTTATTACCCTCTTCGATCATATTGACCGAGGGTCCAGCAACTTCCTTTCCTTTGCCCTTTTCTTCCAAAGCCCTCAGAGATTCTTCTATGCGAAGATGGCTTCCAAGTTGCACCAGAGATAGTTCCTCTTTTCCATGTTTCAGAGTGTGTTTAAACTCTTTCCACGAAGGAGGCAACTTATCAATGATACTTGAGACAGAGATGGATTCATCCATCTTCAGATCATGTTGTGTGAATTATCCGAGAATCCGGAGGATCTCATTGTACTGCTCCATGACAGACCGCGAATCAACCATCTTGTAGTTGTTGAAATCGCTAACCAGAAACTTCCTGCTTGAAGCATCTTTTGCCATGTATTTGGCTTCAAGAGAATCCCATAGTTCTTTCGCAGACTCAACAGTTTGGTAAATATCGAACAAAGAATCAGACATACCGTTTAGGATGTGTCCTCTGCAGATATAGTCATCGTTCTCCCATTTGGACCTGCGCCTGAGTTGGTCCACTGGTCCATCATCTTCCACTTCCGGCATTGGTGTAGACAAAACGTATCCCACCTTCAAAGCCGTAAGCATGAAGTGCATCTTCTTCTGCCAGCGTCTAAAGTCCACGCCTTGGAACTTCTCCAGTTTCCCGAAGTTGTTCGTCATTTCCCTTACAGAGCTCCCGCTTGCTCCAGCCATGATTATCGTATATCAGAAATTATCTTGTTTGTTTATTGGTAATATATCAGGGTGTGATAATCTTGGAATACTTCTTTGGATCGTGTTGTCACTTTCCAAACAAGATAATTCGACCCTACAGATGTTGCCGGGGTTACACGAATTCCTTGTTGGGATAATCCAAGAAGGCAATCTTATTCAGGCAATATGAATTTCAATCAGAAAGTAGAGAGCATGTATGAGTTTTCGTTGTTGTTGTTTTGGAGACTGATCACTTCTATAAATAGAAGCGAAAAGGTGTGAACGAAGTGGTGTATCTGTTCACAACGAAGTGTTATGAACGAAAGGTCATGTTAGTTCACGAACAAGCCTGTTCGTTCACGAAGAGTTGCAATGTTTCAAAAAGGACGGGGCGCTGCTCCTTGCAACCCCGCGAGGGGCGCTGCCCCTCGACCCCGCAAGGGGGCGCAGCCCCCTTGACCCCCGCTCCGTATTCGTGGTCGATAACTCGTTGGCTCAACAAGCGTGCACTCCGCACTACCCAAACTTGTTCCGAGCTCAACGAGAGATCGCATCAGTCTCTAGCAGATCACATGACAATTAAAATGAATTGATGACACTAAAATCACCAACATATTACCCCCATTTTAGTGTAATCCTTGATTCTATAATTGTGTTAATAGAAACAGAACTATTAGGTTCTATGACATAAAACCTATATGCCTTGGAATGCTCAACATATCCAATAAAGATGCAATCAATACCTTTTTCGCCCAAAGTTTTCCTCTTAGGGTCCGGGAGTCTAACCACGGCCCTACAACCCCAAACTCGCAAAAATGTCAAGTTAGGTCGTTTCTTGTACCAAAGTTCATATGGGGTAGTCTTGTTCCTTTTGTTAGGAACCCTATTTAACAAATAGCAAGCCGTTAACATGGCTTCTCCCAAAAATCCCTCACTTAAACCAGAATAAGATAACATGGCATTCACCATTTCCTTAAGAGCTCTATTTTTCCTTTCTGCTACACCATTTTGTTGTGGTGTATAAGGAGCCGTAGTTTCATGAATAATTCCTACGGATTGGAAAATACAGGATCATAATATTCACTACCTCTATCTGTGCGTAAGGTCTTAACCAAGCCATTTTGTTGCAATTCAACCTCAGTTTTATAAATTTTGAATTTATCTAAGGCTTCATCCTTTGAATGCAACATATAAACATAACAGAATCTAGAGGCATCATCTATGAAAGTAACAACATACTTCTTGTTTCCTAATGATGGAGTAGCATGCAAATCACAAAGATCACTATGAATTAATTCAAGTATGACATATTTTCTCATTACACTCTTAAAAGGTTTTCTAGTGATCTTAGTTAACATGCAAGTATTACATTTGCCTACATTTCCATCAATCTTAGGAATCAAGTCATCTTTAGACATTTCAAGCATTCTTTTATTATGTACATGTCCTAGACGAGCATGCCATAAAGATGAATCAATCAAATTCGAAGAAGACACATAAGACATAAATACAGAACTAGAATCATGCGAAATACCATTAAGATTCAACATAAACATTCCATTATTATAATAACCGGATCCAATGTACAAACCACACTTCGATAAGGTAAACTTATCAGATTCTAACACTTGCTTGTAACCAAGCTTATTTAATACAGGGCCTGAAATCAGGTTATTTCTTAACTTAGGAACATAAAGAACATTATACAAAGTAATTGTCTTTCCAGAACTAAATTCTAACTCCACGTCTCCTTTGCCTTCCACGGGGGCGAAGTGATCATCTCCCATATAGAGGACAGAACCGTCATCCACTGGTACAAGTCTCTTGAACCAGACACGATCCTTGCAAACGTGAGTTGTGGCGCCAGAATCAATCCACCACGCGATAGCATCATCCTGCACATAGTATGCTTCAGAAATAAGCGAAACTGAATATTCAATCAAACTATTCATATCACTATTTAAATTCTGACCTTGGTTATGGGATTGGTCCGTTGGACCCTTTCCCGAATGATGAATGTGTATTTTACACTTTCATTCGAGTCTTTTTCACCTATTTTAGCTATCCTCTATGTTAATTTAGCTATATTTTAGTACATTTTATTAGAATAGTGTCACGTTTCCCTTTAGATTTTGTTTTACAGGTTTTGGGTGAAATTCGGAGATTTACGGGCATTTATATTGAAGTCTACAAGGAATTGGTGTTCCAGAAGCATATTTGGAGTATCTGAAGGTTTCCGGATAGGATTTGGAGTCTAGGGGCCGAATCTGGAGGTTAGAAGGCTACTAGAAGTCATAAACCGAGTCCGAAAAGGTGAAGAAATCCAAAACCACGTCGAAAACGCGAAAATTCCGCGTTCACACTGGGGGGCGAACCGCCCCAGCACTCGGGCGAACCGCCCCAGAGGAATTTCGGGCCTATATATAGTTGCGAGTTTTCTCTCCGAAAATCATATCTTTCCAAGCCTACTTTCTCACCTCTCTCTATAGTTTTAGGTAGGAACTTCCCGGGGCCTGTCCTGGGAGTTCCATAGCTTAGGGGATACTTTTTCATAGCAGATTGGAGCGCGTAGGATCGCAATCATCCGGAGATTGACAACCTTCGGTAACTTTGTATCTTACAACTTTTATCTACTTATTTTATATTCTTTCAATATGTTTTCTTCTATGATTGCTATTGATTGCATGCCTATGAGTAGCTAAATTTATCGTTGGTGGTAGTATGTGAATTCTTAGCGAGGGAAGATAATCATGCTAATGGCTATATCGCGCATTATACTCCGTGTCATTGCTTTATTTCGTTGATCAGTTGAAAACCAAAATTCTCGTATGTTGTATTGATTATTATGCACGCATGGACACTTGTCAACCAATCAGACCAATTATCTTCGTAGTGTTCAATGATTACGGAACACATTAGGACGTTATTTGTTGATGAGTCAGACCCATATTATCTTCGTAGTGCTTAATACTTGCAACAAGGACACAAGATTGATTCAAAGATCTCTATGCAAGACCGAGAAATTTATGCATGATTATCGACCCATTATGTTAAGAAGGACCATACTATCACCAATCTCCATTATCTGCTTGAAAACCCCTATTGCTTTTTATTTGCTGTTTTATATTCTCTTGTTAAATAGATAAAGCTAGTTATAGTCCCGAGAGAACGACACTCGAGTCATTCTACTACTACACTACTGTTTTCGTTGTAGTTGTGGATTGCCTTTGGCTAAATAACAAATATTATTTGACTGAACCGGAACCGACAAATCCCCGTTCATCAAATTGGCGCCGCTGCCGGGGACTATACTCCTTTTTTCTATTTAATTTGTTTTTATTTACAGCTTTAGATACCTAATTCTTTTAGTTTTAGTTTTGCTTTTTAATCTCTCTCTACTTTTCCTATTTGTTTCTAATCACTTTTCCTAGTCTGTCACAGATTGTGTATGCCGCATACACGTTCTGCAGGAACACCACTTGCTAATTCAATTGCTGAGATCAATAGAGTATACCACCAAAGAAGGCGACTCCTTTCCAAGGAAATCGACGGAATGGCAGAAGCTAGACCACTGAAGGCATGGGTACAACCCACCAAGGATCGTATGAGGGGACCGGCGATTGTTCTTTCGCCCGCAACCCGAGATCTGGAAATCAAGAACCACGCATTCCAACAACTTCCGAGGTTTTATGGCTTATCAAGGGAAGATGTGATGGGGTACTTGAACGATATCGATGATTTCGTCAACCAACTCCCACGACCCGGAGCTAACATAACAACGGATGAGTTGAGGATGAAGGTTTTTGCAATGGGACTTGGCGACAGAGCCAAGTCATGGCTGAGTTCTCTACCAGCCGGCTCGCTGGACACTTGGGAAAAGGTTTTTTCAGCTTTCATGGAGAAATACTTCCCACACACTCTGACTACCGCGCTTAAGGCGCAGATTACTGGATTCAAGCAAGACTATGATGAGACCATCTACACAGCGTTCGAGAGGTTCCAAGATCTCACGAACAAGTGCCCTCACCATGGTTTTGAACTCTCCGACCTAGTCCAACACTTCTACAATGGAATAACCTTCGAGAACCAACAAGTGGTGGATTTCCAATGCCGAGGCAATATTTGGGAGGAAATCGCAGAAGCCGTCTGGGCAGTTTTCGAAAGGCTCGCTAAGGGTTCGCAGTTCAAGGACCCAAGAGCAATGGTTAGGAGATGTGGACCTGAAGCTCCACCGACTCAAGAAGCCCCTATGTACAGGGGGAATGGGGATCAATTCGAGTGCTTTACCAACGAATTGAAGCAAGTCCTCAAGAGCACCACCGTAACAATTGTTTCGAACGAAGTATGCCGAATATGCAAGAACTATGGGCATGGAGCTCATATGTGTAGATCGGAGCTGGCATACAATGATGGCAACTGGGCTCGAGGAGGAGAAGAAGAAGCCTTTGCTACGGAATTTGGCACTCAAGAAGTTAGCTACGGACAAGACGGTAGGAATCCTCGAGGTGGATTTTGGAGAAGAGGATACCGTAACAATCAAGGATATGCACCGGCTAACCAAACTTACGGACCTAACCAAGACCGTAGTAGGCTGAACTATGGTAATGATCACTGCGAAAACCCCGCTCCGAAAGAGCCACCGAAGTCGAAGACGGCTCTACTGATGGAGAACTTGCAGAAGATGGTTGATCACACACAAAGTTTTCTCAAACGGTATGAAGAGGATTCCGAGAAGACTAGGGCAAGGCTCGATAGGTTGGAAGAGAGCACTAGGCTTGCCCATCAAAAGATGCAAGAGTTGATCGATCGAGGAGCAAGTAGGGAACAAGGCAAACTGCCTAGCAACACTGAGAAGTCATTGTCCATTAATTTAGTGGGTGATCTACCTGTTGAAATCACCATCAAGAAGGCTACTAAGTGCGAGAGTTGCAAGAGGGACCTACTTCCACAAGCCGAAGTAGAAGGAAAGTACCTTGGTACCAACAAGAGTGAAGAGGAGCAAGAGGATCCAGAGCCACTCCCTCAAAGTTTCGATATTAAGGTCGGGATTGGGGAGCTTGAAGATGTCCGAGCCACACTAGACACTGGATCCTACTCTAATGTGCTCCCTTTGAACGTTTTCGAGAAGAGTAACCTTGGAGAACTAACTGTGCATAAAGCTATTGTACAACTGACGGATGGATCCCTTGTGAAGCCCGAAGGCGTTGTGAAGAATGTATTAGTCAAAATTGGTGAAACCTCTGTCCACACCGATTTTGTAATTATGCCAGCATCAGCACCGGGAACGGGGGATGTCATACTCTTAGGACGAACATTCTTGACTAAAATACGCTCAGTGATGGACATCTACCAAAGGACTTGCACTATCGAAGTGGATGGCAAGCAACATGTTTTGCAAGCCATAACTGATCCACCTGATACTTCTAACACTATTGATTACAGTGGTCTTAACGTTTATGTTCACTCTTATTCACAGGATCAAAGCACGGGAAGGAGAATCATGAAGGGAAAGTCTATTACCCTCAGAAGGAAAAGATAGGCGAAAACAGGGGTCGAGTCAGAGATCTTAAACAATGGCGCTATCCGGGAGGCAACCCGGGATTTTTATCGCTTTCTTTACCGCTTTATTGCATGCATTCATACTTGAACAATTTGCTTTTCATATGTGAATTTGTTCAGTTCTGTGTCGTTTATGCTTATGTTGTGTTCGAGTGCGACTTTTCGAGTAATTTTGTGAGGAAAATAATTTTTCGGGGACTAAATTTTTTCGGGGACTTAAAATCACATTTTTATTTTTCAAAAAACGTTCGTCTCCCACCTAAAAGTGGGGGGCGAATCGCCCCACGACAAGAGCGCGCGCGCGCGCTCTGGGCATGCGGGGCGGTCCGCCCCAGGTGTGGGGCGAACCGCCCCACACCTCCAGAGATTTCAAATCGGGGGTTTCTTCCCCAAACCCCCATTTTTCTCCATTTTCATCCTTCAAACTCCAAAGTTTCCTCCATATTCAAAATATCTTCAAATCTTCATAACTTCTTCATCTCTCCATCATTTTGTGTGTTCTTTAGCTTCATTCGAAGCCCGTTACGTGCTCTATCATTCTCTCCGAACAAATTTCTTCCTAGCTCATTCAATTTCCGGATTTGAGGTATTATCACATGAACCCTAATTTTTACAATTTGGGGATTTTTTGATTTATGCTTCAATTAGACTTGTATGATGTATGGGTTGATGATTTATGTGTTTAGATTCATTATTCATTGTCAATTACATGTTCAATTAGGCTTGGTTTGATGATTTGAGATTTTGCTAATTGGATGATATATGTCTTGTTAGGAAATTATCTCTATTACTTTCATTCCTTGTTTAAACATGTGTGTATTGATATGAAATTGATGAATGTATTGGTAGAATGCATGATGGTTGAAATTGAGGATTTATGCTAGAAATTGATTTTTATGATATGGATTGAACCTTGCGATTCAAGGTATTTGTTGTTAGCAAGAGCATAATGTGATGTGTTATTGTAGTAGGTACATTGATATGTTACGTCATGAATTAGCTAGACTAGGCTTTGGGATTTTGAGGAGTTGGATCTTTGAGAATTTTACTCGTTTGTTGGCTCGTTTATTTACATATGCATAGGTCTGTTTTGCATTGTACAAGATACTAATTGTTGTTTGTAGGAAACATGGCACCAAGGACAAGGAGAGCCGGCTCTAGCAAGAAGGGTAAGGGAGTGGCATCAAGCTCCCAACCATCTCATGATTTGTACGAGTTGTCTGCCGCTGCGATAGAGGTGCGTCAACGGCTAGAGGCGGAGATGGACGACGGAGGAAGGTCAATCATCCCCGATAGGAGGATTGCCATTCCTGAGTCCGCAGCGAACAGAGCGGGATATAGGACACTGTCAAGTTTGGGGTCACAAAGGAATTGGGCATGGTACAGTTCCGACAGGTTCAAAGGCTACGACGAAAGCCTCCTCAGAGATTTCTACACTGGATACACGGATCTCGACGAGAAAAATGGGGTATTAGTCCGAGGCCTGATTATACCATGGAACTCAGAGTACATATCTTCCTTCATCCATTTCGGGAACTTGGAATTCACAGAAAGCGCCCACGCTTACTTGTATTCGAGGACCGCTAGGGGGATAGGGAGAGACATTACCGATGTGATCTGCAACAGGGAGTACAAATATCCTGGAGTTGGGGCAGCACCTGGTCGGATCAGTTATAGCGACCTTAGCATCGAAGCTAAGGTGATGATGAAATTTTGCATCTCCGACTTGATCCCGAGGAAGAATGACACATGGATTCAGCCCTACTACGCCGAGCTCCTCTACTGCCTCATAGACGGACATCAGGTCGACATAGGGCACATTATGTATGAGGAGTACGAGCGCCACTGGGAAAAGAAGAGGAAGCCTTTCATCTTCCCGAGCTTCATCACAGCATACTGCAAGTATCATGGGGTCGACGATATTGAGGAGGGTGATTGCGAGGTCGCTGCCCTTTCACCCTCGACCATTGAGGTACAGCTCAACAGGTATCAGTTGAGGAACCCCACAGCAGCCGCTGCTGATGTAGGAGGGCAATTCCAGCCGAATGATTCCGATCATGAGGATGCTATGGAGGCCGATGTTGGCGAAGCCCCGATTCCAGATATTCCGTTTGTCCATCATGCACCGCATGCACCAGCTGGAGCACCACATGGATCTGGAGGATTTGACTTCTCCGAATTCCGTACCTACCTCGACAGCCGTTTCGACAGGATTGATGCCAACAACGCGGCCATGCGACAGGACATCGACAGGCACATTGTCCAGCACAGCCGCGATTGGGAGATATTCGAGGAGCATCGCCGAGAGGATAGGCAGCACATGTGGGAGCAGCAACAGCTGATCCAGCAACAGCAGGAAGCTCTACGACAGTCCAATGAGCTCATGAATGACATGTGGAGTAACTTTTATGGGGACTACCATCCCGATGACTAGTCCTTCCACTTGTCCACTCTCAGCCGACCGAGGCCAAACCCTTCGGTAACATCTAGTATCACTTCTTATTACTCATTCTCTTTTGCTAGGGGGCTAGCTTAAGAATCATAAGGGGGATGGGATGTGAACCATGATGTTAAGTTTTGTTTGGTTTTGTGTCGATTAGTATCTTGTTCTTTGTTTGCATTTGCACGTTTACTGCTTTCTTAGATTTTTTAGGTTGCATTCATCCTAGGATAGTCTTGCATGTTTTATATGGAGTTTATTGCCGAATTTTTTGAACTTTTTTATTGGGTAGATCAACTAACTATGCCATTAACCGTATGCTTCATCTCTATGAATTTGTGTGAGATTTTTCTCGCTTGGCTTGTCACATTTATGTATTGCACTTAGTTGGGCTAGGTAGTCTCGACATCACTTAGTGGTGTTTTCTCTACTGCGGTTCACGAAGGCCTTTATAATAGGATGATGCATGTTAGGGTCTTATAGTTGTTTTCCCGAGTAATTATGTACCTAAGAGGCAACAAGTCTTCACCATTCTTTGAGATTGCTAAATGCCTAGGAATGAGGTAGTATGAGTTTGTGTGATCCTTTGTTTATAACCTATTCTTCCGAATAGGTTTGGGGAGGGGGTTGCACCATCATTAGACTTGTTTCTGTTTTTCATTTTTCGTATCGTGAGTTTATTTTTCTTTTTCCGTAAATTTTGTACTCCAACCTATTCTTTCGAATAGGTTTGGGGAAGTCGTGTGCGTCTTTTTTGTTTCTCTCTTTGTTATGCTACTGCTGGCTAGAAAAAATCGAAAAAAAAGAAAGAAAAATTCCAGAAAAAAAAGAGAAAAAGAAAATGAAAAAAGAATCTGGAAAGAAAAAAAAAGAAAAAAAAGAGAAGACCCCAAAAAAGCGAAGAAGGGTCCAAAAAAGAAAAGCCAAATAGCAGTTTAGCAAAGTGTTGAGTCTTTTCCATTTTTCGTGTTTTTCTATTTTTTATCTTTTTTGTCATCTGTTCTAGACCACCCTCGTCCTGCCATTCAGGAAGTGGTGAATAGCTTAAGATTTTTACTTAAGAGATGGGTAGAATAAGGGAGTGTTATCTTTTATAGGGAACCCTCATTCGTTTGGTGAGAGCCAGTACTGGTTCGACCTCTTTTGAGGAAAAGTCTTAACATGGTGGAACAGCAGTAAGTCCTCAGTTTCATAGGCACGGGGCAACCATTCGTATCTTAGCATGCATCATTACGTCGTCACTGACTAGGCCCAGGTAGAGAATGTTACGAGAGACTATCTTGTCTTGACATAAGTACTTATGTGGATGTGTATAAGTCAATCGAGGTATTCTTCAACCTATATTCATGCTTTGATTTATATGGTTTTTGTTCATATGTTATTTGGTAGATTCAGTAGATTAGTTCATTTTATTTGGCATGAAACTCCATTTTGAGTCTTGCATGTTTTTTGTATTAGAGTCTAGCTTAGTTGCTTGAGGACAAGCAAAGGTTCGGTTTGGGGAGTTTGATGAATGTGTATTTTACATTTTCATTCGAGTCTTTTTCACCTATTTTAGCTATCCTCTATGTTAATTTAGCTATATTTTAGTACATTTTATTAGAATAGTGTCACGTTTCCCTTTAGATTTTATTTTACAGGTTTTGGTTGAAATTCGGAGATTTACGGGCATTTATATTGAAGTCTACAAGGAATTGGTGTTCCAGAAGCATATTTGGAGTATCTGAAGGTTTCCGGATAGGATTTGGAGTCTAGGGGCCGAATCTGGAGGTTAGAAGGCTACTAGAAGTCATAAACCGAGTCCGAAAAGGTGAAAAAATCCAAAACCGCGTCGAAAACGCGAAAATTCCGCGTTCACACTGGGGGGCGAACCGCCCCAGAGGAATTTCGGGCCTATATATAGTTGCGAGTTTTCTCTCCGAAAATCATATCTTTCCAAGCCTACTTTCTCACCTCTCTCTATAGTTTTAGGTAGGAACTTCCCGGGGCCTGTCCTGGGAGTTCCATAGCTTAGGGGATACTTTTTCATAGCAGATTGGAGCGCGTAGGATCGCAATCATCCGGAGATTGACAACCTTCGGTAACTTTGTATCTTACAACTTTTATCTACTTATTTTATATTCTTTCAATATGTTTTCTTCTATGATTGCTATTGATTGCATGCCTATGAGTAGCTAAATTTATCGTTGGTGGTAGTATGTGAATTCTTAGCGAGGGAAGATAATCATGCTAATGGCTATATCGCGCATTATACTCCGTGTCATTGCTTTATTTCGTTGATCAGTTGAACACCAAAATTCTCGTATGTTGTATTGATTATTATGCACGCATGGACACTTGTCAACCAATCAGACTAATTATCTTCGTAGTGTTGAATGATTACGGAACACATTAGGACGGTAGTTGTTGATGAGTCAGACCCATATTATCTTCGTAGTGCTTAATACTTGCAACAAGGACACAAGATTGATTCAAAGATCTCTATGCAAGACCGAGAAATTTATGCATGATTATCGACCCATTATGTTAAGAAGGACCATACTATCACCAATCTCCATTATCTGCTTGAAAACCCCTATTGCTTTTTATTTGCTGTTTTATATTCTCTTGTTAAATAGATAAAGCTAGTTATAGTCCCGAGAGAACGACACTCGAGTCATTCTACTACTACACTACTGTTTTCGTTGTAGTTGTGGATTGCCTTTGGCTAAATAACAAATATTATTTGACTGAACCGGAACGGACAAATCCGCGTTCATCACCGAACCACTTGCGTTCGCGTTGTTGTCTTGCTTCTTGCCAGATCGACAATCCTTTTTGAAGTGGCCAGGTTTTCCACATTTCCAACATTCTAGTTTCGGTTTCTTGTTAGAACCGGAACCTTTGTTGTCATTCCTAGCACGCTTCTTCCCTTTGTTGTTCTTTCCTTTGTTGTTCTTATTACCCTCTTCGATCATATTGACCGAGGGTCCAGCAACTTCCTTTCCTTTGCCCTTTTCTTCCGAAGCCCTATGCGAAGATGGCTTCCAAGTTGCACCAGAGATAGTTCCTCTTTTCCATGTTTCAGAGTGTGTTTAAAATATTTCCACGAAGGAGGCAACTTATCAATGATACTTGAGACAGAGATGGATTCATCCATCTTCAGATCATGTTGTGTGAATTGTCCGAGAATCCGGAGGATCTCATTGTACTGCTCCATGACAGATCGCGAATCAACCATCTTGTAGTTGTTGAAATCACTAACCAGAAACTTCCTGCTTGAAGCATCTTCTGCCATGTATTTGGCTTCAAGAGAATCCCATAGTTCTTTCGCAGACTCAACAGTTTGGTAAATATCGAACAAAGAATCAGACATACCGTTTAGGATGTGTCCTCTGCAGATATAGACATCGTTCTCCCATTTGGAGAAACTTCCTGCTTGAAGCATCTTCTGCCATGTATTTGGCTTCAAGAGAATCCCATAGTTCTTTCGCAGACTCAACAGTTTGGTAAATATCGAACAAAGAATCAGACATACCGTTTAGGATGTGTCCTCTGCAGATATAGACATCGTTCTCCCATTTGGACCTGCGCCTGAGTTGGTCCACTGGTCCATCATATTCCACTTCCGGCATTGGTGTAGACAGAACGTATCCCACCTTCAAAGCCGTAAGCATGAAGTGCATATTCTTCTGCCATCGTCTAAAGTCCACGCCTTGGAAATTCTCCAGTTTCCCGGAGTTGTTCGTCATTTCCCTTACAGAGCTCCCGCTTGCTCCAGCCATGATTATCGTATATCAGAAATTATCTTGTTTGTTTGTTGGTAATATATCAGGGTGTGATAATCTTGGAATACTTCTTTGGATCGTGTTGTCACTTTCCAAACAAGATAATTCGACCCTACAGTTGTTGTCGGGGTTACACGAATTCCTTGTTGGGATAATCCAAGAAGGCAATCTTATTCAGGCAATATGAATTTCGATCAGAAAGTAGAGAGCATGTATGAGTTTTCATTGTTGTTGTTTTGGAGACTGATCACTTCAATAAATAGAAGCGAAAAGGTGTGAACGAAGTGGTGTATCTGTTCAGAACGAAGTGTTATGAACGAAAGGTCACGTTAGTTCACGAACAAGCCTGTTCGTTCACGAAGAGTTGCAATGTTCCAAAAAGGACGGGGCGCTGCCCCTCGACCCCGCAAGGGGGCGCAGCCCCCTTGACCCCCGCTCCGTATTCGTGGTCGATAACTCGTTGGCTCAACAAGCGTGCACTCCGCACTACCCAAACTTGTTCCGAGCTCAACGAGAGATCGCATCAGTCTCTAGCAGATCACATTACTATTAAAATGAATTGATGACACTAAAATCACCAACAAACTAATATGGTCTGACACCTTTTGAGTTGTTCCAGAAGCAAGTTTGAGTCTGCTAAGTGGACAATATTATTTTTAATGGTTTTTGCCGTTTCAGGAAGAAAAAAAACAATGGACAAATTATGTGTATGGCGTAGTTGTGAGTGTAATGTACCCGCCCGAGGTTCAATCTTCATCCAATATTTGGTCGGTCTTTACATATGAAATTAGAGTGCAATTGTCCCTAAACCCACAAGGCGTGCGGATTGTTGATCCCACACAGAGTTATCCCTTCCAAAGGTTTGACGGGGATATTGAGAACTTAAAAGCGTTCACATGAGTTCGTGGCATAAAGAATATGTAAATAGGCATACAATCATACACTTTAAATTAAATGGTATGAGGTATATTGGATACTTTCAAAATCAAACCGGTGCCAGATCGGGTCAAAAGCGGATGATACCGTACGAGTGAGATGTACAGTATTTGACATAGTCATGAAGCCTTATGAGTGATTCAAAATTCAAACATATGTAATTGTAATCCCCGCATCCCCATCCCTTAATTATGAATGAACGGGATAAAGGGAATATATGTTAGGCCATCATTCTCACATGGTATGAGCCTTTTGCGTGCGATCAAAAGTAAATCCGTGCGGGCTCAGGTCTAAGGCGGATAATATCATACCAACAAGATGTGTGTGGGTTTGTCATTCGTAACCTCACCGGACTAACAGGGCGGGTCTCGACCCATTTGTGGTCAGGTCGTTACAAGTGGTATCAGAGCGGGACTATCTGAAAGTGCAGGAATTAAGTGCCATGTGGGGCAAAGCTCTACACCGTATAGGCGGTGGAGCCACCTCTTGAGCCAGTAGCGGCCGCCTCTAGAACCATGCACGGATGGCTGGCACCAGGACATATTGTAACTCACAAGTCTCGACGAGAACGTCGAGAATTTAAGGGGGTAGATTGTAATACCCCACATCCAACATCGGTTATGAGTGAATGAGATAAACGGTATATATGTTAGACCACCACTCTCACATGGTATGAGGACTTTTGGGTGATACCAAAAGTAAACCCATGCGGGCTCAATCTCGAGGCGGACAAATATCATACCATGGAGACGTGTGTGGGTCCATCATGAGTAACCTCACTGGCCCAACAGGCCGGGTCTCGACCCAATAATGGTCAGGTCGTTACAGTAACGGTGTGGAGTAAAGCGGGCAATATCATAATACAATGATATGCGTACATGACCGATTTTAGATGTACTCAAATAATAATCATCAAATAATTTTCTTATATTTGTAATGTCTTTTAGTAATCTATACACCCGTGAAACTATGTCGTGGCATCGCCACGGGTTATTACTAGTTTAGATGGAATTTGTAACGCCCCAAATTTCAGAAGCTTAAAAGGGTTGAGAACGCTACTCATACCATCAAGGTGCACCTTTCTTTTCGGGAGTCCACCTAGAAGAACTTCAGAGTTAAGCGTGCTTGCTCTGGAGCAATTCTAGGATGGGTGACCCACTGAGAAGTTCCCGGTGCGCGCACGAGTGAGGACAAAGTGCGCGGATTAGAACCCGTGTTGGTCTGTGGGGCTAGCATATCACCCCGGAGAGCGCCCATGAGTAACCACGCCGGCCGGATTGGTCGGGTCGTTACAAATGGTATCAGAGCCTAGATCAACCCAAAGCCCGCATCGGGTGGACGGTTGGTAAAGGTTATTGTCAGTTTGTCACCCCCACCACTTAAGGTGCTCGACGAGGACGTCGAGGCTTTAAGGGGGGGTAGATTGTAACGCCCCAGATTTCAGATGCTTAAAAGGGTTGAGAACGCTACTCATACCATCAAGGTGCACCTTTCTTTTCGGGAATCCACCTAGAAGAACTTCAGAGCATGCTTGCTCTGGAGAAATTCTAGGATGGGTGACCCACTAGGAAGTTCCCGGTGCGCGCACGAGTGAGGACAAAGTGCGCGGATTAGAATCCGTGTTGGTCTGTGGGGCTAGCATATCACCCCGGAGAGCGCCCATGAGTAACCACGCCGGCCGGATTGGTCGGGTCGTTACAGAATTAAAAGTAATGGGAGATGGTTGGATGGAATTGATGAAGTGAGAGAAGGAATCAAAAGCTTCTTTGAAAAGCAATTTAAGAAAGGGAAGGATGAGGTGTTGCGGTTTAATGGCCTAGAGGGTAATCGTTTGAGCGTTGATTTGAGATCGATGTTGGAAAGACCCTTTGAGAAAACGGATATTAAATTGGCAGTTTGGGATTGTGGCTCGGATAAAAGTCCGGGACCGGATTGCTTTAATGGACATTTTTCCAAGTCATCTTGGGAGATTATCAAAGGCGACATTCTTCAAGTCTTCAAAGAATTTCATTCTAATGGAAGGCTCACTAAGGGGATTAATAGTACTTTCATCTCATTAATCCCTAAGAGCAAGAATCCCGTTAGCCTTGGAGATTTCCGACCTATCTCAGTTGTCAATAGTCTCTACAAAATCATTGCTAAGGTGTTATCGAAGCGGTTAGGGGTGGTGTTGGAAAATATAATCTCGAGGAATCAATAGGCTTTTATTGGGAATAGAAATATCCTAGATGGAGTGCTTATAGCTAATGAAACCATCCATGATGTTAATAGAAGAAAAGATAAAGCTTTCTTGCTCAAACTCAATTCTGCTAAAGCTTATGACTCCGTAAATTGGGATTTTCTCTTTGGGATGTTGGAGGAGATGGGTTTTGGAGAACGTTGGATCAAGTGGATTAAGGAGTGTGCGACTACCGTGTCCATGTCCATTTTGGTTAACGGTTCCTGATGAATGTGTATTTTACACTTCCATTCGAGTCTTTTTCACCTATTTTAGCTATCCTCTATGTTAATTTAGCTATATTTTAGTACATTTTATTAGAATAGTGTCACGTTTCCCTTTAGATTTTATTTTACAGGTTTTGGTTGAAATTCGGAGATTTCTGGGCAATTATATTGAAGTTGACAAGGAATTGGTGTTCCAGAAGCCTATTTGGAGTATCTAAAGGTTTCCGGATAGGATTTTGAGTCTAGGGGTCGAATCTGGAGGTTAGAAGGCCACTAAAAGTCTGAAACCGAGTCCGAAAAGGTGAAGAAATCCAAATCCGCGTCGAAAAACGCGGAATTCCGCGAAAAAGACGGGGGGCGAACCGCCCCATCCTGCGGCGAACCGCCCCAGACTTTATTCGGGGCCTATATATAGAGCTCAGTTTTTTCTCCGAAAATCATATCTTTCCAGACCTTCTCTCTCACCTCTCTCTATAGTTTTAGGTAGGAACTTCCCGGGGCCTGTCCTGGGAGTTCCGTAGCTTAGGGGATACTTTTTCATAGCAGTTTGGAGCTCGTAGGACCGCAATCATCCGGAGATTGACAACCTTCGGTAACTTTGTATCTTACAGTTTTATTCTACTTATTTTATATTCTTTCAACATGTTTTCTTCTATGATATCTGTTGATTGCATGCCTATTATGAGTAACTAAACTTATCATTGGTGGTAGTATGTGAATTCTTAGCGAGGGAAGATAATCATGCTAATGGCTATATCGCGCATTATACTCCGTGTCATTGCTTTATTTCGTTGATCAGTTGTAACCAAAATTCTCGTATGTTGTATTGATTATTATGCACAATTGGACACTAGTCGACCATCAGACCAATTATCTTCGTAGTGTTGAATAATTACGGAACACATTAGGACAAACGTGATTGACTAGTCAGACCAGATTATCTTCGTAGTGCTTAATACTTGCAATAGGACACTAGATTGATTCGAAGATCTCTATGCAAGACCGAGGAATTTATGCATGATTATCGACCCATTATGCTAAGAAGGACCATACTATCACCAATCTCCATTATCTGCTAGAAACCCCCTATTGCTATCTGTCTGCTGTTTTATATTCTCTTAATTAAATAGATAAAGCTAGTTATAGTCCTGAGAGAACGACACTCGAGTCATTCTACTACTACACTACGGTTTTCGTTGTAGTTGTGGATTGCCTTTGGCTAAATAAGAAATTTATTTGATTGACCTTGACACGTTCATCAGTTCCCCCCCAAAGAATTCAACATCCATAGAGGGTTGAGACAAGGTGATCCGCTATCACCGTTTCTTTACCTCATTGTGGCGGAAGGTTTGAGTAGAATGTTCCATAAGGCTTGTTCTTCCGGAGCTTTCAAATCCATCTTGGTGGGGAAAGAAAAGGTACCCATCTCTCTTCTTCAATTCGTGGATGACTCTCTTATCTTGGGCCAAGCATCAAAGATAAATTTTGAGGTGGTGAAAAGTATTTTAAGGTGTTTTGAGTTGGTTTCCGGTTTGAAGATCAACTTCAAAAAGAGTAGCCTCATGGGTATAAATGTTATTTTGTCGATACGATTTAGAATTAATTCGATATCAATTATAGACTAAAAAAAATTAACAAACCAAATGAACAACTTATAGAGGGACGGGGAAGTATTAACTTTTCTCATGAGTAAGTACAAGTATTTATATCAATCATTTAACCCCGGGCTTGACGCCAAGTGTGCGCGCCAGATTGCTCCACATGTGGCTAATGATCACATGTGCTCTTAATGTGTTTGACCCAATATGGTCATTGGGTGGCGTCCAATTCTTTGTGAGCCTAATTTTTCGAATGGGCCCAGTGTGCCTAGTTGATAGTGTATATGTCCTAGAGACAGTCCTTACTAAGGGCATAGAGCCCTTATAGAGGGCATATATGTACTATTACACAGGTCAACGTAATATAATATATGTTTGTTGCTTTTACTATTGAGTATCGCTTTCATATTTATATTACACCAGGCATGCAGCATGTCATATCTCTATTACTGTCTGTATTGATATTAAACATGTCCCCTCGGATAGATGACCGATCACAGAGATAGTGGGAGCTATGTGAGTTATCATCTATCCCAAACTCTCCCTAGTCGAGGTTCATCTCGGATGAAGGGGTCTGAATGAACCAGACGAGACTAGTATGCGTGGAGGTTATACTTGTTGGAGCAAGTGTGAGCCGATCCCACGGCCACGGAACGGATTGTTGGACAATCGAGGAACATTCCCATAATTGTAAATAGTTGTTCGAAGAAGGATTATCGAACAATGGAAGTACCCACCGGACACTCCCATCGTTGTATATTCTACACCGAAGTGTCTATGGGAACCGGTAAGTTGTCGAAGTGATGCCAGTCTTCCTTTGTACTTATAGGACTTTATCATCACATTTGTTGCCCCATATCCTTGGTGGACCCGTCGATGTCAACTCTGAATAAGCAGTTGACCTAAGACACGATCCAGGATTATGGCTACATACAAATGGGGATGATAAGTGATTCTGTGAAGTATTCATCTCTCAAGTGTAGCACAGGAGAGTACTACTCATAGTCTGCATAGTTGTGTTGGTAAAGTCACTGGCCAGTGCAAATGATATATTATGATGGTCATAAGTATATCTTAATAACCAAGCAACTCCCTGAGACGCCCGTGGATGTACTATTGGGATAGACACTTCATCGATCCTAGATGCATTCGAGCAAGTCAGATGAAGGGACGTTACCATCGCCGCGTTGAGCGCAACAGGCTTCGCAACGAAAGGGTTAGCTTTGAGAAACCTCTCAAACGTCCTCGTGTATTAATATTGCAAATGGAACCGTCTAGGAATTCCATGTTGCCTAGTCTAGGACTTGCTTAATACGATGAGGCTCTATGGGTCACACTATGTGGTGATTCAGCCTATCAGAATATCCTTGAAGATGGAATCGCAATTAATTTGGAATTAATTGTGATTGATGGATTATAATTGATTTGGAATTAATTATAATATTTGGTGGCTCAATTAATGAATTGGAATTATTAATTGAATTGGCTAATTAATTGTATTTTATGTAAATAATATTAATGATTATATTTTGGAAATATAATAGAGGTTTGATTTGAAAGGATATGTTAATTTAGAATTAACATATGCACTTGGGCAAAATCTACTTGGAGTTTGAATTGCCTTAGAACTATAAGTGGGTCCCGAAATTGGGACCCACCTATCTCCCATAGGACTGGGCGCGCACGCGCGCGCGTAGATGAGATAGGGGAAGGAGTTCGACTCCTTCCTCTATTACAAGTCCAAGGGATTACTTAGATTTTCCTGATTGAGTTTTAATTTGATTGGGAATGAATCTAGACTTGATATTGGTTTCCTAGTGCGATAAGAATTAGATTCTTATTCCTTTACGAAGTCTAATTGCTTACGAAGTCTAATTGCTTATGCTTTAGGCTTCTATTGATTACTATATATAGTAGACTATTAGAGAGTTTTTTGACACACAGTTCAATAGACTTTCACAGTTATTCTACCCAGTTTTCTTAGAGAAAATAAAAAGCTCTCCCCTCCTCTATTAGCCTCCACGCGCGCGCCACCTGTGCCGGAGGAATCGCGGCCCCGTCTTCTTGGTCACACAAAAGAATATCCTCTCATTCTTCCGATAGGCTGTTCATCCGTGGATACCAAGGTTGAGGTTCTAGGAGCTGGAAACTAACTCTTATTGTCTTGCATATAATCAGAGTATTGCAGATATCTTCGACTTCGGACCCAAAAACAAGGTCCCGTCCCATGTTTTAATAAATATATATATTTTTCGGGTTGGACCCAAAATCGAATTTTGAAAATTTTGAGGATTGAATTTTATATTTGAAATATAAATATGATTTAATTGTAATTGTTTTTAACTAGAGGAGTTAAATTTAATTAGTATAAAGTTAAAGGGCTTATTTGTAATTTATCAATTTAATGTTTATTGCAAATTAGTCCTTCTACTTTTGAATTTTAGATTTAACACCTCCAAGATTTTGAAAATTACAATTAAGTCCTTTGGATTTTCGAAAATTGCTACTTGGTCAATAGAATTTTCGATTTTTCAATCTAGTCCAAATTTTCAATTATTTCATAGAGATTATAAGTATGGGATTATAATTTTCATAATGAAATTATGAAGTCATTTGTCATCCACATAGGCTACTACTTGTTTCATATGCTCGATATGCTATTGTTTGACGATGCATGTTTAAATACCAAGTATTTTACTTTCCGTTCGATCGCTATACATGCGAGGGTGGCGGCGCCCTCTTATATGTCGGACCGCATATTTATGTATGGGTAGGCGGCACCCATTATGTGCTTGACCGCGTTTAGAACTAGAATGGATAGGCGGCATCCATTACGTGTAGACCGTTCATGCATGATGGGTAGACGGCGCCCTTATTTGTTTGTAGATGACTGATAACAACCCTCAAGCTACAAGCCCCAACTAATATAAGTACAGAAATATATATATGTATGTATTTATGAGATGCTTTCCATAGGGTGCTTTAATTCTGAACTTTCATTGCGTTTCCTTGTATTGGCGACCTCGTCTTACAGACTCGCAGTGATCGTCAGATTAGAGTAAGCCTGTGGTTATGACTTACTGCATATTGTATCTAGCGACCTCGATAGGTACATTATGTAGGGCATCGGGTTAAATTAGATTTAACAACCAAGAGTTGCGTGACGCAATTGGATAGTCCTACCGGTCATATTATGCTATGCGACCAGCCCCCGTTGGAGTATAGCATAGTATGGATTTGGTTCTTGGCCACTACGGTAACTTGTTGGACATTACCCGTATGTTTGTTGTGGGGGCAAGCATATGTGAAAATAGTGGGAGCTAAACAGCTAAAGGACCTTGTTGTTTAGTTATGTTGATTGTGTATTTAGAAATAATATTTCAATAGTTGATTTATTATTTTCGTTCTATATTATTTCTCCTTAGGATATTAGAAATGGCGAGTATCTCGCTCCGTGCTGTCTTAGAGAAGCAAATTTTGACCAGACCAAACTTCCTAGATTGGATCAGGAATATACGGTTGGTGCTGAGGTACGAAAAGATTGAGTACGTCTTGGACGAGGTCATTCCCGTGTGCCCCGAAAATCAGACTGCCGATCAGGTTGCTGCTTGCAATCAAGCCAACAAGGCAAAGTCTGATAAGCATCTTGAGGAAGCTAGATCCGTGCAGTGTATTATGCTGGCGGCAATGAGCAATGAGCTGCAAAGGCAACATGAAAGCATGTTGCCGTATGAGATGCTGAAGCATCTTGAGTCGCTCTTTAAGACGACAGCTAGAAGTGTTGAATTTGATTTGATCAAAGAGATACACAGATGCAAGCTCAGTGAAGGAGGGAACATGTCTGAGCATGTTCTCAAAATGATTGGTCTCTTTGAAAAGCTTGCCGATGTCGACGTTAAGCTAGAGAACAAGATCATGGCGATCTTTGTCCTTCAATCATTGTCGAGTTCGTATTTGCAGTTCATCATCAATTACACGATGAATGCGAAGGATGTAACACTGCCTGAACTTCATAATCTGCTGAAGACATATGATCAAACTCTTCCTAAGAAGGAAAAGTCGATCATGCTTGTTGGGCAACCGTCTTACCCAAACCCGAGAAACAAAGGTGCTAAGGGTAAGGGAAAGTCGGCAGCCAAGGCTAACACTTGGAGTGATAAGTCTAAGCGTCTGAAACAGAAAAGGAAGTTCAATAGAAGCGGAAGGGTGCGCACGGATGAATGTCTTTTCTGTAAGCAGAAAGGACATTGGAAGAAAGATTGCCCTAAGCTTAGGGCAGATCAAGCTAAGAAGCCACCGGCTTCTAGCTCAGGTATGTTTGTTATTGAAATGAACATGACTACTTTTGACTCCAATGGTTGGGTATTAGATACAGCCTGTGGCTCACACATTTGTAATAATGTGCAGGGGCTAATTGATCACAGGCTAGTCAAGCAAGGTGAAATCGACTTGCATGTTGGGAACGACAATCCAGTTGAAGCCAAACGCGTTGGACGCAACAAGATAGATTTACCTTCGGGACAATGTTTAGAACTTGATAATGTTTATTTTGTTCCATCCATTGCCAGAAATATTATTTCCATTCCATTGTTAGACAATATGGGTTTTTCCTTTCGATTTGCGAATAATACTTGTTATTTTTCATAAAATGATCAGTATTATGGAAAAGCTAGCTTGGTGAATGGTTTATATATTTTGCAAAGTAGTCTACCTTTATTTCAAATACATAACAAACAACCGTCTTCAAGTAGGAAGAATAATCCATCTTATCTATGGCATTGTCGGCTAGGCCATATCAATGAAACACGGATTCAAAGACTAAGGAAGTTGGACTACTTAGAACCATTTGATTTTGAATCATATGGTACATGCGAATCATGTGTTAAGGGTAAGATGACGAACAAACCTTTTGTTGGACAAGGTGTTCGTGCCACTCGCTGCTTAGAGCTCATACATACCGATGTATGTGGACCTTTTAAAGTCCATGCGCGTGGGGGTTATCCTTACTTCGTTACTTTTACTGACGATTTCTCAAGGTATGGATATATTTATCTTATGAAGAATAAATCCCAGACCTTTGGGAAATTCAAGGAGTTTAGGAATGAAGTCGAGAATGAATTGAACCTAAGGATAGTCACTCTTCGATCAGATCGAGGAGGTGAATACCTTAGTGAAGAATTTATCGACTACTTGAAGAAAATGGAATTCAGTCGCAATGGACTCCTCCTGGAACACCACAGTTAAATGGTGTGTCTCTGAGGAGGAATCGAACCCTGTTAGACATGGTAAGATCAATGATTGGATTCTCGACTCTTCCAAAGTATATGTGGGGATATGCACTACAAACTGCAATCGACATTCTGAACCGTGTACCATCTAAATCAGTGGAGAAAACTCCTTATGAGTTATGGAAGGGAAAGAAGCCCTCACTGGGCTATCTTAGACCTTGGGGCTGTCATGCGATAGTCAAACTGATGCTCACTGATAAGTTAGATGCCAAGGGTGTCAAAGTATATTTCATAGGCTATCCTCGTCAGACAAGAGGCTATGAATTATATCATGCTGAAGATCACAAGGTGATCGTATCTAGAAACGTCAAGTTTTTAGAAGCTGAATACCTCAAAGAAGAGAGGTTAGATGACATGATAGAACTTGAAGAAATTCAAGACTTTGATACGCGCGAACATGAGGTCTCTAAATCTTCTGATTTGGACTCAAGTTCAGTGGGAGCTTTCGAAGCAGACAAGGGTAATGATATGACACTTGCTAGGCATGTCATAGTCAGTGAGAGTCCTGTGATTAGATCAACAGTTGAAACCACACCAATAGAACCCGTTGTCAACCAACTTGTGCAACAAGTTGCACAAGAGCAGCCTGTCGCAAGGGAACAGAGTCGCGCCCCGCGACCAGCTGCATCAGTACCCACTGATAATGTTCGTGTTACACGAAGCCAGAAAAGAAAAGCACCAGAACCAGTCGAGCTTCGTAGGTCGAAGAGGATCCTAAAAGGACCTCAGAAGCAAAGCCTTATGATAGAAGACATCAGTGAACTTGATGTCGGCTTATCAGATCGGGAAGATCCCGAGACCTACAAAGAGGCAATAATTGATATTGACTCAGACAAATGGCAAGAGGCCATGGAATTAGAAATGGATTCAATGTACCAGAACCAAGTTTGGAACTTGGTAGACTTGCCCCAAGGGGTTAGACCTATTGGGTGCAAATGGGTCTTTAAACGAAAGACAGATGCCGATGGCAAGGTACAAACGCACAAAGCTAGGCTTGTGGAGAAAGGCTACACGCAAAGGTATGGCATCGATTACGATGAAACCTTTTCACCGGTAGCAAAATTGAAGTCCATTCGAATTCTACTTGCGATAGCTGCCTACTATGATTATGAGATCTGGCAGATGGATGTAAAGACTGCTTTCCTCAATGGCAACCTTGAGGAAGAGGTCTATATGGTACATCCGGAAGGTTTTATTAATAAAACCAGGCCAACTGCTGTATGCAAATTACAAAGATCCATCTATGGGCTAAAGCAAGCGTCAAGGAGCTGGAATATCCGCTTTGATGAAGCTGTCAAATCGTTTGACTTCATCAGAAGCAAGGAAGATCCCTGTGGCTACGCTAGGCACAACGACAAGGGAGTCGTTTTCATGATCATTTATGTAGATGACATTTTGATCATGGGAAACAACGTCTCTATGCTAGAAGAGACTAAAGTTTGGTTATAAGGTACCTTCTCGATGAAGGACTTGGGTGAAGAGAACTACATCCTAGGGATCAAGATCTTTAGAGATAGATCCAAGTGGATGTTAGGAATGACACAGTCCACCTACATCGACAAAATACTGAAGCGTTATAAGATGGACGACTCAAAGAGAGGTTTTCTCCCAGCTAGGCATGGGATTGTCTTATCAGTTAAGGATGGTCCTAAAAGTGATGAAGAAAGAAATGCAATGAGTCGTGTGCCCTATGCTTCAGCAGTAGGGTCTATAATGTATGCAATGAATTGCACAAGGCCCGATGTGGCATATGCGCTTAGTGTCACTTGTCGACACCAACAGAATCCAGGAGTACCTCACTAGACTGCTGTAAAGAACATTCTTAAGTACCTTCGATGGACTAAAGAGATGTTCTTGGTGTTTGGTGGAGAACCAGAATTAAAGATGTCTGGGTATGTCGACGCTGGATTTGAATCAGATCCTGATGACTTTAAGTCACAGACAGGATACGTATTCAAATTGAACGGAGGAGCTGTCTGTTGGAAGAGTTCTAAGCAAGCCACGGTTGCCGAGTACATTGCTGCATCAGAAGCATCGAAAGAAGCTGTCTGGATTCCAGAGTTCTTGAAGGAATTGAGGGTTGTTCCTGCTCCTAGTCCAATAACGATTTATTGTGACAATACGGGCGCCGTCGCTCAAGCTAGGGAGCCTAGATCTAAAAACAAGAACAAACATGTACTTAGAAAATATCACGTTATACGTGAGATTATAGATAGAGGAGAAGTTAGTATAGAACGTGTCTCTACCACGGACAACGTGGCAGATCCTTTCACCAAGGTCTTATCAGTGGAAGTCCACTTAAGACATTATTCTAATCTAGGTATTAGGCATAAAGGTGACTGGCTCTAGTCCAAGTGGGAGATTGATAGTGTATATGTCCTAGAGACAGTCCTTACTAAGGACATAGAGCCTTATAGAGGGCATACATGTACTATTACACATGTCAACGTAATATAATATATGTTTGTTGCTTTTACTATTGAGTATCGCTTTCATATTTATATTACACCAGGCATGCAGCATGTCATATCTCTATTACTGTTTGTATTGATATTAAACATGTCCCCTCGGATAGATGACCGATCACACAGATAGTGGGAGCTATGTGAGTTATCATCTATCCCAAACTCTCCCTAGTCGAGGTTCATCTCGGATGAAGGGGTCTGAATGAACCAGACGAGACTAGTATGCGTGGAGGTTATACTTGTTGGAGCAAGTGTGAGCCGATCCCACGGCCACGGAACGGATTGTTGGACAATCGAGGAACGTTCGCATAACTGCGCATAGTTGTTCGAAGAAGGATTATCGAACAATGGAAGTACCCACCGGACACTCCCATCGATGTATACTCTACACCGAAGTGTTTATGGAAACCGGTAAGTTGTCGAAGTGATGTCAGTCGTCCTTTGTACTTACAGGACTTTATCATCACATTTGTTGCCCCATATCCTTGGTGGACCCGTCGATGTCAGCTCTGAATAAGCAGTTGACCTAAGACACGATCCAGGATTATGGCTACATACAAATGAGGATGATAAGTGATTCTGTGAAGGATTCATCTCTCAAGTGTAGCACAGGAGAGTACTGCTCATAGTCTGCATAGTTGTGTTGGTAAAGTCACTAGCCAGTGCAAATGATATATTATGATGGTCATAAGTATATCCTAATAACCAAGCAACTCCCTGAGACACCCGTGGATGTATTATTGGGATAGACACTTCATCGATCCTAGATGCATTCGAGCAAGTCAGATGAAGGGACGTTACCATCGCCGCGTTGAGCGCAACAGGCTTCGCAACGAAATGGTTAGCTTTGAGAAACCTCTCAAACGTCCTCATGTATTAATATTGCAAATGGAACCGTCTAGGAAATCCATGTTTCCTAGTCTAGGAATTGCTTAATACGATGAGGCCCTATGGGTCACACTATGTGGTGATTCAGCCTATCAAAATATCCTTAAAGATGGAATCACAATTAATTTGGAATTAATTGTGATTGATGGATTATAATTGATTTGGAATTAATTATAATATTTGGTGGCTCAATTAATGATTTGGAATTATTAATTGAATTGGCTAATTAATTGTATTTTATGTAAATACAATTAAAGATTATATTTTGGAAATATAATAGAGGTTTGATTTGAAAGGATATGTTAATTTAGAATTAACATATGCACTTGGGCAAAATCTACTTGGAGTTTGAATTGCCTTAGAACTATAGGTGGGTCCCAAAATTGGGACCCACCTATCTCCCATAGGACTGGGCGCGCGCGCGCATAGATGAGATAGGGGAAGGAGTTCGACTCCTTTCTCTATTAGAAGTCCAAGGGATAAGTTAGATTTTCCTGATTGAGTTTTAATTTGATTGGGAATGAATCTAGACTTGATATTGGTTTCCTAGTGCGATAGATTCTTATTCCTTTACGAAGTCTAATTGCTTATGCTTTAGGCTTCTATTGACTACTATATATAGTAGACTATTAGAGAGTTTTTTGACACACAGTTCAATTGACTTTCACAGTTATTTTACCCAGTTTTCTTAGAGAAAATAAAAAGCTCTCCCCTCCTCTATTAGCCTCCACGCGCGCGCCACCTCTGCCGGAGGAATTGCCGCTCCGTCTTCTTGGTCACACAAAAGAATATCCTAGCATTCTTCCGATAGGTTGTTCATCCGTGGATACCAAGGTTGAGGTTCTAGGAGCTGGAAACTAACTCTTATTGTCTTGCAGATAATCAGAGTATTGCAGATATCTTCGACTTCGGACGAAGGAGAAGATACACCGGATTATTACGAAGACTTGGAAGCTGCTTTGGAAGTAAGGTTAGTCTTCTAATTGACGTGTTTATATATATACAACATATACATAATCAATTAACCTGTATGTTAAGAAAATTTTGAAATTCCGCTGCGTACCCTAGGGGTAACTCTGACCGTATTTTCTTACACTAGTGTGCCGTCCCAGAGATTTTTTAGTCCGATACAAAATCTGACTATTTTAATTAAATTTTAGTAGTATTAGTGAAATGGGAGTTACAAACTATAAATTAAAAAAGATTTTAAAATACAATAAATATAATTTGGACACATTGGTCCAGTGGCAAAAGCACAAGTCTCCTAACCAATAGGTGCCAGGTTCGAATCCGGTTACAATAATTTTTTGGACTTTTTGAATCTTTTTCCATTTTGGAAACATCGTGAAAACATCACGGATACACTAATTCAAATGGTTTATTTTTGTAATAATGCGACATAGTGTGAACACAATTGCAATGATGCTCTTTGCTCAAATAAAAACCTAGCTTTCATATATTAGTATCTTTGAGGAACTTCTTATTATTTATACCTTGTCATAAGAAAGCCGCCAGAACCTCCCGGGCGAGTCATCCGGGACGTGGAGCGAATCGCCCCACACCAGGCGAATCGCCC
Organism: Plantago ovata; assembly: GCA_028274465.1. Taxonomy (NCBI): domain Eukaryota; kingdom Viridiplantae; phylum Streptophyta; class Magnoliopsida; order Lamiales; family Plantaginaceae; genus Plantago; species Plantago ovata. The sequence goes on along the minus strand of CM051455.1, from coordinate 123,078,894 downwards.
GGTGTGTGGGGCGACTCGCCCCACACCTGCCGAACCACTATATACAGTATCAATCAATCAATTATGACACTAATGAGAAACTGGCATTAGCCAGCTCTCCAACTTAGCCAGCTCTCCAACAGGCATTATCAATCAATTAAGACACTAATGGCCCTCCAATCGACAGATGGTCACAACCGAGGCCCAACTGTTAGGCTGCCCAATTTCATCTTTTTTTGCGGGTCGATTTTTGATACAGAGAAACTGGCTAATATATCACGAGGGATCCTTGGATTTGGCAGGACTTGTACTTCTCTTCCTTCACTAGTGTCTACTGCTTTAGGAATCGAAAACAAGTTCACAATTTTTTTAAGTTCCAGGAATGGCGTCCTTTTTCTAGGTAATGAACCCTAAAAAAAAAATAAAAAAAAACTGATATGCAACTGTAGGATGAATAATGGTTCCTCATTAACCTAGGTAACGGTCCGTATGTAATGCTTCCGGGTGTAACAATCACATACAGGCTCACTTACACTCCACTTTTTACTAATCCTAAGAGTATTGCATACCCGGTTCTGGATACATTCCCAGATCAACATTGGCCTTCAATGGAGTATTTTATCGGGGTGGACTCGGTGAAGATCAATGGAAAAATGGTTCCAATAAGCTCAAGATTACTGAATATCGACGCAAAAGGCTATGGAGGAACAAAGATTAGCACTATTGAGCCTTATACAGTATTGCATACATCAATCTACAATGCCATCACAAAGGCCTTTACCAAGACTGTTTCAAATGTCCCTAAAGTGAAATCTGTCTCTCAGTTTCAAACATGCTACAAAACATCAAGCTTTGGCAGCACGCGTATTGGACCAGGAGTTCCACAGATAGACCTCGTGCTTAGGAACAATGTTACATGGTCCATCTTTGGTGCGAACTCTATGGTGTTCGTGAACAATGGAGAGGTAGCGTGTTTATCATTTGTGGATGATGGAAAGAACCCCAGGACTTCAATAGTGATAGGAGGTTACCAAATTGAAGAGAATCTATTGGAGTTCGATATGGGCAGGTCCAGGCTCGGGTTTAGCTCTACGTTGTTGGGGCGTCAAACAACGTGTGCCAACTTCAATGCAACTTCTGCAGCATGAGGCTTCATTCCATTCTGTGAGACTTAATTCGTTTTGATTATGTAGTACTCAAGAGTTTATTTTCTTGCGTAATGTTCTTGCTTGTCAAGTGTTTATTTCAAAGAAAGTTTGGCAATCATAAGTAGTTAATGAGAAGATAGAAGATAAACATACATATATAAATGTGGGGAAAAAATAGTAATAGTAGTTTTGAATTTGCAGCAATATATTATAGGCTACACATATATGCCTGCTTCTGAAGCAGAGTATCCTCTGTTTTCCTCAATTCCAATGGGACTGAAGAAAGATCATGTCCTCTGGCTACTATGCTCATAGAGTTTCAAGTGCCTAGTATATAGAAGGAGGCTTCATAAACCCCCTTCCCATATCGTCTTTAATCGAACAGTACTCAAATGACACCACTTGTTTCATCTCCCTCAACGAGTAACACTTGAAGCATAAATCCTTACCATCTACTTCTTCATAAAAAACACGTACGTCTTCTATAATCTCCCCGTTTCCATCAACTAACGGTGTTGATATAGCGTTTTTCCCACAGATAAAAATAGCAGTGTTTTTCAAGCTAGCATCTGGAACCCATCCGACCCCTGGAACGAACATGAATATACACCATCCGAGGTTAAAACGTCTCTTATCAACAACCATTATAAGATTTCCATCATTCTCGATTAACCTACCACACAAACCATGCTCTGGAGGGGGTAAAGCAAGTGTCCTCCATCTGTTGGTAGCTAAGCTATACCTTTGCAGCCTGCCTGTATCAGCCAGAACATAAAGATACCCCTCCATATAGTACACGCTGCAATAAAAATCCCCTGATGACTCGAGGCGTCGATGTTCCCAACCCGGTCCCCTAGAAGCACAATATCTAAAAAGAGTCAGGTGACGCCAGGTTCTAGTACGGTACAACACCAAAACCTCGCAGTTGGGAGATGTTGGTCCCTTTAAACAACAAGAAAAAACTAGAGGGGGGGGGTGAATAGTCTTTTCAAACTTTCGTCGTTTAAAACTTTCTCAGCAAGTGCTTATTACTTTTCAGTAATGAGTTTGCTGATACTTAACTTTCTCAACACGCGTAAGTTACTTTTCAGTAGCTTGGTTTGCTGATACTTAAAATCAGAGAGCGGAAGTCTTTGATACAATAAGTGCTCTTTCAGTAAGTAAAGGTTTCAGCAAGTGATGTGAGTGACTGTGTACAGACAAATATGATTTGCTGAAAACTAAGTACAGTAAGTAAATCACACAAACACTTTTATAGTGGTATCTGAGAGTGGCGTAATCTCTCAACTAATCCACTTTGTCCTTTCGAGGACTGAATCCACTAAGATATGATTGAGGTTCCTTACAATCTCCTATCTAGAGCGATTCAACAGAAACCAAAGCACACTTGCTTTGTCTCCAACCTAATCTCGAGAACGTAACCTTGTTCTCCACCAAACTTGGTACTTTTAATCAGCAACACTATGCTCGATTAAGTTCCCCCTGAATATCACGCCTGAAAGGGTGTATTTTCAGTTAGAGAGTTTTGGGGTGAGATAACTTAATTATAACTTTCAGTTACAACAAGAAATCTAAGAAACACAACTTTGAATACTTTGCAGTAAACAAGTTTGATTGTTTCTGGTGTCAAGACTTGTTCTTGTTCGAAAGAAAGAACACTTAACTAATTTCTTAGTCGAGTTTGTTCTACTTCTTCACAAGTAGCTTTTTCAAGCTTTAAGTCTTGGAACGGATCAATGGCAGTATAGAGAGTTTGAAGGTATGTGAGTTTAAGCACAAGTGAGAGTGTGATCACGTTGTTGACACCCTTCAACTCTTCGCCGGATGACCTCTATTTCTAGTGCAAGTAAGGAGCCGTTTGAATTTTAAATTCCAAGGCTTTTGATCCTTAAGATGTCACTATCTTGCTTTTGTACTTTCAGTAGCGTCCTTGTTTGTCTTCTAGTCTTCATGTCCTTTGCGTGTAAGCTTTGCATTTAATGCTTATTTGAATAGAATTCAAACAGTAACATTGGAGCGCAAATTCAAGTACTTTCAGCAAGAGGTCACATATGTTCCATCAGCAAGTGGTTAGTCTCAGTTTCAGCAGGCACAACCTACTCTGTCTTTCAGATTTTCACTTATGCAATGCTGTTGCTGAAGTTTCCACTTTCTGAGCAACATGTGCCTTTGTAGATACCAGTGTTCAGCAATCTTCTAGTCTTCAGATCTTCGAATTCTTCAAGTCTTCAGATCTTCAATAATCTTCAAGATTCTGAGTGGTTTCTAAATGCTTCAATAGTTTATTTCTAAAACCAAAGTACACCGTCAGCAAATGCTTCAATAGGTTATTTTCTTTTCAGAAAATAAGATACATCATAAGCTAAAGCTTCAATAAGTTATTTTCTTTTCAGAAAATAAAATACATCGTAAGCGGTAAAAACCATCTTAACTAACACCTAATCTAAGTCTTTAGCAAACGTTCCTCTTTTACAGTGTCCTTAAAATTCTAAATTCCTATGGACCTTAAGAGTACTAGTTACTGGACTTTCCTTAATTTAGCATGGTTAATTGTTCATCGAAATTACAAGTTTCCTAACAAATTTCCCCCTTTTTGATGTTAGCAATCCATGGCTAATTAATTGTTACCCTTTTAGAGGTTTCTGATGTTGAATAAATCAGTTGATTCATGCAAGCATACTTGAATAATTAAACAGTAAGCAAGTAAATTGCATAATCATAAACCAATAAGAGTCAAAAGCTTCATTGCTGATAGTTATCTTTCAGAAGTTTACATGAAATAGCAGAGATAACTTAAACAGAATCAGCAAACAAAAACTTTAACAAAAAGTATTACAAAGAGTTAAGCTCTTCCAGATGATTTTCTCAAAATCTCTCTTACACTCTTCTCAGCAAGTGCAGTAAATTCAACACAGTCCTTTTCGTAGTTTTCCAGAAGCCTACGGACTTGTAGTTGAAGAATTCTTGCGTTTATGCAGGCGGTATGATGATGCTTTTCAGCATTCATTTCCATGTAGTTAGTCACCCACAAATGCATGCCCCAATTGCTGGCATGGAGAAGCTGTGTATCTGAAATGCTTTTCGGATGAATCTTTCTTAGCCAGAGAAGATCTTCTTCTTGATCCTTAGCAGTGATATAGAAGTACTCATAAGGAATCAATCCAAGTCTCTTCTTTGTTTTCTTTGTTACTAGGTCAGAGTAGTAAGCAATGCCAGGTGGTTTGATCAGATTTGGTTCTTGTTTGTATGTCTTACCAATGGCGATTCTTCTTACTGAGACCTCAAGATTCAACCATCTCCCAGCAATATTTCTTTGGAGGGACTCTTCCCTTTGATTTCTTTCGACTTTGAGTTCAATCCATTTGAACATTTGATTCAATATGGCTGTAGGAAAGAACTCATTTACCAGCAAGTCTTCCAGCTTTAAGATCCAGCAACCATGAATGTTTCTGATTACATTCTGAGTGGTTTCTTCATTGCTGGTCTTTGTGTATTCAATGCCGGAGCCAATAGCAATGCTGGCCAGCCTCTTTTCTTCCTGTCTTTGCCTTCTTCTTCTTGTCTTAGCATTGCCTTGATCTCTTGCTGAAGATTCAGACGAAAAATGCTTTGAGTGGCCAGACGGAGTCAAGGCTGTTAAGGGTCTAGCTCTTATGGCTTGAGCTATTGTTTGATTGTCATCATCTTCATTCAGATTGTGATGACTTTCAGTATGGCAAAAATCTTGAGTTTCAGCAGCGGTTTTTCTCTTTTTGGTACTTGCTGAATTCAACTCAGATTCTGCTTGCCTTTTAGAACTTTACTCTTTTTCAGCAAGTGGTTCTATGGGCAGTGGCTCATCAACAGCAGGAGGGGTTTCGTTTCTTTTTCTGGTACTCTTCTTTTCCCCCTTAGACATGGATTGCAACATGGGAGTGATGTGCAGAGAATAAAACTCATTGCAATTTTCAGCAAGAGTGCTTAAACTGTTATACTTCATGATGATTTGTTGCTGATCAGAGGTCATTTTTGACAACTCTCTTTGAATACTCATCATGTTCTCTTCATGTCTTTTCTCTGTTGCGGCCTTCTCATCCATGAAAGTCTGTGCCTTCACGAGAGCGGTCTTTGCTAGTTTGAGTGCTTGACTTACATCTTCTTCATAGCTTTTGTGATAAAGACTGGTGTCTTTCTGAGCTATGGTCAAAGTAGTAGTGCGTCTCAGCACTGTAGCCAATATCTTTCCAAAGTCAAGTGGGCTCTCAGCAAGCAATGCCTCATCTTCAGCTTTGCAGGCATTATGGACTTCCTTTAGTGCTAAAATTCTAGGAGTAAACTCCTCAACTCTTGGGAACGACACTAGATGTGGTGTCAAGGAATGAACCTTAAGTTCGGAAGCAAACTGATCATCACGCGTCAGCAATTCTGCTCTTAGACCATCGTCTAAATCATTGATGTAATCAGGAGGAGGAATCTGAACAACTTTTGGGTCTCGCTTGGATTGTTCATCCTCATTTTCAGACAAGTAGTCATCATCCTCAGATTCATCAAGTTGAGCAACTTTAGAACCTTTATCAGTAGCTTCACTTCCTTTTTGTTGAGTGGTTGCTGATGGCAACGCTTCAGACTCAACAACTGGAGTTTCACCAGTAGTTAGTTTTAATTGAGTTTGAGACTCAATTACTGGAGTTTCGCCAGTAGTAAATGGAAGGGAGGAGACTTCCGTTGATCTTACTCCTGAAGATTGACCAATTTCTAGATCATGCGTATGCCTTGCATGGATCAACAGACTGTTCTGGAGAGCGCGTTGGTAATCTTCATCTTGTTCTTCATCATCATCAAGGTTTTCTTCAGTAACCTTGGCATCAGAATCTGGACTTTTGCCATTTTTCAAGGCAGCCCTTTTTCTGGCATATTCCTCTTCAGTATCAGCACCTTGCACAGGTGCTTGATTTTCAGCAGCAGCAGGAGGAGTTTGACATTCTTGCTGAGGTTGTTGTTGTTCAGCTTGCTGATTTTCGGGTTGAGCATTTTCAGCAACTGTGAACTTCAATCCTCCAGCATCAGGACTTGGACCTTGATTGTCATCATCATCGTCTTTCTTGTCCTTGGAATCTTTTCCTTCATCATCACTGGGATCAGTGGGAATGTTCTCATCTTCTTCTTCTTCATCATCGTCGGTCAGAATGACTAGCTCAACGTGCTTGTACAAAGCAACACTTGTCACTTCCTCTTCCTCATTGATTTTGTGGGGATCAGCCACCACAGGTACAAATGAACCTTTGAGCATCACAGCTTGTTCAGCTGGAGAGGCACTCTTGAATTTTGCCTTCATATTGTCTCTGATTTGAGCAATCAGATTCGAGCTCATTTGCTGAGAATATGACATCTCTTCAGGAAGGATGGAGTGGACAAATGTTTCGAGCTTCAGCAGAGAAGATCTCTTTTTCTCGTTTGAAAGATGAAGATGGAGATCAGAGAAATCCATTCGCCTGTACCTTTGCAGTTGCTGACGGACTTACTTGAGACAAAGTAGTCCTTTTGAAGTTCAAGTACAGTTCCTCAGAACTTACTTGATGATCTTCAGTGATGAGTACCACTTCAGTGGTCTCCTTTTGATTCTGAAAAAGAACGTTATTTAGATCAGGATTGGTTTGGAAAATTGTTTTAGAGTTCATATCTGAAACATGATTTACCTGCTGAGATTCAGCAAGCTCATGTAGTACAATTTCCATTCCATGAGGAGCTTGAGTAGCATCCTCCATTTGTTCATCCTGAAATAAATTAGAGTTAGATACAAGTACTAAGCTGTCAAACTTAGTTTTAATACCAAAATCATTAACTACCTGCTGAGCAGGGAGTGTTGGTTCTGGTGCAGAGGCTTCAGCAACCATCTGACTTGCATCTTGAGAAGTCTGTAGAGATAAAATAATATTAGCAAAAGAATAAGTTTCATAAATTGAAGTTTTACTGATGGTTGAATTAACTACCTGCTGAAGAAGGACAGGTTGTGGCTCAGTCCTTTCAGCATTAACAGTTTCTTCAGCTTCTTGGACTGTTTCTTCAGCAGACTTCTGGTTTTGCTCTATTTGAGAAAGCTGTGTGGTTTCAGCAATCTCCCTTGTCTCTGAAATGACAAGTTGAGCAGAAGCATCTTGACCCTTGAGTTCACTGCTTGTCATGAAGACATCAATGGATTTATTGGATGATTCTTCAATCTCCAACTCCATTTGTTTGCTTATTTCTTCCAGTACAAGATGGACTTTGTCGATTGATGTCTTGGGTGAACTTGGGCCAGTATTCTTAGCATCTCGAGATGCGTCGTTGAATAATGCTTCTTGTGTTTCAGCAACTTGTGGAACTGGAACCATTGGTGTCTCAGCAACTGGTCCTTCAGCAAGCGGTGTTTCAGCAACTTGATGAGTTGCTTGTTCAGCAACCATCTTTTCAGCAGCATCAGCAAGTGCCGCTCTTTGCAGATTAGCAGTAATGTCACTTGCTGGTTCCAAAGTTGGATCATCTAATTATCTACAATATAGATATCTGGGACTTGGGCAGGAATTTCATTTCCACTGCCTTGTGGTCTATTCTCAGTAGAGGTATCAACGTTGAGTTGATTGTTGAAGGCTTCCGCAAACACTTCAACATTGCTGACATAGGTTTCAGTAATTACCTCAGCAACATCTACTGGCAAATGCGTTTCAGCATTTGTCTGGGAATTGTCTGAGAGGTCTTGGACAGCAGGGACTGACTTCCGGGCCAGTGTTCTCTTGCTTTTGTTGCTGGTCCGTTTCCTCCTAGGTACGGGGTTTGCTGATGACGCTGCAGTCTGAGTGTCATCATCAGCTTTCCTTTTTTTCTTGTTAGATTTCTCCAGTTTCCCAGAGTCATCTATAATTGCATTTTCAGCAACGGCTGTTGTACACGTACCTTGTTGATTTTCTACAACAGTTTCTTTTGTGTTACCACCACCAACAGCAGTTTCATCTCTAAGTTGCTGAGTGGTAACATCTGCAGCTGTTGTATACCTTTCTTGCTGGCTTGTGTTGACAACATTTGCAGTTGTTGTCTTCTTAGTTTTCTTTCCAGCAGTCTTAGGTACATTCTGCTTGTAGAATGATCTTCCCACATTGCACACAGATTTCTTGATTGGAAATGGGTTTCTTAGCTGAATCCTGAAATGTTCAAGGATGTAGCATATCTTGATTCCATACATAACTGGAAAGGAAGGTGAGACCTTGTTGTCTTCTACCTTTACCTTAAACTTAGTAACACAATCAACAAGCCTGTTGAAAATGTACTTAGCCCAGTTAAGTTCCGTTTTATTTTCATGGATATGCATCAGCAATGACCATCTTCTCAGGCCTACTTGGTCAATTCCTCCAACTTGGGAGTCAAGAACTTTTATTAGTAGCAGAGCTACTAGACCAAGTGAATGGCAGAGATGCTTTCTCTTAACGTGCTTTGTCCAAGTCACAGGAGCAATCTCGCCTTTCTTCATTTTCTCATTTCTGACGTCACTGTAGAAAGCTTCAATTTCTTCGTCAGTGGCAGTGACGTCATCTTCAGTTCCAGTGGTTGGAATCTGAAATATCTCGGCTAAATCAGTCCATTTCAGGACGATTTGCGTGTTCTGGACTGTAGTAAAGATCACTTTTTCAGTGACTCCTTTACTATCAGTATGGGACTGGATTTCTGCATTGTTGTAGAATTCCATTGTATCAATCATGCTCACTTGCTTAGTGTGAGCAGAGATAAAGTTCATGAGGCCTTGCTGCTTGATAAGCTCAAGCGCCTCTTCATTTTCGTCATCGAGTTCTTGTTCATAAAAGTACCTAATGTACTTTTCTTTTGCAAAACCTCCCCATTGCATCAACATCTCACACTTTGCAGTGTCAAGATATGACGGAGGCATAGGTTTTTCAGATATGCGGTCGTTTTTCAACACAACTTTCGTTGTGTTTGTAGCCAGAGTAGTCACCGGAGCAATGCGTGTTTCAACACTGTCAACCTTTGATGACTTTGAGGACTTAGAAGACTGTCTCTTGGGAGCCATTTCTTTTATAGAGCAAGGAAATGTGTACGAAAATAGATAGTTTGCTTTTTGACCGGAGGTACAGTAGATTCAGGCTAAAATTTGCAGAGAGGGGAAATGTGAGTTAAAGAATTTTGTCATTTCTCTAACTCCTTCTTTATATAGTGTCTCTGGTGTGTGAGAAACTCAATCGATTTGAGCTCTCAGCAAGGGTAAAACAGAGAAATACTGGAGTTAGTGGAGCCTTTGCATTAAATGCGTAGTGGCCCACTAACTTGAAACCGTCAGAGCACTCTCTCTCTTTGTTTTATTAACCGTTAGATTAGTAACTCCTTTTAATCAATGGCCACGATTGAATTTCATGTCATGATTATTACGAGTTTATCTGTGCCCGATTAACGTCACAAATTGATTTTACCGAGTTTTAAGGGAATAGATTGCTTGCTGAAATAGACAAGAATCTTTTCAGCGAGTTTGAATTATCAACCTAGATACTTGCTGAAAGTTCCCCCTTACTTAGATATCTCATATTTTCTTAAGTTTAAAAGATATTTCTGATTTCCCGTATCAGTAAATTCTTTTGTACTTGAGATATCCTTTGGTAAAATCTGAGAGATGAGCTTTGCTCTTTTTCTGAGTTCCTGTCTCAGAAAATTCCTTTGATACTTGAATACCTGTTTCAGTATCTTTGATTGTCTGAGTGCCTGTTTCAGCAATCCTTAAGCTCTTTCTTTTACTGAGTGCCTGTCTCAGCAAGTGATCATGTTTCCTAACAAATACCCGTTTTGAAGGAATTACTTGCTGAATGCCTGTTTCAGCAAACATGTAGTGACCTATCATTTCTTAGAAGAAATCAGTGACTGAGTCTTTTAAACAGGAATACTTTGGCTTGCTGAATACCTGTTTCAGCATTCTGCCAAGTGTATCCTTTATTGAGGTAGTTCAATCAATCCAAGATTATACCTTAGTATTGCGAACCTATTGTCCGGTAGGGGCTTGGTAAAGATGTCAGCAAGCTGATCATCAGTGCCTACTTTCACAACTTCAATATCACCTTTTTCCACATGATCTCTAATGAAATGATGTCTAATGTCAATGTGCTTAGTCCTTGAGTGAAACTTAGGATTTTGCGTGATTGCAATAGCACTTGTATTGTCATAAAAGATTGGTGTTTTCTTTGCAGAAATACCATAATCTCTTAATTGTTGCTGAATCCATAGGATTTGAGCTGTGCAACAACCAGCTGCAATGTATTCAGATTCAGTAGATGAATTGGCAACACAGGTTTGCTTCTTGCTGAACCATGATATTAATCTAGTACCCAAAAACTGACAAGTGCCAGAAGTACTTTTTCTATCAAGAGTTGATCCTCCATGATCAGCATCAGAATAACCAACCAATTCAAGTCCAGAATCTTTAGGATACCATAATCCAACATTGATTGTACCTTTAACATATTTCAGTATCTTGATTGCCTTTTTGTAGTGTGATTCTCTTGGATCAGATTGAAATCTTGCACACACACAAACAGCATACTAAATGTAAGGTCTACTTGTTGTTAGATACAACAAGGAACCAATGAGCTTCCTATACTTGTGTTCTTCAACACTTTTGTCCTCTTTAGTATAGCCCAATTTGGTACCAACACTCATAGGGATCTTTTCAGGTTTCTCATCCTCTTTGATCCTAAACTTTATGAGCATTTCTTTCGCATACTTTGCTTGATTTATGAATATTCCATCTTTGAGTTGCTTGACTTGCAATCCTAGGAAATAATTCAATTTTCCCATCATACTCATTTCAAACTTATTTGTCATGAGTTTGGCAAAATCATCACAAAGTTGCTTGTCCTTAGATCCAAAAATTATGTCATCCACATAAATTTGAACTAAGAGTATTTTACCATCATGGTTCATGGTAAATAAGGTTTTGTCAACTTCACCTTTCTTGAAACCATTTTCCAGCAAGAACTTAGCCAAGGTATCATACCATGCTCTTGGTGCTTGCTTTAGACCATATACAGCTTTCTGAAGCTTGTATACCATCTTGATTTCTGAGGGAAGTTCAAAGCCAGGGGTTGTTCTAGGTAGACTTCTTCAGCAAGTTCACCATTTAAGAATGCACTTTTAACATCCATTTGGTAAACAATGAAGCCATTGTGAGCAGCAAAGGCCAAGAAAAGCCTAATTGCATCCAATCTTGCAACTGGTGCATAAGACTCAAAATAGTCCAATCCTTCAGTCTGACAGTAACCTTGAGCAACTAAATGTGCTTTATTTCTTGTTACTTCACCAGACTCGCTCAGCTTGTTTCTGAACACCCACTTTGTACCAATAGCTTTCTTGTCTTTAGCAAGTGGCACAAGTTTCCAGACTTTGTTTCTTTCAAATTGATCCAGTTCTTCTTGCATTGCCTTTATCCATTCAGAATGCTTTAAAGCTTCTTCTATGGTTTTAGGTTCAATATCTGACACAAAGCAAGAGAACAATGATTCTACTTCTACGACAATTGCTTCTTCAGCAATTCCATGAGTAGCTTTGGATCTAGTCACTTGGCGTTTATTAATATCGCCAATCATATCCGTAGAGGGATGATCTCTAATCCATAACAGGTTTTCTGCTTGTTGGATCAGGATATGTTTGCTCATGAGCATGTGACTCTTCAGTATGTACTTGTTCAGTACTACTGGGAATTTGTGTCTCTGCTGAGATTTGTTCATCAGCAACTGCTTGTTCAGCATTGCTTGATTGAGGTAGTTCATCAGCAGGCGCTGGAGATTGCGTAATTTTAGCAACTTCCGGAGCAACCGCGTCTATTGCTGGAAATTCTTTGTCGTGAACTATATTTATCTTGTCATGACTAGGGGGAGGAGAGTCATTGTCAGAATCATCATTTAGTTCAATTGACTTGATTTGCCTAGCATCAGATTCAGTTCTTTGCTCATGTATGATTAGCTTTTTCATACATTCTGCTATTTCTTCTTCAGCAGGCACACCTTGCGACTTTTCGTAGAATACAACATGCACTGATTCTTCAATCTTTTGTGCCTTTTTGTTGTAAACTCTATAAGCTTTACTATGCAAGGAGTAGCCGAGAAATATCGCTTCGTCTGCCTTTGGTTGAAATGTTCTTAGGTATTCTCTACCATTGTTAAGAACGAAACACTTGCAACCAAATACTCTTAGATGAGTGATGTTAGGAGGTCTTCCAACAAACAATTCATAAGGATTTTTGTTGTATTCCTTAGTAATCAAACATCTGTTTTGAGTATAACAGGCGGTATTAATCGCTTCAACCCAATAAGCCTCACTTATTTCAGTGTCAGAAAGCATTGTTCTTGCGGCTTCTTGATGAATGTGTATTTTACACTTTCATTCGAGTCTTTTTCACCTAATTTAGCTATCCTCTATGTTAATTTAGCTATATTTTAGTACATTTTATTAGAATAGTGTCACGTTTCCCTTTAGATTTTATTTTACAGGTTTTGGTTGAAATTCCGAGATTTACGGGCAATTATATTAAAGTCTACAAGGAATTGGTGTTCCAGAAGCATATTTGGAGTATCTGAAGGTTTCCGGATAGGATTTGGAGTCTAGGGGCCGAATCTGGAGGTTAGAAGGCTACTAGAAGTCATAAACCGAGTCCGAAAAGGTGAAGAAATCCAAAACCGCGTCGAAAACGCGAAGATTTCGCGTTTACACTGTGGGGCGAACCGCCCCGTGCCTCAGGCGAACCGCCGCGGGCAAATTCCGAGCCTATATATAGTTGCGAGTTTTCTCTCCGAAAATCATATCTTTCCAAGCCTACTTTCTCACGTCTCTCTATAGTTTTAGGTAGGAACTCCCCGGGGCCTGTCCTGGGAGTTCCATAGCTTAGGGGATACTTTTTCATAGCAGATTGGAGCGCGTAGGATCGCAATCATCCGGAGATTGACAACCTTCGGTAACTTTGTATCTTACAACTTTTATCTACTTATTTTATATATTCTTTCAATATGTTTTCTTCTATGATTGCTATTGATTGCATGCACATTATGAGTAGCTAAATTTATCGTTGGTGGTAGTATGTGAATTCTTAGCGAGGGAAGATAATCATGCTAATGGCTATATCGCGCATTATACTCCGTGTCATTGCTTTATTTCGTTGATGAGTTGAACACCAAAATTCTCGTATGTTGTATCGATCATTATGCACACTAGGACACTTGTCGGCCAATCAGACTTAATTATCTTCGTAGTGTTGAATGATTACGGAACACAATAGGACGTTAGTTGTTGACAGGTCAGACCCATATTATCTTCGTAGTGCACAATACTTACAACAGGACCCAAGATTCATTCAAAGATCTCTATGCAAGACCAAGGAATTTATGCATGATTATCGACCCATTATGTTAAGAAGGACCATACTATCACCAACCTCCATTATCTGCTTGAAAACCCCCTATTGCTTTTTATTTGTTGTTTTATATTCTCTTGTTAAATAGATAAAGCTAGTTATAGTCCTGAGAGAACGACACTCGAGTCATTCTACTACTACACTACGGTTTTCGTTGTAGTTGTGGATTGCCTTTGGCTAAATAACAAATTTATTTGATTGAACCCTGACAACGTTCATCAAATTGGCGCCGCTGCCGGGGACTATACTCCTTTTTTCTGTTTAATTTGTTTTTATTTAAAGCTTTAGATTCCTAATTCTTTTAGTTTTAGTTTTCCTTTTTAATCTCTCTCTACTTTCCTATTTGTTTCTAATTACTTTACCTAGTCTGTCACAGATTGTGTATGCCGCATACACGTTCTGCAGGAATACTACTTGCTAATTCAATTGCTGAGATCGATAGAGTCTACCACCAAAGAAGGCGACTCCTTTTCAAGGAAATTGACGGAATGGCAGAAGCTAGACCACTGAAGGCATGAGTACAACCCACCAAGGATCGTATGAGGGGACCGGCGATTGTTCTTTCGCCCGCAACCCGAGATCTGGAAATCAAGAACCACGCATTCCAACAACTTCCGAGGTTCTATGGCTTATCAAGGGAAGATGTGATGGGGTATTTGAATGATATCGATGATTTCGTCAATCAACTCCCACGACCCGGAGCTGACATAACAACGGATGAGTTGAGGATGAAGGTTTTTGCAATGGGACTTGGCGACAGAGCCAAGTCATGGCTGAGTTCTCTACCAGCCGGCTCGCTGGACACTTGGGAAAAGGTTTTTTCAACTTTCATGGAGAAATACTTCCCACACACTCTGACTACCGCTTAAGGCGCAGATCACTGGATTCAAGCAAGACTATGATGAGACCATCTACACCGCATTCGAGAGGTTCCAAGATCTCACGAACAAGTGCCCTCACCATGGTTTTGAACTCTCCGACCTAGTCCAGCACTTCTACAATGGACTAACTTTCGAGAACCAACAAGTGGTGGATTTCCAATGCCGAGGCAATATTTGGGAGGAAACCGCGGAAGCCGTCTGGGCAGTTTTCGAAAGGCTTGCTAAGGGTTCGCAGTTCAAGGACCCAAGAGCAATGGTTAGGAGACGTGGACCTGAAGCTCCACCGACTCAAGAAGCCCCTATGTACAGGGGGAATGGGGATCAATTCGAGTGCTTTACCAACGAATTGAAGTAAGTCCTCAAGAGCGCCACCGGAACAACTGTTTCAAACGAAGTATGCCGAATATGCAAGAACTATGGGCATGGAGCTCATATGTGTAGATTGGAGCTGGCATACGAAGATGGCAACTGGGCTGGAGGAGGAGAAGAAGAAGCCTTCGCTACGGAGTTTGGTACTCAAGAAGTTAGCTACGGACAAGACGGTAGGAATCCTTGAAGTGGATTCTGGAGAAGAGGATACCGTAACAATCAAGGATATACACCGGCTAACCAAACTTATGGACCTAACCAAGACCGTAGCAGGCTGAACTATGGTAACAATCACTGCGAAAACCCCGCTCCGAAAGAGCCACCGAAGTCGAAGACGGCTCTACTGATGGAGAACTTGCAGAAGATGGTTGATCACACACAAAGTTTTCTCAAACGGTATGAGGAGGATTCCGAGAAAACTAGGGCAAGGCTTGATAAGTTGGAAGAGAGCACTAGGCTTGCCCATCAAAAGATGCAAGAGTTGATCGACCGAAGAGCAAGTAAGGAACAAGGCAACACTGAGAAGGTCGTTAGGTGCGAGTGTTGCATGAAGGAAGAACTTCTACAGGCTGATGAAGAAGAGGAGGACCTTGGTTCTGACACAAGTGATGAGGAGCAAGAGGATCCCGAACCACTCCCTAAAAGTTTCGATGTTAAGGTAGGGATTGGTGAGCTTGAAGATGTCCGTGCCACACTAGACACGGGATCCTACTCAAACATAATTCCTTTGAATGTGTTTGAAAAGAGTAACCTTGGAAAACTATCTGAGGAAAGGTCTATTGTGCGACTGCCGGATGGATCATTCATGAGACCCGAAGGCGTTGTGAAAAATGTGTTGGTCAAGATTGGTGAAGCATCAATAAACACCAATTTCGTAGTTATGCCGGCATCTGCACCTGGGACGGGGGATGTCATACTCTTAGGGTAAACATTCTTGACCAAGCTACGCTCCGTGATGGACATCTACCAAAGAACTTGCACCATCGAGGTGGATGGCAAGCAACACGTATTACAAGCCATACCTGATCCGCCGGAACCGTCTGACATTATTACTCACTACTGTGGTCTTGAAGCCTATATTCTTTCTTATTCACAGGTTCGTGGCATGGAAAGGAGATCAATGAAGGGGAAGGCTAGTACCCACAAAAAGAAGAGATAGGCGCAGACAGGAGTCGAGTCAAAGACTTTAAACAATGACGCTATCCGGGAGGCAACCCGGAATTTTTTATCGCTTTCTTTACTGCTTTTCTGCATGCATTTCATTCTTGAACTATTTGCTTCTCATATGCGAATTTGTTCATGTGTGTGTGTCATATATGCTTTTGTTTGAGTGAGATTTTTCGAGTGGTTTTTTGAAAAAAAATTAGTTTCGGGATTTAAAACGCATTTTCTGACATCGGGACCCGTCTCCCCGCATTGGGGAGCACGGGGCGAACCGCCCCGTGGTGGGGCGAACCGCCCCACAGTCCCAGATCTTAAAAAACGCGGATTTCAACCCCAAAACCATATTTTCTTCATTCTTCTTCATCCATACTCCCAAAAAACCCGAAAAGTGCGATTTTGCTTCTAAATCTTCATAACTTCTTCGTTTCTTGACCAAATTGAGTGTTCTTTAGCTTATTTCGAAGCCTATTACATGATCTATCATCCAAACCGATCAGATTTCATCCTAATTCGTTAGATTTGCAGATCTGAGGTATCATCTTTAAGAACCCTAATTTCGAATTTGGGGGTTTTCTAATTTGAGCTTCAATTATGCTTGTTTGATGCATGGGTATGTTGTTTATGTGATTAGACATGTTATTTACTATCAATTGCATGCTCAATTTGCTTAAATTGTTGATTTAGGTATTTTGCTATTAGATGATATATCTTGTTATGCATTATGTCTTTATCTTTGATTTATAGCATATGGATATGTTTATTGGTGTAATGTTGGTGGATTTGATGATAGAATGCTTATTAGTTGAGAATGAGGATTTATGCTGTTGAATTTTTTGCGCTGCTATGGTATGAATTGAAACCTTGTTATCAAGGTTATTGGTTGTCTAGTAAGAGCATGATGTGATGTATTGCATGTAGTAGTTACGTTGATAAGTTGCATGATGAAGTAGCTAGGCTAGACATTGCGGTTTGGGGAGTTCGATTGATGAATTTATCACTTGTGTGTCTCGTTTTTACACTAGCATATATTTGAGTCTGTTTTGAGTCGTACGAGGTGCTAATCGCTGTTTGTAGGTACCATACTGAGGGAAGGGAGTACTCCCGTATGATTGCTGTGAAGAACCATGTCAAGGAAGGTGATCTCGCTAGATGTGCGTTCGAGCCAAGGGGTTTGGCAACAACGTCGTGGATTATCCGAGAGGAGGAGTTAGAATACACCTGGAGTAAGGACTCCTATGCCTATTCATGCACCACCGAAGGGTCAGAAACCACTATTATGTCAGCACTCCATCACGAGGACTGTAGAGTTCGAGTGAACAGGAAGGCACCGGGACAGTCTTGCCACGACGGATTCGATCTTGAGTCCGAAGTTGCTCGAAGGTTCCGAAGCGCTAGCTTGGTTCCAAAACGTAATGACATGGGTACCCAGCACCTTGTTGGGGTGCCCCTTGCCTGCCTCTAAAAGGAGCATAACATTATATTGGGAGCATCAACTGTAGAGAATGTGGACAAAATTGGAGAAAAAGGTAGAAGACTTCTGAGTATCCGAACAGCTAACTGAAACCTTCTCGTGGAGTGAACCATTGGAGGGGGAGGTCCTGATACCACTGCCCTTTCCCCTTCAACAGTTCACATCCTATTGGAGGACTACAGGATGGAGAATTCCATAACAGCGGCGGTTAATCTGGAGAATTCAACCTGCCACTACAACTCTACTAGTGACGATGTGCGTGAAAGTAGTGATAATGAAGACAAGAGGGACGATGATGATACAGATGGTTGAGTCAGTCCTGTCCAATCTTTTGATGGAACTACTGCCACTACGACAAGTCCCGATGATCATATATGAAGCTCCCAAAAGAGGCCCAATAACTCAAGAGCAGCATACTCAGCCGACCGAGGCCAAACCATGGGGTAACATCTAGTATCACATCTTATTTCCTCATTTTCTTACTGCTAGGGACTAGCGTTAATTTCATGAGGGGGGATTGGATTTAAGTGATCTAGTATTATTAGTTTGGAGCTTGACTTTGGTAGACTGAGTATAGTACCTCGCATGCTTTATCTCTTTGCATTTGCATTTGCATGTTTACTGCTTTCTTAGATTTTAGGTTGCATTTCACTACATTCATCCTAGGATAGTTTTGCATGTTTTTATATGGAGTTTATTGCCGAATTTTTTGAACTTTTTTATTGGGTAGATCAACTAGCTATGCCATTAATCGTATGCTTCATCTCTATGAATTTGTTTGAGGTTTTTCTCGCTTGGCTTGTCACATTTATGTATTGCACTTAGTTGAGCTAGGTAGTCTCAACATCACTTAGTGGTGTTTTCTCTACTGCGGTTCACGAAGGCCTTTATAATAGGATGATGCATGTTAGGGTCTTATGGTTGTTTTCCGGAGTAATTATGTACCTAAGAGGCAACAAGTCTTCACCATGCTTTGAGATTGCTAAATGCCTAGGAAGGAGGTAGTGTGAGGTTGTGTGATCCTTTGTTATAACCTATTCTTCCGAATAGGTTTGGGGAGGGGGTTACACCATCATTAGACTTGTTTCTGTTTTTCATTTTTTCGTACCGTGAGTTTATTTTTCCTTTTCCGTAAATTTTGTACTCCAACCTATTCTTTCGAATAGGTTTGGGGAAGTCGTGTGAGTCTTTTTGTTTCTCTTTTGTTATGCTACTGCTGGCTAGAAAAAATCGAAAAAAAAAAGAAAGAAAAAATTCCAGAAAAAAAGAGAAAAAGAAAATGAAAAAAGAATCTGGAAAGAAAAAAAAAGAAAAAAAGAAGACCCCAAAAAAGCAAAGAAGGGTCCAAAAAAAGCCAAATAGCGGTTTAGCAAAGTTTGAGTCTTTTCCATTTTTCGTACTGTCCGTGATTGTGTTTTTCTATTTTTTATCTTTTTTGTCTTAAGTGTCATCTGTTCTAGACCACCCTCGTCCTGCCATTCAGGAAGTGGTGAATAGCTTAAGACTTACTTGAGAGATGGGTAGAATAGGGGAGTGTTATCTTTTATCGGGAACCCTCCTTCGTTTGATGAGAGCCAGTACTGGTTCGACCTCTTTTGAGGAAAAGTCTTAACATGGTGGAACAGCAGTAAGTCCTCAGTTTAATAGGCACGGGGCAACCATTCGTATCTTAGCATGCATCATTACGTCGTCACTGACTAGGTCCAGGTAGAGAATGTTACGAGAGACTATCTTGTCTTGACATAAGTGCTTATGTGGATGTGTAAAAGTCAATCGAGGTATTCTTCAACCTATATTCATGCTTTGATTTATATGGTTTTTTGTTCATATGTTATTTGGTAGATTCAGTAGATTAGTTCATTTTATTTGGCATGAAACTCCATTTTTGAGTCTTGCATGTTTTTTGTATTAGAGTCTAGCTTAGTTGCTTGAGGACAAGCAAATGTTCGGTTTGGGGAGTTTGATGAATGTGTATTTTACACTTTCATTCGAGTCTTTTTCACGTAATTTAGCTATCCTCTATGTTAATTTAGCTATATTTTAGTACATTTTATTAGAATAGTGTCACGTTTCCCTTTAGATTTTATTTTACAGGTTTTGGTTGAAATTCCGAGATTTACGGGCAATTATATTAAAGTCTACAAGGAATTGGTGTTCCAGAAGCATATTTGGAGTATCTGAAGGTTTCCGGATAGGATTTGGAGTCTAGGGGCCAAATCTGGAGGTTAGAAGGCTACTAGAAGTCATAAACCGAGTCCGAAAAGGTGAAGAAATCCAAAACCGCGTCGAAAACGCGAAGATTTCGCGTTTACACTGTGGGGCGAACCGCCCCGTGCCTCAGGCGAACCGCCGCGGGCAAATTCCGGGCCTATATATAGTTGCGAGTTTTCTCTCCGAAAATCATATCTTTCCAAACCTACTTTCTCACGTCTCTCTATAGTTTTAGGTAGGAACTCCCCAGGGCCTGTCCTGGGAGTTCCATAGCTTAGGGGATACTTTTTCATAGCAGATTGGAGCGCGTAGGATCGCAATCATCCGAAGATTGACAACTTTCGGTAACTTTGTATCTTACAACTTTTATCTACTTATTTTATATATTCTTTCAATATGTTTTCTTCTATGATTGCTATTGATTGCATGAACATTATGAGTAGCTAAATTTATCGTTGGTGGTAGTATGTGAATTCTTAGCGAGGGAAGATAATCATGCTAATGGCTATATCGCGCATTATACTCCGTGTCATTGCTTTATTTCGTTGATGAGTTGAACACCAAAATTCTCGTATGTTGTATCGATCATTATGCACACTAGGACACTTGTCGGCCAATCAGACTTAATTATCTTCGTAGTGTTGAATGATTACGGAACACAATAGGACGTTAGTTGTTGACAGGTCAGACCCATATTATCTTCGTAGTGCACAATACTTACAACAGGACCCAAGATTCATTCAAAGATCTCTATGCAAGACCAAGGAATTTATGCATGATTATCGACCCATTATGTTAAGAAGGACCATACTATCACCAACCTCCATTATCTGCTTGAAAACCCCCTATTGCTTTTTATTTGCTGTTTTATATTCTCTTGTTAAATAGATAAAGCTAGTTATAGTCCTGAGAGAACGACACTCGAGTCATTCTACTACTACACTACGGTTTTCGTTGTAGTTGTGGATTGCCTTTGGCTAAATAAAAAATTTATTTGATTGAACCCTTACAACGTTCATCACTTCTTTCAGGGTATGATTCTTCCGTTCAGCAACACCGTTTTGTTGTGGTGTTCTTACTGAGGATAACTGATGTTGTATTCCTTTTGAGGTACAATATTCAGTTATGTACTGGTTTACAAACTCAGTACCATGGTCCGTCCTTATGACTTTTACCTTGTCATTTTTCATGACTTCAAGCTTATTCAGCAAGTTAGGTATTTCAGTCTTGGTTTCAGATATGTGATTGATGAATACTATCCAAGTGAATCTTGAATAGTCATCTACCACGACTAGACCAAACTTCTTACCAGCATAGCTTGTTGTAGAAGATTCAAACAAGTCCATTTGCAAGATTTGTAAAGGTTTTGTAGTTGACGGTACTGCCTTGTTCTTGAAAGAAGATTTGGTTTGCTTTCCTTGCTGACATGCATTGCAAACACCATCCTTCTTAAAAGTAACCCTAGGTAATCCAACTACAAGTGCCTTTTTAGACAGCTTATTCAGCGTCTTGAAGTTTAGATGACTTGTTCGTTTATGCCATAACCATGCTTTTTTAGCAAGGCAATCATGATCTGAGACAAGGAATTTTTCAACAATTGCTGAAGACCAATCAACGGTGTACAAGCCTCCTGATCTTCTTGCAATCATTATTACCTTTTTAGTCTCGAAATCTATAAGTTTACATTCATCACTTTTAATTTTGATGAAGTATCCTTTGTCAGCAAACTGACTCATGCTGAAAAGGTTAAACTTAAGATTTTTGACATAAAGAACTCCAGTAATGGTTATGCATCCTAACTTCACGTCACCATAGCCTTTTGTAGAACCGGAGCCTCCACCAGCAAACCTTATTGTTGGACCTTTAGACCACCGTCTATAGTTTATAAGGTTATTCTTGTTGCCCGTCATGTGCTTTCCACAACCACTATTAAAGTGCCAGATTGCATCGTTTGTCTCCGTGGCTGAAGTCTGCACAATCAAGAGCAAACAAGTTAATTATCCAATAATGGATGTCCATTAACATGTTCAAGAATGCGTCCAGTGGAAACCCAAGTCTTAAGTTTTTCAACTTTGAATTGTTTTCTACTTGTTGAGGAACTAGGAGGTTTTGAGCTGAAAGACTTTTGACTCGTGCTGGTCAAATCCACTTTCTGATGTGGTGTCTTGCTCGGTTGACCTTTTTGCTGAACATACTTTTCAGTAAGTTCTTTTCTAGCAAGGTTCCTTCTAGACCTAGCATTAAGATTCTTTTCAGAATTCTTAGGCTTGATTTTATTCATCTCTTTGAAGTATCTTTGCTGACTTTGCTTATACTCATGAAAGAGTTGGCTTTGCTTGGTTTTGAAACCGAGTCCACTTTTCGGAGAATGCTGAGCTTTAGCGTCAGCAACCTTACTTGATTCAGGTTTGTCAGCAAAGGACTTCTGATTACTTTTAGTAATCTTGCCTTTAGACTTAACAACTTGCTTTTCAGCAACTTGTTTGGCGGGATGCTTCACAACATCCTTTCTCTTTACAGTTTGCTTCTCAGCAACCTGTTTTCCTTTTAAAGTCTTGTTACTTTGAGTAGCAACAACGGACTTTATGGTCATAGGTACTTGATTGCTTGTTTCAGCAACCTTAGATTGACCAAACCGATAGATTTCTGGTAGACCACTATCAGTAGCACGTACAAAGGAGATAGGTGATTTATCTTTACTCAAGATTTCTACGTCATCACCTTCATACATTGCGCCTAAACCTTCTTTCTGAGATGGGTCTCTCAAATAAGAGTTTAGTTCAGTCAGCGTATTACTTGCGTCCACATAAGATTTGAAATTGATTTTCATCTTTTTCATCTCTTGGATTTCAGCAAGTAACTTTAGAATTGAGGACTGGTATTCTTCCAATTCTAATGCCATTTGAGAATTCTTCTCTGTAGCTTCAGCAATCAACTTCTTAAGACGCCTTATTTCAACATCCTTTTCTTCTGTTTCTTCCTTCAACAAGACGTACTTTTCAGTAGTCTGCTTGGTCAGAATTTCAGCAAATTGTAGTTTCTCTTGCTGTCTGCTCAGAGTTTTCTCAAATCTTTCGATTTCTCCTTGAATCTTGTCAAGGTCAATCTCGTCTTCACTTTCTGAGTCTGAGTCAGAGGTAGGGTTGTTTACCTGACCGGCCATGAGGCAGAATTCGTAGTTTGACACATCTGGATAAGCTTCCATAGCTATTCCACAAACTTTTTTGCCAATCTCCACGTCTAGAGTGGATTCTTCATCGTCGGTGTCTGAACTTTCATCCTCACTGTCTTCGGAGCTAGTATCAATACGCAATGCATCGATTTTTTCTTGAAGCTTCTTCTTTTCTTCAGCAATAAAAGCTCTTTTGAACTTCTTCTTCTTTTCAGTAGATTTGCCTTTCAGCAAAGGACAATTAGCTTTGAAGTGTCCAGGCTTTTTGCAGTAAAACATAGATCATTTCCAACTGCTGGTTCTTCTGATGAAGTAGCTTGCTGAGCTTGCTTGTTCAGCGAGCTAGTCTCATTTTTGTACTTATGGTAGTTGTTACCAAGATGCTTTTTCAGCTTCTCTTTTGCTTTTCGCCTTTCAAGTTCCTTGCTGATGAATTTCTTCATGTTTTTGACAACCAAAGAGTTTTCATCAGTAGGTTCTTTTTCATTCTTCTTTTCAGAAGATGACGGCTTTGCAGCAAGAGCAATGTTTTG
This sequence comes from Plantago ovata, assembly GCA_028274465.1. NCBI lineage: Eukaryota > Viridiplantae > Streptophyta > Magnoliopsida > Lamiales > Plantaginaceae > Plantago > Plantago ovata. Next base: position 123,055,554 of record CM051455.1, on the reverse strand, counting down.
CGATTTTTCAGCAAATACATTTTCTCTTTGCTTTGTCTCATAGTTGACAGTAGCAAGATGAGAGAACAACTCTGTTGGTGTAATGTCTGGCATTCCTTGATTATAATAGAAATTCTGAGTGTGGATCCATTCTTGATTCAGACTTCTGATGATAGTTTTCACTTTCTCAGAATCTGAGTAAAGGTTTCCTACACCCAAGGCTGCCATTTCACTAACAAGAGTTGTGAATCTAAAATCCAAGTCTTCCAGTGACTCGTTTGTACCTTGCTTAAAGTTTTGAAACTTTAATTTAAGTACTTCAAGTTTGTTTTCCTTGGTTTTGTCAGATCCAACACAAAGATCTTGAACCATTTTCCAAGCTTCCTTTGCAGTCTTAGCACCCCACAGTTTGCACTGTATGGTATCCGGAGTTGACCGAATGATGATATTTCTTGCTTGGCCATCAAGACGGAATCTCTTAGCTTCGTCAGAAGTCCATTCCTCTCTTGGTTTTGGCACAACTGTATCTGATGGTTCGCCTAGGATAGTTTCCTTTCCAGCTTCAGTGGTTTTGTGAGGGAAACTCCTTTCAACCTTAGTGATCTTGATAGGTCCATCATTAATGACGGTGACCATCTCATCACTAATGGCCTCAAGATGTAGCATCATGTTGTTTCGCCATTTCTCGTAATTTTCCAGCTTCAGCAAGGGAGCATCTCCTAAAGACATCCTGTCAGCAAAGCACTACCAAACTGATCAAGTGAGAGTGATTTACGGAAAGCACCTAAGGGGATCTAGGTTCAGTGCTGAAGTTTAAAGAACCTCCAACTCTGATACCACTTGTTGGTCCCTTTAAACAACAAGAAAAGACTAGAGGGGGGGGTGAATAGTCTTTTCAAACTTGCGTCGTTTAAAACTTTCTCAGGAAGTGCTTATTACTTTTCAGTAATGAGTTTGCTGATACTTAACTTTCTCAGCACGCGTAAGTTACTTTTCAGTAGCTTGGTTTGCTGATACTTAAAATCAGAGAGCGGAAGTCTTTGATACAATAAGTGCTCTTTCAGTAAGTAAAGGTTTCAGCAAGTGATGTGAGTGACTGTGTACAGACAAATATGATTTGCTGAAAACTAAGTACAGTAAGTAAATCACACAAACACTTTTATAGTGGTATCTGAGAGTGGCGTAATCTCTCAACTAATCCACTTTTTCCTTTCTAGGACTGAATCAACTAAGATATGATTGAGGTTCCTTACAATCTCCTATCTAGAGCGATTCAACAGAAACCAAAGCACACTTGCTTTGTCTCCAACCTAATCTAGAGAACGTAACCTTGTTCTTCACCAAACTTGGTACTTTTAATCAGCAACACTATGCTCGATTAAGTTCCCCCTGAATATCACGCCTGAAAGGGTGTATTTTCAGTTAGAGAGTTTTGGGGTGAGATAACTTAATTATAACTTATTCAGTTACAACAAGAAATCTAAGAAACACAACTTTGAATACTTTGCAGTAAACAAGTTTGATTGTTTCTGGTGTCAAGACTTGTTCTTGTTCGAAAGAAAGAACACTTAACTAATTTCTTAGTCGAGTTTGTTCTACTTCTTCACAAGTAGCTTTTTCAAGCTTTAAGTCTTGGAACGGATCAATGGCAGTATAGAGAGTTTGAAGGTATGTGAGTTTAAGCACAAGTGAGAGTATGATCACGTTGTTGACACCCTTCAACTCTTCGCCGGATGACCTCTATTTATAGTGCAAGTAAGGAGCCGCTTGAATTTTAAATTCCAAGGCTTTTGATCCTTAAGATGTCACTATCTTGCTTTGTACTTTCAGCAGCGTCCTTGTTTGTCTTCTAGTCTTCATGTCCTATGCGTGTAAGCTTTGCATTTAATGCTTATTTGAATAGAATTCAAACAGTAACATTGGAGCGCAAATTCAAGTACTTTCAGCAAGAGGTCACATATGTTCCATCAGCAAGTGGTTAGTCTCAGTTTCAGCAGGCACAACCTACTCTGTCTTTCAGATTTTCACTTATGCAATGCTGTTGCTGAAGTTTCCACTTTCTGAGCAACATGTGCCTTTGTAGATACCAGTGTTCAGCAATCTTCTAGTCTTCAGATCTTCGAATTCTTCAAGTCTTCAGATCTTCAATAATCTTCAAGATTCTGAGTGGTTTCTAAATGCTTCAATAGTTTATTTGTAAAAACAAAGTACATCGTCATCAAATGCTTCAATAGGTTATTTTCTTTTCAGAAAATAAGATACATCATAAGCTAAAGCTTCAATAAGTTATTTTCTTTTCAGAAAATAAAATACATCGTAAGCGGTAAAAACCATCTTAACTAACACCTAATCTAAGTCTTCAGCAAACGTTCCTCTTTTACAGTGTCCTTAAAATTCTAAATTCCTATGGACCTTAAGAGTACTAGTTACTGGACTTTCCTTAATTTAGCATGGTTAATTGCTCATCAAAATTACAAGTTTCCTAACAGGAGATGTAGGGTCCGCCGTGAACGTAGCTTTAAAGGTGTTGAACCGGTTCAATCCCATCTTTTCTATGCAAGGCAGAGATATGAAAGCATCAGTGAGAGTGTTGTGGAAGAAAAAGCTGATTTTTATACTAACAGTTTTTTACCTGCGATTGATTTTTATACCAAGAACTAGCACCCACCCATTGTTCCCCACATGCTCAACTATGAATCTGTCAGGGTTTTCTTTTCCAGGCTTAACGACACGGTGCCTCTGTCGCGAGAACGGTTCCAGAAGCTTAAACTCGAAAGGATAGGGGCCTGGTTTTGTAGAGGGGCAGTTTTGATATGTTACCAGCCATGGTAAAGGTGATGAGTAACGTGATGAGGTGATGCAATCTTTTGGGATTCGCCAGGCTTTACAAACTGCACGAAAACGAATTAGATCACGAACCTGCAATTTATTGCAGATTATTATCAGGATCTCTTCCGGAAGTTCAATCCAAGACTTGCACCGTTGCACGTATATTTCCTTCCCATCGTAAGAAGAAGAAGAAAGGAGATAGATCGATGAAGAAAAACGGCGGAAAGAAATTTGAGGGTATTATATACCAAATCTCAAAACGGTTGACTTCTCAAATCGATGATCGGCGCGTGGAGCTTTCCGGCGGCGCGTTTCGTCTACCTTGGAGAGGCCATGTCCGACCCGTGGTGGAAACAGCTCGTACGGTGACGAAAATGGAGTTTCCCGGCGGCTTTGTTCTGTCCGACTGTTTTCTGATCCATTGGAGGTTTCCGGCCTCCTTCACTGGCCGAATTGAGTGGCCTCACGTAAGAATAAGATGAGTTCTCTACACTGTTGGTATTTTTTACTGTATGTTATTTAATTTTCTTGTATGGATTTGTCCGTGTAAATTGATTTGTGCGTGTAAATTTCTTGTTTGTGTAATTTTGTAGCCTTAAATCTAGGAAACAAAATTAGGGATTAGGAATTTTTTTCAAATTTTTTCTTTTTATTTCTGTTTGAAGCCAGCCAGGTTTGGATGCAATTTTTTATTTTCTAGTTGTGGGGTTTTATTTTTATTTCCATATATTTTATGTTTTTGTATTTTGGTTGAGGCATCCTCTGATTCCATGCTAGTTTTTCATGTAGATTGTTTCTGTGTCCAATTTGCCATTTTTTTTATGCGTGTTTGGATCCACTTTGCTCTGATATTCGATGATATTCGATAAGTGTAGCCTTGTTTAAGTCTGTAATAGGGTTAGTTTAAGTCTGCAATAGCCTTGTTTAAGTCTGTAATAGCCTTGTTTAAGTCTGCAATAGCCTTGTTTAAGTCTGTAATAGCCTTGTTAAATTGCAGATCAATTCATTTGTGGGCATGGTACTCGGGTTGTGTCTTTTGTATACTGAAAGAATAACAAGTGGCAATGTTGAACGAAAGTGACGTGAGCATGTCCGGACGGGACTAGTGGCTTGAAGCTGAAGTTGCATGCTAATAGCTATATGGCAGCCCGAATGTAATTTCAAGACGGTTAAGGTGATGTTCTCTTTGGCTGCCCTCTTTGTATAATGAGTTAGAAGCGCGCGTTTAAAAAAAGAAATATCATGCATGCATTTCATGTCCAATAGGCTATGATGAAACATTTCTTTTAACAAAATTCTCATCAATTGGCATGGCTATACTTGTGTATATGCAACCATTGAAACCCAATTTTGCAAACTTACTCTAATGCTCTGAGCCAATACCTTATTCATTGTCAATTAATTGGTATTAGTATTCATTGAAGCACACATTTCATTTCATAAATGTGCAACCATATTTCTTGCATTTATTTTGAACAATAAAATCAAATTGTAAGTCATTTACAGCCTAGCAAATCTGATTTTCCTTTGGGTGAAAATCAGATTTGTTCACATGCCATTGTACTATTGGAGAAAACTTTAAAATTTGTCATCAACTTTACCTTTATCTTCACCCCACCAACTTTGTCCTATATTCATTCATACATGTTTGACTACTTAAAATAATACACACATATATTCCCTATTTATACCCCTCCTCTCTTCTCATTTCACACACCTTCTACTCCATTCTTCACCTCTTTCAAGATATGCAACATACCTCTCAAAAACCCTCAACACTTAAACAAGCCTCAACACATAAACGCAAAAAAAACATCTCTACTTCAAATACCTCTCCGAAAGCGTCTTCAACCGGGTCTTCATCTTTCACCCTTTCACTCCCTTCCGTTAAATCGCAGGTTTTGCTTCCTTTTTTATGATTTGTAATTCTTATGTTTATATGGATTACTTGCATTTTTTTACATATGCACACCATTTATACTCTAATTTTGGTATCCTACCTAGTGTCGTTGTTACTATTATGCTTTCCAAACATTTAATACATGTTTGCATGTTCATTTGCATTAAACACGGGTCATATTACTTAAACGCGCGCTTACTCATGAATATCTAATTGGAGCAGTCCATAAGAGTAGGGTAAATTGGAAGTTGTGATTTATTTTAAGTTTTTTTGTATAATTTGCATTATGGCCTCCGGATTTGTAGATGAAGCTTGCTTTTTTGTTATTACATTTGGATATTATTGTGTTATGTATTGTTGTGATATTACGCATTTTTATTGTTTGAACATTGTTATGTCGTTTTACGATTTGTAGTTCGTTCTTACACTTTGTATATCGTAAGCCTATTTGTTATTTAGTAGGAATGAAAATGGTTATGCCCAAGTACTTACGTAATTAACATTAAGTTGGATTTACAGAATATAACCATTTATTTAACTTGGAATTTCATAATATAACCATTTATTGAAAAGTGATGATGTATACCACTAATTTGGGAAATAAATATACTCATATTCATTGTCATCCAATTTCATACGAAGTACCAAAATTTGGAAGCTCATATTTGTAAAAAAATAATAAAACCAAAAACATACGGTTAACCTCGAAGGAAATAAATAGTACGAGATCATACAAAGATTAGAATATAATTTATTCCAAATGCCTTAGTTACGGTATGTAAATTATATTTCGACGTAAACTTTGTAGATGTTTCGACGATTCGGGAAGAAAAAGTCTAAGGGCGAGGGGTCATCCCAAAAAGTGGACGAAACATCTAAACGTGGTGGTGGGAAGCGTCTAAACAAAGATGCGTGGAATGCAGAAAACACAGATGCATTTATCATGTCGCTGTATCTTGCGTGAGAACGAGGCTTGATTCATTCAGGTCAGATTAAGAAAGAAAGTTGGGAAAAAATTCACCAACACTTCACCAAGGAAACGAACGTAGAGGTGGAGATTTGGCGAATGCAAAATAAATTGAGTCGTTTGAAAACGTCATACCGAAAATTTGTTACAAAGACATTCGGGGATGAAGGGTGGTATCAAGACCCCACTACTGGCCACCTTCATCAGCCACGCACTTTGCCTGACGAGGTTAGTTTTACGAACATAAACGTAATTACAAATCACCATAAAGAAAATTCAACCATGTAAGCAATGCAACGTAAAAAAGTAAAATAATTAATGTGTACCTAGCTGATCCTAATTTTTAATGAACCCCGAAATTGTAAAGCAAGATGAGCAAGGTGCAGATGAAAATGATGCAAGGGACAGGATTGATTTTCCATGTCCTCATGAGTTCGCAAAGATGTTTGGAAACTGTGACAACGAAGGCCACTTCCAGCCATTCATAGCGAACAACTGTAGGGAGTGGGAAGATGAACATGTTGATGAGGAAGATGTTTATCTTGCTTCCTTAGATGCCGAAGGGGCTAAGAAAGCATACAAGGCGAAAATGAAGAAGCGGTACAAGGGGTCAAACAGTGGTACATCGGATAGCGGAAACAGCGCTTCATCTGTTAACTTCAAGGGCATTGAAAAGTTAAGCATAGGTGCGCAACAAGATTACGAAGAGAGGAAGAATGTAACGGCCATGGTCCGGGAAGAAATTAAGAGATTCTATCCAATGATGCAGGATGATTTGCCCCGCTATTTTGCGGAGAATTCGATATTATGTAACAAAGAGAACTTTGCAATCGCTAAGGTGTGGTTGGGGTACAATGATGCGATTAAGCTACATTGGTATAAAATGAGAACGCCGCTACAACGCAAATGAATCTCAAAATTGTAACTTCATGCATCCTTTAGTGTTTATCTGGTTGCCTGTTTTCGTAAATCATGCCTTTCGCAATTTGTTTCAATATTTATGTCTTGGTTTACTATATATGATCAACTTATTTATTAGAACATACCCATATAATTGTGCTAACAGTTTTTCCACCCATAAAAAGTACAGTGACAATTTCTACAAACCATGGATCCTTACTGGAACTACAGTTTCTCTGCTAGTCAACAATCATACGACAGTCACGATGTCACCCAGGATTTCGAAGAGTTAATGGTTCATCATAGCCAATATCGGCTACAACAGTTCAATGAGCCGCGACGATTAAATCCATCTTCGTCAACTGCGGCGGGCCCGAGCCGTCTCAACTCGCAAGGGTATTATAACCCGTATGAGGACAACTCCTACGGTCAAGGATGGGGTGGCGCTGAACATTACAATGCGGGTGGTCAAACAAATGCTGTTCCAATGGATCAGTATGAAGCCCAAGTCGATTTGGACTTAGAGAAATACGCTACCTCAGACATCCCTTTGAAAAAACACAAGGATGATATTATTGAGCTATGGGAAGAAGAACTGCAATTCGAGGACGAACTTGTGCGAGATTATATGGAGATGGGGTATACCACCGATCCAGGTATTGGGGAAGAGTTCCCAGATTTACAACCTGATGAGAACGGGGAAGATCCCGTTCTTATCCGTTTATTTGAAGCTGATGATGACATCCCAAAGGACGTTGTTGATTTCATTAATACACGAGTTAACACTGTTGTCAGGGACCTTTTGAGAAATAGGCCCCAACCAATCCCACGATCACCGTTGCCTTTCACAAGGAATAAGGAGTCGAGGCACAATTCCAAGACATCTGGCGGAGGCTGGGTTCATGAGCTTCTAAATGGCCATTCCACTACTTTCTATTGGCAGATGAGGATGAAGAAACAAATGTTTATTGAGCTGCATCAGCTTTTGGTCTCGAAAGGAGGTCTGAGACAAGGTTATTCTGGAACTGTGTCTACAATGGAGTCCCTTGCTATTTTCATGAGAGCCACTGCTAGGGGTTGTAAAACAAGAGATATGGAGAATCGATTTCAACACTCGACAGAGACCATCCACCGCCATTTCACGAAGGTGTTGGACGCATTGTGTAATGTTGCCCCGTTAATCATAACTCATCCAGATTGGGAAAATACCCATCCAAAGATAACAGGTGACAAGGATTTTGCAGGATTCTTCAAGGTAATATTGACTGTACAATTTGTAGGAAGTAACCTATAATTATGAAAAAAAATCCTGTATTAAATTCGTGTTAGGTAAGTAGATGGGTATTTGGTTGCAGGACTGCGTAGGTGCAATCGATGGTACACATGTAAACGCATGTGTCCGGTCGTGTTTGAAAGACAAATATCAAGATCGAAATGGAAACATAAGCCAGAACGTTTTGCTGGCATGTGACTTCGACGGACTAGTGACATATGTCCTATCCGGATGGGAAGGTTCGACACACGACCAAGCAGTTCTAGATTATGCTATAAGCAAGGACGAGAACTTCCCAAACCCTGCTAATGCACCTGTGCCAGGGAAGTATTTCCTAGTTGACTCGAGATATGCAAATAGGCCCGGCTTCCTTGCACCCCACCGGAAGGTAGTGTACCACCTACTGGTTTGGGAGCGTCACATACCTGAGGGGAAGTACGAGTTCTTCAACAAAAAACATGCGCGGCTACGCAATGTCATTGAACGGGTAATTGGGCAACTAAAGGCACGAGTGGCAATTTTGGACAGCAAAATGTACTACGGTTTTTCCCGCAGGACCCAAGCGAGGTTGGTAATTGCTTCTTGCGTTATCCACAATTTCATTTTGAGGCGAAGCTTCGCGTACCAATGGCGTGATGTCATTTTCGACCGAACGGATGTGCAATTGAATGTTAACAGGGAGAGGCATGCAGGGATGGCATTTCGTGATGATTTACCTGAGGAAGAGTTGAACCAAGGCATGAGTAACGAGATGGATGTGTTTCGAAAAGACCTGACAAACCTCATGTGGCGACGTAGGAACTGGTGACGCGCTTCAATGAGAATGTTACTTTGAATATTAAGCGGCAAACTGTTGTAATAGGTGTATGTATGTGTTAGGTTTTTTTTCATTATGCAGTCTTGTTTGTCTGCTCAGTGGATGTCTTATTTCGTTATCAGGTGTGAGGTGTAACATTTAATTTAGCTTAAGCTTAAGAACATTTGTGTTATTAAACATGTTGTTGCGTGTGTGATGGATCTGTATTCTTATTTACATACATTAATTAACAGTACCACATTACTATATTTCTCTTTCTAATATAACTTAAACTAACTTCAGAATCCATGAACGGGGAAGGCAAACCAAAAAGGACCTGCCGAAATTGTCAATTGCGGAGGGGTTTAAGTACATTCTTATGAGTTCTGATTTAATTCATTTCGATGTTTATGTGGGTTCACATTTTTAAATTAAATAATTTTTTCTCTTAACTTTAACCCACCGATGTATACAAGAAGGTTGTCTATGATAATGAGAGCAATTCACTTTCCGGCTCCTGGGCCAGTGGGTGGTGGTGGTCAGTGGAGTACGGTTCCCCTATCAGTGAAGCATAGCATATACGCTGAATTTCAGGTAATTAACTTAAATTCATGTCATTCAAGATTGTCCTCTACATGACCATTACGAAGCTAACCAGTAAAATGCAGAAATACTACTACATCCCTCCGCAGCAGAACGAGTCATTCTGGAATGTTTTCCACTACCAAACAGGTGTTAAGTACAGTCGTATGGTAAGCATCGCCAGGAATAAGCGATTTCGGGAAGATGTATGGGTTTCCTACATAAATCCCGACCATCGGGCAATGTGGGAGGCGTACTGGCGCGCTTGCCATCCGAACCTAATACAGCGTGCGCTGAGCGCTGAAGCTGCAGGTGGGCTCGAAAACTCTGACGATTGGTAGTATGTCTCACGTATTTTATATCCGACGTGGATATACCATCTTTCGGATGGTATGCGTGCTATAAATAAGTATCCGGTGCATGAACGCCGCACATGTAATTCAAAACTTTGATTTGTGCTTTCAGTGACGTAGTTCAGTGACATTAAAATGTTATTGTATTAAATTCAAGTACTTATGGTGTGTATTAATATTGTTGTACTACTTTGTTTTAGTAAATCATTTTCATTTTTCAATTTTACTTATAATTATTTTCTTCCAAAAAATATTCCCCAAATATCAAAACAATTAATTTTTTCCCCTTTTCTTCCGTTTTGTTTTTTACGTGTTTTTTTTCTTGTCAAAAAAAAAAAAACGTTTTTATTTCTTCTTAGATTTGATAATTCAGATTTTTTTATTTATAATAAACCAATTCAACTCAACAACAAATAATTTTTTCCCCTTTTGTTCCGTTTTTTTTTTTACGTTAGTTTTTTTTCTTTTAAAAAAATAATTTTTTTTATGTTATTAGATTTCATAATTCAGATTTTATAATTTATAATAAATCAATTCAACTCAACAATAAATAATTCTCCCACTATTTAAACAATCCCACACAATCTTTCACCAATCCCAATACATGCCAACACAACATTAAACAAATCAAACAAACATTCTCTTACACATTCTCTTACAACACTCATCATTATACCTATAAAAATCCTACTACCCTACCACTCAAACCCCTTAATTCAAACCCAACAACAACATCAAAAACTAAACTAACAAAACCTTAGTTTGAGTCACTATTCTGACTTTTGTTAAATTTAACAAAATACCAAAGGCGAGTTCAAACCCAAAATTATTACTGGTAGAGTATGTGAGTATGATTTACAAATCCTACAAGGCCAACAACTTTGGACTTTTCTTACGAGTCCTACAATTCTTACAAGTCCGATTCAATTGAAATCCTTAATAATACTTCGTATAACATATATTACCCTCTCCCCCCGAATTATAATTTATATCTAATTTTACTATTCTTTTTCCATTCAATATTTTGAGTGAGTCTCATGAGAGACCACCTCTAGATAGAGACCATAGAGACTAATTTATATTAATTATGAAACTACCCCAAACAACTACTAGTTTTTAAAAACACCCCAAAAAGCAAGCAACTAGGGTAAAAAAACCGGGTTATGAATATGGATCCTATATAAACTATATTAAACACAGAAAATAACGACACACACAATCAGATCGTCTTCAACATCGATCTTAGAGAGAGAAACCTAACAATGGCAAAACGCCGGCAACATCACCGTCTTCGTCATCATCATCATCTTCGTCATCCTCATCTTCATCGTTGTCTTCGTTGTACCACCACCGGTCGCCGCCGTTCCACCACCGATCAACGTCATCCTGCAAACAAAGGTATTGTTCATGTTCATGAATTTCATGGTTTTATCATCTATTAGCTTGGAGATCCACCGATTTGATATAGACTATGCTAGATCGACATTTTTGGAGTTGTTCGCATCTAGATTTGATATAGAATATGCTAGGTATATGTTTAAATCGACGTTTTGTAGTTGTTTTCATCTAGATCTATGTAGATTTGAGTTTGAATCGATGTTTGTTGATGGTATATCTTAGATTCGACTTCTACACATGTTCATGGTGATGATATACGTGTTCTGGTGATGATAGATGTCAAACTCGGCATCTACATCTAAATTTATGTAGAATTCATAAAAAATTGATGTCTGCGATATTCACTATGTTCTCAGCAATATGTCCTATGTTCTCACCAATATTGTCCATGTTTTCACCAATATGCTCACTGTTGTCTAATGCTCTGTTTTTTTTTTTAAGTGATTTCATGAAGAATTCACCTTTGCGATATTCACTATGTTATCAGCAATACAACCCATGTTCTCAACAGTATTGTCTATGTTCTCACTTATATGCACCGTTTATTCATTGGAACCATAAAATATTGATCAATGTAGTAGTTTCTATGTTGCCACTAGAATTTTCTATATTCTCAACGATATATGTTGTTATTGTTGTTTGGGACACAACAAAAGCCATTCATTATTATGTTAGTATGTTTTTAGTATGATGGTAGTGTTATTTTGTTAGTGATAGGTGTTAGATTTGACATCTAGATGTAGACCTCGTGAAAAATTATGTTCTGCGATATTTGCTATGTTCTCAGCCATATTGTCCATGTTTTCAGCAATACTGTCTATGTTTTCACCAATATGCTCACTGTTGTCTAATACTCTGGTTTTTTTTTTTTCAACTTATTTCATGAAAAATTGGTCTCTACAATACTCACTATGTTCTCAGCATTATAACCCATGTTCTCAACAATATTGTCCATCTTCTCACCAGTATGCTCTGTTTTATGCACTGAAAGTATGAAAATATATACCTGTGCAGTATTCCCTATGTTCTCAACAATATTTCTTATGTTCTTATCAATATGTACCATGAGTTCACCTGCACACACTTTTTATGCATTAAAACAATGAAATATTGATCAATGAAATAGTTTCTATGTTGTCAACAATATTCCTTATGTTCTCACCAACATATACCATGATCTCACATGAATGTTCTATTTTATGCACAAAAAGCATGTAAATATTGACCTATGCAATAGTATATATGTTCTTATCAATATCTCCTATGTTCTCACCATTATGTACCATGATCTCACCCATATGCACTGTTTTATACACTTCAAGCATGAAAATATAATCAATGCAGTAGTTTCTATGTTGCCAGAAATATTCCCTATGTTCTCACCAACTATGCCATTATCTTACATGGATGTTCTGTTTTATGCACATAAAGCATGTAAATATTGGCCTATGCAGTATTTTCTATGTTCTCAACTATATGCTCTATGTTGTACGCAATATGCCCCATGTTCTCATCTAAAATGCTCATGTTCACTGATCATCACATTTTGATATGTAGGTATAAGTACCATTTTGACATTCGTGGATGCTTGAAAGGACTGATATGAACTTTTAATAAGTACAACGACTACTACAGCCTTTACCAACACAAAAGAGAGAAGAGAAAAAGGAACCAAGACCAAAATTTGAGAGGATAACGAAGAAACCACCTAGTTTGTGGAATACTTGTTCTGATTAATTAATTTGTTATGCTTTGGACAATTTTCAAACTTTCAATTGTTTCATATGTTATGTTTAACAATTTTAAATAGTAATATACTATATATCTATGATCTAGTTTGAGAACATAGGAAATATTTTCACAAACATGCAATGTAGTTGGAGAAACATAGACTATGACACTTACATAAAATCAAGCTCATAAGAGATATTATGAGAAACATGGGTAATATTTTCATGAATATGGATGAATTTTTTTAGAAACATGGACAATATTTGAACAAACATAGAACATGAACATTATTAATAAATCAATGTAGTAGTTTTTGTGTTGTCAACAATATTCCTTATGTTCTCACCAACATATGTCAGTGGCACTTATATATAAAAACAAGTTCATGGAAGATATTACGAGAAACATGGTTAGTATTTTCCATGAACATGGGAGATATTCTCAGAAACATGGAAGATATTCTCATAAACATGGGTTCTTTTGGAGAAACACTGATATGACACATATATATAAAAACAAGTTCATGGAAGATATTATGACAAACATGGGTAGTATTCCCATGAACATGGGCGATATATTCAGAAACATGGGTAATATTTAAACTAACATGGAACATGAACATTATTAGTAAATTGTAAGTACATGGGATATATTATGAGAAACATAGGTAATATTTACATAAACATGAGAAATATTCTCAACAACATGGGTACTATTTCGAACATAAAAAAAATCCTTGTACATAAATTCAAGTATATTGGACATATTAATATTATGACTACAATAATAACTATCTAACTTCTAATTTCAAAGTGAATCCATCCATTAATTGGATTGTTGCTTGCTTCCGGCATTAGTCCTCTTTTTCTTCTGTTGCACATCATCTACAAAAACAAAACCACAAACATAGACCATATTGTAAGGATTATAGGTAATAATCTTCAAAATATGGACCATAATCAGAACAAACATCAAGATAAGAGAACATGGGACATATCAAACAAAATGATATGACATAATATTAGAAACATGGGTAATAATTGGTAGATTATGTAAAGCTGCGTCCAATATAGAAACATCGAAACGACAAAAAAACAAGGATAACAACACCACGAAAACCAAAGGGGGAAACAACAAAGGTAGTATTGTTAGAACATGGACAATATTGTTGATAACATGGGTTATATTGCTAAAACCATAGTGTATATCGCAGAGATCAATTTTTGATAAAAACAGTTTAAAAAAAACAGAGCATTAAAAATAGTGAGTATATCGATGAGAACATGGACAATATTAGCGTGAACATGGGCAATATTGTAAAGAACATGGAAAATATCGCAGAACGTAAAAAATTCATGAGATGAACATAAATCTACATCTAGATGCAAAATATAACATCTATCACCAACAAACTTCGATTCAAACACATATCTACATAAATCTAGATGCAAATAACAACAACAACGTGGCCCACAACTAAAAAACAATCTTAATCAATCAAGACCAAGACCGCACCGAACACCACAATAACCCTAAATTCTTAAAGACAATATAAATATTCATTGCCACCAGATAATAGCACGAAAACAGACCAAGCCTCATTGTTGAGAATATGAGAATCATACAAATTACAACCTGATCGAAATGGATTGAAGAAAATACCAACCTGGAAGGCAGCGATCCGTTAAAACCCAGATCTTAACCCCATGTCCCAGTTCCTCTTCCCCCTCGTGCACTTCTTCTTCCTGCTCTTCTATGTCGATTTCCACAATCTCACCAAGGGTTTCTCGATTTCGGCTTCCAATCTGAATCAGACATATAAGAACGACACCTTGGCCGTCAAGGAGAAAGAAGAAACGGAGTAAGGCTTCTGGATCCATCTGAAAGGATCGATCTGGAATAGATAAAAACAAAGAAGAAGGGTAATTTATTAAAAGGACCTTATATTCATAGATAATTACACATACACCACCGAATTTTTTAATGGTTATAACTAGATGTTGGTAAATTGCATAATGGTACGGTCTCTCTATATGTTAAAAAGAGACGGTCTCTTATGAGACTTTGCGTAATATTTTTTATTTTAACCACATATTACTCTTTAACTTTTAACTATAATAATAAAATATTTTACATAATAATTATATCATAAACATATAAACCTTCAATTTGCAGAATATAATTTTATTGTTATTACAGTTTAAAAATGATTTGTAGTCAAAGTCGAATAACGTTGAATAAAAAAAGCCAAGTCGATAAATTATAGTGGAATAGAGTATATATATATATATATATATATATATATATATATATATATATATATATATATATATGGGAAGTGGAACTCTGGAAGTAATTGTCTACCTACAAGTCATATATCAATTAAAAAGAATTTGCACCAATTAATTTGGACAAAGGTCGGAAAAATTTAAATTTTGTTCCTCCAAAGTAATATAGATTCAATTTTGGTCCTCTAAATAAAAGTAACATCAAAGAGATATGAACTAAGGTTTTTCCATCTCTTGATTACACCATAACATCATTAAAGATTATTATTACCCAGATCAGATCTATGACTCATCCATAGACCATGTGGCTAAGATTGATCCACAATACACATTATTATTACCCAGATCAGGTCTATGACTCATCCATAGACCATGTGGCTAAGATTGATCCACAATACACATTAATTTAGTGGACACATAGTTAATTGATGATGTTGATCAATTCTAACAATATAGTCTACAACATTAAATGTAGACCTGGTTTAGGTAAGTATTTCCCCCTCATTAATAGTTTTAGAGATAGTGGGATGGACAATACCTCTTAATTGTAATCAAACATAAGCCGTGTGAATATGTCCTTCAATGAAAAATCAAACACATTGTTTGCTTAAATAAAGTTGGAGAGCTGAGAATCCACTGTCGATGGTGGACCGAATTGCTTACAGAGTCGTCATCAGGCCAAAAATTAGGTTGAGTTTGGGGAGAGTGGTTATTGAATTTGAAATTCAAACTGGTCGGAACATATTAAGCCGACTGGGAGCCGATGATTAAGTCGTTCCAGCAAACCTTAATCTCATGCTCTGAACGGAAATTTAGGGGCTCAAAGGTAATTTCACATTCTGAAAAATGATCAGTCCTCTTAAACTTGGTCACTGGCCGTTTAGAATTCATGGACACTTCAAATGACCATCCGTGTCTGTGTCAGACGCGCGGACACGTGGCGTGTCATAAAAATAAAATAAAATTGAACACGTGTCGGACACGCCAAGAAGGCATGTCCAACCCGTTGTTCCAACACACCGAGACAACTTTATAGTAAAATACATAAAATTTCAATTCAATTTGTAATTTATGTATTACTATATTCATCCAAAACTATTATTTTTAAACATTAACCATTTAATTTAGTATGCAAAGTCACTTTATTTTAAAATTAGTACATTTCATCTATTATTGAACTCTTAAATTTATTTGATTATAGTGACACTTTACTATGACCAGTGATGGCCGTTATTTGAATAGATTTGGGTCAATAACCTTTATTTACAAGAAGACCCCATTTAGTTTAACCTACAAAGTACGAAGGCAAATCGTATGCAAACCTTTGTTCTTGGACACTTGACAGCCCAGCCCGTCCCCAACTTTAGCAGACTTAGCCCATACGTGACTGGCCCAGTCCCAGACCAATGAACCGGCGGCCAACGGAAAGGCGGCTGAAGCAGAAGCACCGATTACTTGTTAGGTGTATTTACGGAAATGCCATCAAAATCTTGAGGCAAACAACAAAGGAGGGTATGTTTGTAATTCCGCAATGAACAAGCACCTATCCGCCTTCCCTTATTCGGGATAATATAAAAATTCTAATAATAATAAATAATCTCCTCTTTTCAAGTCTTCTGCTGCTTCTTTCTTCTGAAAATAAAATCAGTTCTCCAGAGACAAATTTTCAATTATTATTATTATTATCTGAAGGAAAAAAAATGAGAAGCGATAGAGGAGAGACGAAGATTGTGCAGGAATTGATTCTGTACGCGGCTAGTGCAGCAATTAGTTGCCTGGTGTTGTTCGTCGGCCTCAAACATCTCGACCCTAACCGTGAAGCCGCCAAAAAAGCCCTAGAGCATAAGAAGGAGATTGCTAAGCGTTTAGGCCGTCCCTTGATTGATACCAATTCCTATGAGGTTGCTTCTTCTCTTCCTATTTGCCCTAATTTATTTTATTCTGATTTTTAATTTTTTTGGCTTAGATTATTTTGCTTGGGGTTTACTATTATCTTCTGTAACTAGTTCAATTTGTGGTATTCATTGAAGAAGAGTTCATCATTATTGACTTTAAATATTTAGTGTTGGCTAATTTCATTCATGATTGGATTAGTATTCAGTACCTGTGATTTCGATTAGGGAACGAAATCAGTTTCAGTCTCTTTAAGCTACTGGTGTAGTATAAGACACTTGTAGTGTTTTTTTTTTTTTTTTAACCCCAAATTTTGTAATACTGGTGATGAACACTACCATTGTACTGTGAAATTTAGGTGATTCTGCTGTCTCATCGGAAATAGCGCTCGTTTGATATCAATTTAAAATTGTAGAGGAATAGCTTGAACCATGATGCGATGCTTCGATAACTTGTTTGAGTTGAATCTAAAAGTGGATGAGTGTGCTCTGAAAGGCAATTATTTGATGTTTGATCTTAAATTATTAGAAAATTTATGTTTTAGTTGTAGGGTTGATTCCTCGTGGCAAAAGGATATCATTTAGTAGTATTTATTCGCTAACATAACTAACTGCCTGTACTTTATGTTGCAACAGTTTTGATTAGTCTTAATCTATGAATTGTACATTAATGTAGTTGGTGTTGAATACATAAGTTATCTCTAAGGACCAATTAGCACTTGGCTAATTCCCAGTGACATAAGTTTGATATTGATGACAACAGCTGATTGCGTAGAGTAGCGTAGGCTTGTAGCATCATTGATTTTACTCAGTCGCCTTGTTTCTTGCTTTTGGTAATTCTTCAAATTTGTGAAATAGTATCTTTTTCCTGACATTGGAAAAATTCTCTTGATTCCTGGTTTCATGCTAAAGTTAGTTGTTGTTAAATCATTTTACTGTTGGATCTTTTTTGTGTTTTCTAACACTGTTTATGGGTTTGCTTGTACATAGGATGTCATCGCCTGTGATGTAGTCAACCCTGATCACATTGAAGTGGAATTCGATTCTATTGGAGGGTTGGATGCCACTAAACAAGCATTGTATGAGCTAGTGATTCTTCCATTGCGAAGACCTGAGCTGTTTTCTCGTGGGAAGCTACTTTGTCCCCAGAAAGGCGTTCTGTTATATGGACCACCTGGAACTGGGAAGACAATGCTTGCCAAAGCAATTGCGAAAGAGTCAGGAGCTGTTTTTATCAATGTGAGGGTATCAAATCTAATGAGTAAATGGTTTGGTGATGCGCAAAAACTGGGTGAGTGTTAATGCATTTTAACTTTGGTACTGTAGTTCATTCTTGATTTATTTGCTGGATTGGGAATTATTTTGAACCATTGCTCGAGTTATGTCCAGATCACATTATAATGATTTTTGGTTTGATGCTTTGGTAGTGGCCGCGGTGTTCAGCCTGGCCAACAAACTCCAGCCAGCTATTATTTTTATTGACGAAGTGGACAGTTTTCTGGGCCAGCGCAAGACGACAGACCATGAAGCACTAACAAATATGAAAACAGAATTTATGGCTTTGTGGGATGGTTTCACCACGGATCGTAAGTAACCCTTGTGGAAGCATAACTTTGTTCTGTTTAATCATTTGTGTTTTCAATTCCTTATGTAACTGAACACTGGTGATTTCATTATAAGATAATCTGTTAGTGATCACATGTACTTCTTTGAATAGAATACTTGAATAGGCTAAGTTAATATATGTTGAGAGCTGAATTTTTTCATGCAGCACATGCTCGAGTGATGGTACTTGCTGCAACTAATCGTCCATCAGAACTTGATGAAGCAATTCTCCGGCGTCTTCCACAGTCGTTTGAAATTGGGCTTCCTGACTGTAAGGAGAGGGCTTCAATACTGAAGGTGATACTAAAGGGTGAAAAGGTGGAAGATGACATTGATTATGATCGCTTAGCTGGTCTTTGTGAAGGATGCACTGGTTCAGATCTCCTTGAGGTCTGTAAAAAAGCTGCCTATTTTCCGGTCAGGGACTTGCTCAATGCTGAGAAGAGTGGACAACCGGCCACGGTTAGTTTTCTGCTGAGTGCTTATTGATCTTTGTTGCTTCCAACAACCCTTCATTAACGAACTAATCATGGTGGTCGGGGTACTACCCTCTATTGTTTAAGAAATTTAATATGTGTTGTATTATACTAGAGGACACCTACATTTGGGTTACCTTTGTTAGTTTATTGATGAATCATTATTGAGTCCGTCCCCTGAGAGACCATAGCTTAAGACTAAAAGGACCCAATAAAAGACACATATTTCAAAAAGCACTAAACATTTATCTTCCAAAAATAAACAGGTAACATCTCTCATGAAAATGTATTTGAGTCTTTTTTGGACTTTTCACTAATAGTAGGTGTCTTATAATAATTTGCCTTCATTATCATCCAATTTATTTTGCAGCTCATTATTTGGTTCATTTACCCGGGTCGTAGATTATGTAATATGCATACACTGCTAATGCTGTATTAGTTCTCTGAAAATTAGATTGATAATAGAGCATAAATCCCGTGCTATATGCGACTTGTGCCTGAACCCCCCATTCCACTATTTTTATTGAATGGAATGCCCTTACACGTTTTTTTTTTTTTCCTTTTCCTCTTTGCGTTTTGTACATACCCATTATTTTGAACATCTTTGTCTCTGATATTACCTGCAATAAATTCTTTCGCTTTTCTCTTTTTCTTTCTGTAGAAAAATAAACTGGTTTGTTATTTTTAAAGAATGAGTTATATGATCTACTTCACTCATGTTTTATGCATGTGCAATAACTCTGGATAGGAACGGTTCAAGAGTGCAATATATTCTAATTGATGCATGTGCTCCGGTGTATTTTGTTTTCAGGAGCCTAGGCCTTTATCTCAGGCAGATCTGGAGAGAGTAATTGCCACTTCAACAAAGACCAAAGTAGCTGCTAATGAATACAGTAGATTAAACTCGCAACCGCTGTCAGGATGGTCACCGCATAGAGACTCGGATGATTTTCAGGTCCAAGCTGCCATTAATGAGTTATCTAAGATTGTTGTTTCTCGTTTTCTGAACATTCAGTCAGATGAGCAAGATGATTAGTTTTATACCACATCCTACTCCCCTTAGATGCAAAATTAGGTTGACTCCTATTTTTTTTCCGTTTCTAAACTATGTGTAATGTAACACATGGGCATGCATATGACTTTGTTATGATACGGAGTTGAGATATTTGATGTGAAAAATGTCTCCAAATTATCGTCACGAGACTTTAATTTTACTGAAATTCCTTCATTTACCGTCTTTCCTGTTCTTTACTTACAGGATCTTGATTGAATTGAAGGCTTTTATTTGTACCATTGAATCACTTGCGAGGTGTTGCTGTCCCTAGTCTAATTAGGGTCGGTATTGAATTTTCACCATGGCATGCGCTGAGTGATTTGAAATTGACTTTTATCTAATCCTGGTGGCGGTGCTGCCTGTGTTCTGCGGTCGATGGTTGTCTTTTTTGTAACACTGCTTCTGAAACAACTTTGGTGATTATTCTGATAAATCATATAGTATTTGGAGGTCGATTTTTTGTTAGATGGTTGTATAAGTATGGCTCTGTTCTTAAACAGACAGAATTTGGCTCAGTTATTTGGAACCATTTAATTTTGAGTCGGGTTAGATCCTGTTATAACAGATCCTGACTGGTCCGAACTTGTTATAACAGATCCTGACTGGTCCGGGTCCATTTCTTTAAAAAATGAATATTTTAAAATTAGCTGACTTTTGGTGCCGAGTACTCCTGCCAGATTCGATCTGACGGATTAAGGCTTTGTTATTGCTGAATTTAAGCGAATGTCAACTGAACTAAACTTAAACTTAATGTATCTGAATTGGACTTAGAATATTGAATTTTAAACTGAAGATAACAGAGCCTAAATCTGACCAAGTAAAATAATTTTTGGGGATCCGGCCTGGCCCAAAGTATACCAATGGGTCCCAAATTGTTTGGTAATGAAAATCGGTGAACAATTACTATTTCCGGTAAAAGTAATATTGAACCCTTAAGGTTGGGGATTAAATGGGATCATAAACATAAAATCTTCAAAATGATTGTAATAGGTGTCTTCAGCCACACCTAAGTAATTAGTACTTCCTCGGGTAACTTGCAAGAATCCCATTTTATGTTGTTGACTTTTTTTATGTCCGATTTGACTTCAAATTAATTACTTCCTTCGTCCCTCTTAAAGCTTCCCATTTGATTTTCTTGATTTTTTTTAGTCTATACTTCATTTGACTCCAAATTAGTCCTAATTTGAAAAAGTAATTTTGAAAATTATATTATGAAAATATAAGATTTGAACTTTCATAATATAATTTCAAATATTATTTTTATGGTATGATTTAGGATTAATTCGGAGTCAAATAGGGACAAACAAAAGTCAACAAAATTAAATGGGAAGTTTTAGCAGGGACAAACCAAGAATAATACATTGTGTAAAAAATTATTTTAAAAATTATATTATGAAATATAAGAAGTATACTTTCGTAATATAATTTTTAAAATTATTTTTTTCATGATGAGTTATGATTAATTTGAGGTCAAATCGGACATAATGATCTCAACTATAATGCCTTATGATCTTAGCAAACAATCTATACTCATTGTTTAGAGAATAAACTCCCATGATCTCTACCAAATAGGAAAATACCCTACGTGATTACAGCAGCCTATGATCTCAACCATAATACCATACCATATGATCTCAGCAAACAACGTATACTCAACATTTAGGGAATAAATTCCATGAACTCTACCAAATAGCCTTGTTATCACCATAATATGCAAGGATCTCATAAGAAATTATTGCTCACAATTTAAGTCAATAGACATGCATATGAGTGTAAAAAAACTAGTTTCTGTCTTTCTGATATAACAAAGATGAGGTATACGACGTATTGAAAGCTGCTTTTAACTTTCAAATGCTTGAGAACCATCAACATAAGATCAGATGATCAGTTGTCAAATTTTAGTGCTTGATAAAATACGAGGAGTTCATTAGAAGCCACACACATTTAACTATCAAACGCTTGAAAATATATAAACAATACAAATCACAAACACTTTGCAGTGCAACTACGCCACAAAGAACATAAAACAAAAAATGTCGCAAGAACTCCATTTCTCGAAAGCCAAAAACTCTTTCCATGTCAAAGGGCTCTTTACACAGTCTAAAAGTACAAACCGTAGTCATAATGGGAAAAACAAAATCATACCAAGACTTAATTAACTGTAAGAAGAGTACACTATAACGGGAAGAATTTTTCTTATTAAAATATTTTTTTTGTTGAAATTTGAAATAAATAACAAATACAAAGTTATAAATTATGAAACATTAATTTGATATCGAAATAATGTGAATTTGATGAATGAATAATGTTTATATATTATTTAAATGAATGATAAATCAAATGAATAAATAATTATATCAATGTAGAAAATTAATTATTTAAATAAATAATGCCGAATTAAGCTAGGGTGTGATTGGTTTTTGTACATGTGCAATCACAGTCAAATCACATGTAATTTGGGAGGAGTTGACCGAACACCAAAAGTTGCTACTGTTCATGTCGTTTGACCAAATCTAGTAGGGGGACGCATGCACTTGTTTTTTGAGATAGAACACTAGAGGGGTGTGCATCCATTTCTAATGCATGTGCTTGGTTTTAGTGAGAATTACATCCCACAATGTGTTTCTGCCACAATGGTTTTTGTCAATTTACTACGGCCCTGTTCTTTTTGTCTGAACAGAACCGAACTGAACGTAATTGAATTGAATGAAACTGAACTGAGCTGAACTTATTTGTAGTATAAAACACTATTGAGTAAATTTGAACTGAACCGAACTAAACTTAATGAATTTGAATTGAACTGAACTAAATACATATGAATTTAAAATAATCATTTTTCAGACGATAGAATAGAGACTAAGTTACTCTCTTCCTCATATTAAGTTGAAATGCGTTTTAAAAAAATGGAAGAAACGTAATGTGGGAAATGCCGCTTTTTTTTTTAGTACCAGAAATATTTAACAAGAACAGATCGCGTGGTAAGGTAACTTGTTTACCCGTGCAATTAACTAGATATACGAAGAAGATAATGTGTACTAACACTATTGATGGGTAAATTATTAAATCCTTCTAATACGTTCCAAAGCGTTCCTCTTGACTTAGTCTCCTTCCATTACTAGTGAAGTCCTGAGAATAACTTGAGGGGGAGGTTAGTAATGGTTTTCCGGTTTGTCTAGTGATCAAACCGGATAATCGACTTTATAGTTAGAGGGTTGAAACCCACTCTAGTGTATATAGTATAAAGTAGGATAGAAATTGATTACCTTTTGAGCTGAATGATGTCCACTATTTATAGTGTTTCCCAAATAGTGATAGGGATCCTGGGATTGCGCCAAGTGTACGGCTATGATTGAATCTCAAGGCTAAAAGCCCATTAGCTGGCTTAATGGGCCTGGCCCACGTACCAAATTAGGATTTCTTCAGGGACACGTATGTAATTACGCGCTTCAAGGAATGTTCCAGGATTTTGTTCTGTTCCTTCGTCCGAGAAGATGTCCGATACACTGCCCATGGACCGAGGTAGGTCCGACATCCGTACGATATCGTGTGCCTTTGTTTACTTCAGATAAGCCATATGAAAACTTACGTACGGCCCGATAAGAGAGTGTCTCGCGCGTCATGTCCGATACCAAGTAATGTGTCGGACCTTTGTCTTGAGGTATCGGATCATGATACTTCGCTTGCAGTCCTGGCCGACATGCGTCTCGCGCGGTATGTCGGACACCGGTTCCGAGTGAGGCCTTTCTAGGAGTAATCTCTTTGTCGGACTAGGGCTTATATGTCGGACATGTGCGCCCTAGCCGTCGAGGTAAGTCGTCCTTTAGTTGGTACAGCGAATCCGGACATAATCCAACATTAACATATGTCTCCCTAGTTTCCAAGTATCTTGGAACAAGATAGTTGCGTAACTATCAGTATAGTCCGAGTCCTCTGTGAGTTGTACTTTTATTCGTGGTTGAAAATTTTCTTTTTTCGGCCGAGTTTATTAGTACTCCAACCCTCCTCCTTTCATTCCAATCCCCCCTCCCCTTTTTATAGTCCGAGTAATAAGATACTCGGATTATAAAAAGGAGATATTTTGAATTTGAAATGTCAAGATCCGGATCTTAGTATTACTTCTCCCGTCCGACTTAGGTCTCTCTATCCGAGTAAGTCATCGCATCGCTCGACTTTGATAAGCTTTTCCTCAAGTTTTCTTCCGAGTGTAGTATCTTCTTTGTCCGAGTAAGCGACATCAGTCATTAGCGACACATAAATAGCGGCACTTTTCTCGATTTGCGTGAAGTTTGGGGTCAAACTGTCTTTTCATCAGGACTTTTGATCTGAACCGTTGATTCCGATTCATCCAACGATCAAGGTGTTAGGAAACTTGTAATTTTGATGAGCAATTAACCATGCTAAATTAAGAACAGTCCAGTAACTAGTACTCTTAAGGTCCATAGGAATTTAGAATTTTAAGGACATTGTAAAAGAGGAACGTTTGCTGATGACTTAGTTAGGTATTAGATAAGTTATTTCTTTTGCGTATGATGTATTTTATTTTCTGAAAAGAAAATATCTTATTGATGCTTAGCTTTAATGAATCTTATTTTCTGAAAAGAAAATGACCTATTGAAGCATTTGCTGAAGATATATTTTGTTTATTACAAACAAATTATTGAAGCAAATAAGAAACCGGTCAGAATCTTGAAGACGTTTGAAGATCTGAAGATTTGAAGACTTGAAGACTTGAAGCCTTGAAGATTGCTGAAGACTGGTAAGGCACGTGTTTACTCAGAAAGTGGAATGTTCAACAACAGCATTGCATAAGTGAAAATCTGAAAGACAGAGTAGGTTGTGCTTGCTGAAACTGAGACTGAACACTTGCTGATGAACATATGTGACCTCTTGCTGAATGTACGAGAATTTGCGCTCAATGTTACTGTTTGAATTCTATTCAAATGTGCATTTAATGCAAAGCTTACACGCAAAGGACATGAAGACTAGAAGACAAACAAAGTCGCTGCTGAAAGTACAAAAGCAAGATAGTGACATGTTAAGGAACAAAAGCCTTAGGATTTGAAATTCAAACGGCTCCTTGCTTGCACTATAAATAGAGGTCATCCGGAAAAGAGTTGAAGTGTGTCAACAACGTGATCAAACTCTCACTTGTGCTTAAAAACTCACAAACCTTCAATCACTCTTACTGCCATTGATCCGTTCCAAGACTTAAAGCTTGAAAAAGCTACTTGTGAAGAAGTAGAACAAACTCGGCTAAGAAATTAGTTTAGTGTTCTTTCTTTCGAACAAGAACACGTCTTGACACCAGAAACAATCAAACTTGTTTACTGCAAAGTATTCAAAGTTGTGTTTCTTAGATTACTTGTTGTAACTGAATAAGTTATAATTAAGTCATCTCACCCCAAAACTCTCTAACTGAAAATACACCCTTTCAGGCGTGATATTCAGGGGGAACTTAATCGAGCATAGTTTTGCTGATTAAAAGTACCAAGTTTGGTGGAGAACAAGGTTGAGTTCTCTAGTTTAGGTTGGAGACAAAGCAAGTGTGCTTTGGTTTCTGTTGAATCGCTTTAGATAGGAGATTGTAAGGAACCTCAATCATATCTTAGTGGATTCAGTCCTAGAAAGGACAAAGTGGATTAGTTGAGAGATTACGCCACTCTCAGATACCACTATAAAAGCGTTTGTGTGATTTACTTACTGCATTTAGCTTTCAGCAAATTATATCTGTTTGTACACAGTCACTCACTTCACTTGCTGAAAACTCTTTACTTGCTGAAAGAGCACTTATTGTTTCAAAGACTTCCGCTCTCTGATTTCAAGTATCAGCAAACCAAGCTACTGTAAAGTAACTTACGCTTGCTGAGAAAGTTAAGTATCAGCAACCTCATTACTGAAAAGTAATAAGTACTTGCTGAGAAAGTTTTTAAATGATGAAAGTTTGAAAAGACTATTCACCCCCCCCCTCTAGTCTTTTCTTGTTGTTTAAAGGGACCAACAAGTGGTATCAGAGCAGGAGGTTCTTTAGCCTTCTGCACTGAACCTAGATCCCCTTAAGTGCTTTCCGTAAATCACTCTCACTTGATCAGTTTGGTAGTGCTTTGCTGACAGGATGTCTTTAGGAGATGCTCCCTTGCTGAAGCTGGAAAATTACGAGAAATGGCGAAACAACATGATGCTACATCTTGAGGCCATTAGTGATGAGATGGTAACCGTCATTAATGATGGACCTATCAAGATCACTAAGATTGAAAGGAGTTTCCCTCACAAGACCACTGAAGCTGGGAAGGAAACCATCCTTGGCGAACCATCAGATACTGTTGTGCCAAAACCAAGAGAGGAATGGACTTCTGACGAAGCTAAGAGATTCCGTCTTGATGGCCAAGCAAGAAACATCATCATCAGATCAACTCCGGATACCATACAGTGCAAACTGTGGGGTGCTAAGACTGCAAAGGAAGCTTGGAAAATGGTTCAAGATCTTTGTGCTGGATCTGACAAGACCAAGGAAAACAAACTTGAAGTACTTAAGTTAAAGTTTCAAAACTTTAAGCAAGGTGCTAACGAGTCACTGGAAGACTTGGACTTCAGATTCACAACTCTTGTTAGTGAAATGGCAGCGCTGGGTGTTGGAAATCTTTATTCAGATTCTGAGAAAGTGAAAACTATCATCAGAAGTTTGAATCAAGAATGGATCCATACTCAGAATTTCTATTATAATCAAGGAATGCCTGACATTACACCAACAGAGTTGTTCTCTCATCTTGCTACTGTCAATTATGAGACAAAGCAATGAGAAAATGTGTTTGCTGAAAAATCGCAAAACATTGCTCTTGCTGCAAAGCCGTCGTCTTCTGAAAAGAAGAATGAAAAAGAGCCTGCTGGTGAAAATGCTTTAGTTGTTAAAAACATGAAGAAGTTCATCAGTAAGGAACTTGAAAGGCGAAAAGCAAAAGAGAAGCTGAAAAAGCATCTTGGTAACAACTACCATAAGTACAAGAATGATACTAGCTCGCTGAACAAGCAAGCTCAGCAAGCTACATCTTCAGAAGAACCAGCAGTTGGAAATGATCTATGTTTTTACTGCAAAAAGCCTGGACACTTCAAAGCTAATTGCCCTTTGCTGAAAGGCAAGTCTGCTGAAAAGAAGAAGAAGTTCAAAAGAGCTTTCATTGCTGAAGAAAAGAAGAAGCTTCAAGCAAAAATCGATGCATTGTGTATTGATACAAGCTCAGAAGACAGTGAGGATGAAAGTTCAGACACCGACGATGAAGAAGCCACTCTAGACGTGGAGATTGGCAAAGAAGTGTGTGGAATAGCTATGGAAGCTTATCCAGATGTGTCGAACTACGAATTCTGCCTCATGGCCGGTCAGGTAAATAACTCTACCTCTGACTCAGAATCAGAAAGTGAAGACGAGATTGACCTTGACAAGATTCAAGGAGAAATCGAAAGATTTGAGAAAACTCTCAGCAAACAGCAAGAGAAACTTCAACTTGCTGAATCTCTGACCAAGCAAACTACTGAAAAGTATGTTTTGCTGAAGGAAGATACAGAAGAAAAGGATGCTGAAATAAGGCGTCTTAAGAAGTTGATTGCTGAGGCTGCAGAGAAAAATTCTCAAATGACATTAGAATTGGAAGAGTATTAGTCCTCAATTCTAAAGTTACTTGCTGAAATCCAAGAAATGAAAAAGATGAAAATCAATTTTAAATCCTATGTGGAAGCAAGTAATACGCTGACTGAACTAAACTCTTATTTGAGAGATCCATCTCAGAAAGAAGGTTTAGGAGCAACGTGTGAAGGTGATAACGTAGAAATCTTGAGAAAAGATAAATCACCTATCTCCTTTGTACGTGCTACTGATAGTAGTCCACCGGTGATCTATCAGTTTGGTCAAACTAAGGTTGCTGAAACATGCAATCAAGTACCTATGACCATAAAGCCCGCTGTTGCTACTCAAAGTAACAAGACTTTAAAAGGAAAACAGGTTGCTGAGAAGCAAACTGGAAAGAAAAAGAATGCCGTGAAGCATTCCGCCAAACAAGTTGCTGAAAAGCAAGTTGTTAAGACTAAAGGCAAGATTACCAAAAGTAATCAGAAGTCCTTTGCTGACAAACCTGAATCAAGTAAGGTTGCTGAAGCTAAAGCTCAGCATTCTCCAAAGAGTGGACTCGGTTTCAAAACCAAGCAAAGTCAACTCTTTCATGAGTATAAGCAAAGTCAGCAAAGATACTTCAAAGAGATGAAGAAAACCAAGCCTAAGAGTTCTGAAAAGACTCCCAATGCTAGGACTAGAAGGAACCTTGCTAGAAAAGAACTTACTGAAAAGTATGTTCAGCAAAAAGGTCAACAGAGCAAGACACCACATCAGAAAGTGGATTTGACCAGCACGAGTCAAAAGTCTTTCAGCTCAAATCCTCCTAGTTCCTCAGCAAGTAGAAAACAAGTCAAAGTTGAAAAACTTCAGACTTGGGTTTCCACTGGACGGATTCTTGAACATGTTAATGGACATCCATCATTGGATAATTAACTTGTTTGCTCTTGATTGTGCAGACTGCAGCCACGGAGACAAACGATGCAATCTGGCACTTTGATAGTGGTTGTGGAAAGCACATGACGGGCAACAAGAATAACCTTAAAAACTATAGACGGTGGTCTAAAGGTCCAACAATAAGGTTTGCTGGTGGAGGCTCCGGATCTACAAAAGGCTATGGTGATGTGAAGTTGGGATGCATAACCATTTCTGGAGTTCTTTATGTCAAAAATCTTAAGTTTAACCTTTTCAGCATGAGTCAATTTGCTGACAAAGGATACTTCATCGAAATTAAAAGTGATGAATGTAAACTTGTAGATTTTGTATAATGATTGCAAGAAGATCAGGAGGCTTGTACACCGTTGATTTGTCTTCAGCAAACGTTGAAAAAATGCCTTGTCTCAGATCATGATTGCCTTGCTGAAAAAGCATGGTTATGGCATAAACGAACAAGTCATCTAAACTTCAAGACGCTGAATAAGCTGTCTAAAAAGGCACTTGTAGTTGGATTACCTAGGGTTACTTTTAAGAAGGATGGTGTTTGCAATGCATGTCAGCAAGGAAAGCAAACCAAATCTTCTTTCAAGAACAAGGCAGTACCGTCAACTACAAAACCTTTACAACTCTTACACATGGACTTGTTTGAATCTTCTTCAACAAGCTATGCTGGTAAGAAGTATGGTCTAGTCGTGGTAGATGACTATTCAAGATTCACTTGGGTAGTGTTCATCAAGCACAAATCTGAAACCAAGACTGAAATACCTAACTTGCTGAATAAGCTTGAAGTCATGAAAAATGACAAGGTAAAAGTCATAAGGACAGACCATGGTACTGAGTTTGTAAACCAGTACATAACTGAATATTGTACCTCCAAAGGTATTCAACATCAGTTATCCTCAGTAAGGACACCACAGCAAAACGGTGTTGCTGAACGGAAGAATCGTACCCTGAAAGAAGCCGCAAGAACAATGCTTGTTGACACTGAAATAAGTGAGGCTTACTGGGTTGAAGCGATTAATACCGCCTGCTATACTCATAATAGATGTTTGATTACTAAGGAATACAACAAAACTCCTTATGAATTGTTTGTTGGAAGACCTCCTAACATCACTCATCTAAGAGTATTTGGTTGCAAGTGTTTCGTTCTTAACAATGGTAGAGAATACCTAAGAACATTTCAACCAAAGGCAGACGAAGCGATATTTCTTGGCTACTCCTTGCATAGTAAAGCTTATAGAGTTTACAACAAAAAGGCACAAAAGATTGAAGAATCTGTGCATGTTGTATTCTACGAAAAGTCACAAGGTGTGCCTGCTGAAGAAGAAATATCAGAATGTATGAAAAAGCTAATCATACATGAGCAAAGAACTGAATCTGATGCTAGGCAAATTAAGTCAATTGAACTAAATGATGATTCTGACAATGACTCTCCTCCCCCGAGTCATGACAAGATAAATATAGTTCACGACAAAGAATTTCCAGCAAAAGATGCGGTTGCTCCGGAAGTTGCTGAAATTACGCAATCTCCAGTGCCTGCTGATGAATTACCTCAATCCAGCAATGCTCAACAAGCAGTTGCTGACGAACAAATCTCATCAGAGACACAAATTCCCAGTAGTACTGAACAAGTACATACTGAAGAGTCACATGCTGATGAGCAAACATATCCTGATCCAACAAACAAGAAACCTGTTAATAAATGGATTAGAGATCATCCCTCTACGGATATGATTGGCGATATTAATAAACGCCAAGTGACTAGATCCAAAGCCACTCAAGGACTTGCTGAAGAAGCAACTGTCGTAGAAGTAGAATCTTTATTCTCTTGCTTTGTTTCAGAAATTGAACCTAAAACCATAGAAGAAGCTTTGAAGCATTCTGAATGGATAAAGGCAATGCAAGAAGAATTGGATCAATTTGAAAGAAACAAAGTCTGGAAACTTGTGCCACTTGCTGAAAATACGAAAGCTATTGGTACAAAGTGGGTGTTCAGAAACAAGCTGAGCGAGTCTGGTGAAGTAACAAGAAACAAAGCACGCTTAGTTGCTCAAGGTTACTGTCAGACTGAAGGATTGGACTATGATGAGTCTTATGCTCCAGTTGCAAGATTGGATGCAATTAGGCTTTTCTTGGCCTTTGCTGCTCACAATGACTTCATTGTTTACCAAATGGATGTTAAAAGTGCATTCTTAAATGGTGAACTTGCTGAAGAAGTCTACCTAGAACAACCCCCTGGCTTTGAACTTCCCTCAGAAATCAAGATGGTATACAAGCTTCAGAAAGCTGTATATGGTCTAAAGCAAGCACCAAGAGCATGGTTTGATACCTTGGCTAAATTCTTGCTGGAAATGGTTTCAAGAAAGGTGAAGTTGACAAAACTCTTTTACCATGAACCATGATGGTAAATTAATCTTAGTTCAAATTTATGTGGATGACATAATTTTTGGATCTAAGGACAAGCAACTTTGTGATGATTTTGCCAAACTCATGACTAATAAGTTTGAAATGAGTATGATGGGAAAATTGAATTATTTCCTAGGGTTGCAAGTCAAGCAACTCAAAGATGGAACATTCATAAATCAAGCAAAGTATGCGAACGAAATGCTCATAAAGTTTAGGATCAAAGAGGATGAGAAACCTGAAAAGATCCCTATGAGTGTTGGTACCAAATTGGCCTATACTAAAGAGGACAAAAGTGTTGAAGAACACAAGTATAGGTAGCTCAGTTGGTTCCTTGTTGTATCTAACAGCAAGTAGACCTGACATTCAGTATGCTGTTTGTGTGTGTGCAAGATTCCAATCTGATCCAAGAGAATCACACTACAAAAAGGCAATTAAAATACTGAAATATGTTAAAGGTACAGTCAATGTTGGATTATGGTATCCTAAAGATTCTGGACTTGAATTGGTTGGCTATTCTGATGCTGATCATGGTGGATCAACTCTTGATAGAAAAAGTACCTCTGGAACTTGTCAGTTTTTGGGTACTAGATTAATATCATGGTTCAGCAAGAAGCAAACGTGTGTCGCCAATTCATCTACTGAATCTGAATACATTGCAGCTGGTTGTTGCACAGCTCAATCCTATGGATTCAGCAACAATTAAGAGATTATGGTATTTCTGCAAAGAAAACACCAATCTTTTGTGATAATACAAGTGCTATTGCAATTACGCAAAATCCTAAGTTTCACTCTAGGACCAAGCACATTGATATTAGACATCATTTCATTAGAGATCATGTGGAAAAAGGTGATATTGAGGTTGTGAAAGTAGGTACTGAAGATCAGCTTGCTGACATCTTTACCAAGCCTCTACCGGATAATAGGTTCGCAATGCTAAGGTATAACCTTGGATTGATTGAACTACCTCAATAAAGGATACACTTGGCAGAATGATGAAACATGTATTCAGCAAGCCAAAGTATTCCTGTCCAAAAGACCAAGTCACTGATTTCTTCTAAGAAATGATAAGTCACAACATGATTGCTGAAACAGGCATTCAGCAAGTAATTCCTTCAAAACAGGTATTTGTTAGGAAACTTGACCATTTGCTGAGACAGGCACTCAGTAAGTGAAAGAACTTAAGGATTGCTGAGACGGGTACTCAGACAATCAAAAGATACTGAAACAGGTATTCAAGTATCAAAGAATTTTCTGAGACGGGAACTCAGAAAAAGAGCAAAAGCTCATCTCTCAGATTTTACCAAAGGATGTCTCAAGTGCAAAAGAATTTACTGATACGGGAAATCAGAAATGTCTTTTAAACTTAGAAAATATGAGATATCTAAGTAAGGGGGAATTTTCAGCAAGTATCTAGATTGTTAATTCAAACTCGCTGAAAAGATTCTTGTCTATTTCAGCAAGCAATCTATCCCTTATTACTCGGTAAAATCAATTTGTGACGTTAAGCTGGCACAGATAAACTCGCAATAATCATGACATGAAATTCAATCGTGGCCATTGATTAAAAAGAGTTATTAATCTAACGGCTATCAAAACAAAGAGAGAGAGTGCTCTGACGGTTTTAGTTAGTGGGCCATTACGCATTCAATGCAAAGGCTCCACTATTTCAAGTGTTTCTCTGTTTTACTCTTGCTGAGAGCTCAAATCGATTGAGTTTCTCACACACCAGAGACACTATATAAAGAAGGAGTTAGAGAAATGACAAAATTCTTTAACTCACATTTCCTTTCTCTGCAATTTCTAGCCTGAATCTACTGTACCTCCGGTCAAAAAGCAAACTATCTCTTTTCGTACAATCTTTCTTGCTCTATATAAGAAATGGCTCCCAAGAGACAGTCATCTAAGTCCTCAAAATCGTCAAAGGTTGATAGTGTTGAAAAACGCACTACTCCGGTGACTACTCTGACCCCAGACACAATGAAAGTTGTGTTGAAAAACGACCGAATCACTGTAAAACCTATGCCTCCGTCATATCTTGACACTGCAAAGTGTGAGATGTTGATGCAATGGGGAGGGTTGCAAAAGAAAAGTACATTAGGTACTTTTATGAACAAGAACTTGATGACCAAATGAAGAGGCGCTTGAGTTCATCAAGCAGCAAGGCCTCATGAACTTTATCTCTGCTCGCACTAAGCAAGTGAGCATGATTGATACTATGGAATTCTACAACAATGCAGAAATCCAGTCCCTTACAGACAGTAATGGAGTCACTGAAAAGTGATCCTTACTTATGTTCAGAACACGCAAATCGTCCTGAAATGGACTGATTTAGCGGAGATTTTTCAGATTCCAACCACTGGAACTGAAGATGACGTCACTGCTTATGACGAAGAAATTGAAGCTTTCTACAGTGACGTCAGAAATGCAAAGATGAAGAAAGGCGAGATAGCTCCCGTGACTTGGACAAAAGCACGTTAAGAGAAAGCATCTCTGCCATTCACTTGGTCTAGTAGCTCTGCTACTAATAAAAGTTCTTGACTCCCAAGTTGGAGGAATTGACCAAGTAGGCCTGAGAAGATGGCCATTGCTGATGCATGTCTATGAAAATAAATCGGAACTTAACTGGGCTAAGTACATTTTCAACAGGCTTGTTGATTGTGTTACTGAGTTTAAGGTAAAGGTAGAAGACAACAAGGTCTCACCTTCCTTTCCAGTTATGTATGGAATCAAGATATGCTATATCCTTGAACATTTCAGGATTCAGCTAAGAAACTCATTGCCAATCAAGAAATCTGTGTGCAATGTGGGAAGATCTTTCTACAAGCAGAATGTACCTAAGATTGCTGGAAAGAAAACCAAGAAGACAACAACTGCAAATGTTGTCAGCACAAGCCAGCAAGAAAGGTATACAACAGCTGCAGATGTTACCACTCAGCAACTTAGAGATGAAACTGCTGTTGGTGGTGGTAACACAAATGAAACTGCTGTAGAAAATCAACAAGGTACGTGTACAACACCTGTTGCTGAAAAGGCAACAATAGATGACTCTGGGAAACTGGAGAAATCTAAAAAGAAAAAGAGGAAAGCTGATGATGACACTCAGACTGCAGCGTCATCAGCAAATCCCGTACCTAAGAGGAAACGGACAAGTAACAAAGAAGAAGACACTGGCTTCTCAGTCAGTCCCTAATGTCCAAGACTCCTCAGTCAATTCCCAGACAAATGCTGAAACGCATTTGCCAGTAGATGTTGCTGAAGTAATTACTGAAACATATATCAGCAATGTTGAAGTGTTTGCGGAAGCCTTCAACAATCAACTTAACGTTGATAACTCTACTGAGAATAGACCACAAGGCAGTGGAAATGAAATTCCTGCCCAAGTCCTAGATATCTACATTGTAGATATTCCAAATGATCCAACTATGGAACCAGCAAGCGACATTGCTGATGATCTGCAAAGAGCGGCACTAGCTGATGCTGCTGAAAAGATGGTTGCTGAACAAGCAACTCATCAAGTTGCTGAAACCCAGCTTGCTGATGGACCAGTTGCTGAAATAGCAATGGTTCCAGTTCCTGAAGTTGCTAAAACTCAAGAAGCACTATTCAAAGATGCATCTCTTGATGCTGAGAATACTGGCCCAAGTTCACCCAAGACTTCAATTGACAAAGTCCAGCTTGTACTGGAAGATTTAAGCAAACAAATGGAGTTGGAGATTGAAGAATCATCCAACAAGTCAATTGATCTCTTCATGACAAGCAGTGAGCTTAAAGGTCAAGATGCTTCTGCTCAACTTGTCAATTCAGAGACAAGGGAGATTGCTGAAACCGCACAGCTTTCTCAGTTAGAGCAAAATCAGAAGTCTGCTGAAGAAACAGTCCCAGAAGCTGAAGAAACTGTTAATGCTGAAAGGACTGGGCCACAACCTGTCCTTCCTCAGCAGGTAGTTAATTCAACCATCAGTAAAACTTCAAATTCTGAAAATTGTTCTTTTGCTAAAATTATTCTTTCTCTACAGACTTCTCAAGATGCAAGTCAGATGGTTGCTGAAGCCTCTGCACCAGAACCAACACTCCCTGCTCAGCAGGTAGTTAATAATTTTGGTATAAAAACTAAGTTTGACAGCTTAGTACTTGTGTCTAATTTTAATTTATTTCAGGATGAACAAATGGAGGATGCTACTCAAGCTCCTCATGGAATGGAAATTGTACTACATGAGCTTGCTGACTCTCAGCAGGTAAATCATGTTTTAGATTTAAACTCTAAAACAATTCTCCAAACCAATCCTGATCTAAATAAAATTCTTTTTCAGGCTCAAAAGGAGACCACTGAAGTGGTACTCATCACTGAAGATCAGCAAGTAAGTTCTGAAGAACTTTACTTGAACTTCAAGAGGACAACTTTGTCAAGAGTTGCTAAGTCTGTCAGCAACTGGCAAAGATACAGAAGAATGGACTTCTCAGATCTTCACCTTCGTCTCTCAAATGAGAAAAAGAGAACTTCACTGTTAAAGCTCGAACATTTGTCCACTCCATCCTTCCTGAAGAAATGACATATTCTCAGCAAATGAGCTCAATCTGATTGCTCAAATCAGAGAGATATGAAGGCCAATTAAGAGTGCCTCTCCAGCTGAACAAGCTGTGATGCTCAAAGGTCTTTTTGTTCCTGTGGTGGCTGATCCCCACAAATTAACTGAGGAAGAGGAAGTGACAAGTGTTGCTTTGTACAAGCATGTTGAGCTAGTCATTCTGACAGATGATGAAGAAGAAGAAGAAGATGAGAACATTCCCACTGATCCCAATGATGATGAAGGGAAAGATTCTAAGGACAAGAAAGATGACATGATGACAATCAAGGTCCAAGTCCTGGCGCTGGTGGATTGAAGTTAACAGTTGCTGAGAATACTCAATCTGACAATCAGCAAGCGGAACAACAACAATCTTAGCAAGAATCTCAAACCTCCTCC
The DNA here is from genome assembly GCA_028274465.1 of Plantago ovata. Taxonomy (NCBI): domain Eukaryota; kingdom Viridiplantae; phylum Streptophyta; class Magnoliopsida; order Lamiales; family Plantaginaceae; genus Plantago; species Plantago ovata. The sequence goes on along the minus strand of CM051455.1, from coordinate 123,019,628 downwards.
TGCTGCTGCTGAAAATCAAGAACCTGTACAAGGTGCTGATACTGAAGAAGAATACGCCAGAAAAAGGGCTTGCCTTGAAAATGGCAAGAGTCCAGTTTCTGATGCCAAGGTTACTGAAGAAAACCTTGAAGATGAGGATGAAGAAGATGAAGATTACCAACGAGCTCTACAAAACAGTCTCGTGATCCATGCAAGGAATACGCAGGATCTGGAAATTGGTGAATCTTCAAGACCAAAATCAAAGGAAGTTCCATCCCTTCCACTTACTACTGGCGAAACTCCAGTTATTGAGTCTCAAACGTTGCCCTCAGCACTACTCAATTAAAACTAACTACTGGCGAAACTCCAGTAATTGAGCCACAAACTCAATTGAAACAACTATCTACTGGTGAAACTCCAGTCGTTGAGTCTGAAGCGTTGCCATCAGCAACCACTCAACAAAAAGGAAGTGAAGCTACTTACAAAGGCTCAAACGTTGCTCAACTTGATGAATCTGAGGATGATGACGACTTGTCAGAACATGACGATGAACAATCCAAGCGAGACCCAAAAGTCGTTCAGATTCCTCCTCCTTACATCAATGATGAGAGATTCATAAGAGCCGAATTGCTTTGACAGATGATCAGTTTGCTTCTGAACTTAAGGTTCATTCCTTACACCTCATTTAGTGCCGTTCCCAAGAGTTGAGGAGTTACTCCCAGAATTCTAGCACTAAAGCAAGTCCATGATGCCTGCAAAGCTGAAGATGAGGCATTGCTTGCTGAGAGCCCACTTGACATTGGAAAAATATTGGCTACAGTGCTGAGACGCACTACAACTTTGACAATAGCTCAGAGAGACATCAGTCTTTATCACAAGAGCTATGAAGAAGATGTAAGTCAAGCGCTCAAGCTTGCAAAATGCTCTTGTCAAGCTCAGAATATTATGGATGAGAAGGCCGCAACAGAGAAAAGACATGAAGAGAACATGATGAATATTCAAAAAGAGTTAGCAACAATGAACTCTGACCAACAAGCAATCATCATGAAGTATAACAGTCTCAACACTCTTGCTGAAAATTGCAATGAGTTTTATTCTCTGCACATCACTCCGATGTTGCAATCCATGTCTAAGGGGGAAAAGAAGAACACTAGAAAAAGCAATCAAACCCCCCTCCCTGCTGTGCTGAGGCCGCCACTTCCACTAGAACCTCTTGCTGAAAGAGAAAAGTTCTAAAAGACAAGCAGAATCTGAGTTAAATTCAGCAAGTACCAAAAAGAGAAAAACGCGCTGAAACTCAAGATTTCTGTCACACTGAAAGTCATCACAATCTGAATGAAGATGATGAAGAAGATGATGACATCAAACAATAGCTCAAGCCATAAGAGCTAGACCCTTAACAGCCATAACTCCGTCTGGCCACTCAAGGCATTTTTCGTCTGACTCTTCAGCAAGAGATCAAGACAATGCTAAATCAAGAAGAAGAAGGCAAAGACAGAAGAGAAAAGGCTGGCCAGCATTGCTATTGGCTCCGGCATTGAATATACAAAGACCAGCAATGAGGAAACCACTCAGAATGTAATCAGAAACATTCATGGTTGCTGGATCTTAAAGCTGGAAGACTTGCTGGTAAATGAGTTTTTCCTACAGCATTTTGAATCAAATGTTCAAATGGATTGAACTCAAGGTCCAAAGAAATCAAAGGGAAGAATCCCTCCCAAGAAATATTGCTGGGAATGGTTGAATCTAGAGGTCCATGTAAGAAGAGTTGCCATTGGTAAGACATACAAGCAAGAACCAAATCTGATCAAACCCACCTGGCATTGCTACTATGCTGACCGGTAACAAAGAAACCTAAGAAGAAACTTGGATTGATTCCTTATGAGTACTTCTATCTCACTGCTAAGGATCAAGAAGAAGATCTTCTCTGGTTAAGAAAGATTCATCCGAGAAACATTTCAGATACACAACTTCTCCATGCCAGCAATTGGGGCATGCATTTGTGGGTAACTAACTACATGGAAATGGCAATGCTGAAAAGCATCATCAACTCC
>CM051455.1:122871210-123017495 GCA_028274465.1 Plantago ovata | reverse complement strand
ATGACATAGTTTTGGATCTAAGGAACAAGCAACTTTGTGATTGATTTTGCAAACTCATGACAATAAGTTTGAAATGAGTATGAAGATGGGAAATTGAATTATTTCCTAGGTTGCAAGTCAAGCACTACAAAGATGGAATATTCATAAATCAAGCAAAAGTATGCGAAAGAATGCTCATAAAGTTAGGATCAAAGAGGATGAGAAAACCTGAAAAGATCCCTATGAGTGTTGGTACCAAATTGGCCTATACTAAGAGGACAAAGTGTTGAAGAACACAAGTATAGGAAGCTCATTGGTTCCTTGTTGTATTTAACAGCAAGTAGACCTGACATTCAGTATGCTGTTTGTGTGTGTGCAAGATCCAATCTGATCCAAGAGAATCACACTACAAAAAGGCAATTAAAATATGAAAATTGTTAAAGGTACAGTCAATGTTGGATTATGGTATCCTAAAGATTCTGGACTTGAATTGTTGGCTATTCTGATGCTGATCATGGTGGATCAACTCTTGATAGAAAAAGTACCTCTGGAACTTGTCAGTTTTTGGGTACTAGATTAATATCATGGTTCAGCAAGAAGCAAACGTGTGTCGCCAATTCATCTACTGAATCTGAATACATTGCAGCTGGTTGGTTTGCACAGCTCAAATCCTATGGATTCAGCAACAATTAAGAGATTATGGTATTTCTGCAAAGAAAACACCAATCTTTTGTGATAATAAAGTGCTATTGCAATTACGCAAAATCCTAAGTTTCACTCTAGGACCAAGCACATTGATATTAGACATCATTTCATTAGAGATCATGTGGAAAAAGGTGATATTGAGGTTGTGAAAGTAGGTACTGAAGATCAGCTTGCTGACATCTTTACCAAGCCCCTACCGGATAATAGGTTCGCATGCTAAGGTATAACCTTGGATTGATTGAACTACCTCAATAAAGGATACATTGGCAGAATGATGAACAGGTATTCAGCAAGCCAAAGTATTCCTGTCCAAAAGACCAAGTCACTGATTTCTTCTAAGAAATGATAAGTCACAACATGATTGCTGAAACAGGCATTCAGCAAGTAATTCCTTCAAAACAGGTATTGTTAGGAAACTTGACCTTGCTGAGACAGGCACTCAGTAAGTGAAAGAACTTAAGGATTGCTGCTGAGACGGGTACTTCAGACAATCAAAAGATACTGAAACAGGTATTCAAGTATCAAAGGAATTTCTGAGAGGGAACTCAGAAAAAGAGCAAAAGCTCATCTCTCAGATTTTACCAAAGGATGTCTCAAGTGCAAAAGAAACTGATACGGGAAATCAGAATATCTTTTAAACTTAGAAAATATGAGATATCTAAGTAAGGGGGAACTTTCAGCAAGTATCTAGATTGTTAATTCAAACTCGCTGAAAAGATTCTTGTCTATTTCAGCAAGCAATCTATCCCTTATTACTCGGTAAAATCAATTTGTGACGTTAAGCTGGCACAGATAAACTCGCAATAATCATGACATGAAATTCAATCGTGGCCATTGATTAAAAGGAGTTATTAATCTAACGGCTAACAAAACAAAGAGAGAGAGTGCTCTGACGGTTTTAGTTAGTGGGCCACTACGCATTCAATGCAAAGGCTCCACTATCCAGTGTTTCTCTGTTTTACCCTTGCTGAGACTCAAATCGATTGAGTTTCTCACACACCAGAGACACTATATAAAGAAGGAGTTAGAGAAATGACAAAATTCTTTAACTCACATTTCCTTTCTCTGCAATTTCTAGCCTGAATCTACTGTACCTCCGGTCAAAAAGCAAACTATCTCTTTTCGTACAATCTTTCTTGCTCTATATAAGAAATGGCTCCAAGAGACAGTATCTAAGTCCTCAAATCGTCAAAGGTTGATAGTGCTGAAACACGCACTCCGGTGACTATACTCTGCCCAGACACACGAAAGTTGTGTTGAAAAACGACCGAATCACTGTAAAACCTATGCCTCCGTCATATCTTGACACTGCAAAGTGTGAGATGTTGATGCAATGGGGAGGGTTTGCAAAAGAAAAGTACATTAGGTACTTTTATGAACAAGAACTTGATGACCAAAATGAAGAGGCGCTTGAGTTCATCAAGCAGCAAGGCCTCATGAACTTTATCTCTGCTCGCACTAAGCAAGTGAGCATGATTGATACTATGGAATTCTACAACAATGCAGAAATCCAGTCCCTTACAGACAGTAATGGAGTCACTGAAAAAGTGATCCTTACTATGTTCAGAACACGCAAATCGTCCTGAAATGGACTGATTTAGCGGAGATTTTTCAGATTCCAACCACTGGAACTGAAGATGACGTCACTGCTTCTGACGAAGAAATTGAAGCTTTCTACAGTGACGTCAGAAATGCAAAAATGAAGAAAGGCGAGATAGCTCCCGTGACTTGGACAAAGCACGTTAAGAGAAAGCATCTCTGCCATTCACTTGGTCTAGTAGCTCTGCTACTGATAAAAGTTTTTGACTCCCAAGTTGGAGGAATTGACCAAGTAGGCCTGAGAAGATGGCCATTGCTGATGCATATCTATGAAAATAAATCGGAACTTAACTGGGCTAAGTACATTTTCAACAGGCTTGTTGATTGTGTTACTAAGTTTAAGGTAAAGGTAGAAGACAACAAGGTCTCACCTTCCTTTCCAGTTATGTATGGAATCAAGATATGCTATATCCTTGAACATTTCAGGATTCAGCTAAGAAACCCATTGCCAATCAAGAATCTGTGTGCAATGTGGGAAGATCTTTCTACAAGCAGAATGTACCTAAGATTGCTGGAAAGAAAACCAAGAAGACAACAACTGCAAATGTTGTCAGCACAAGCCAGCAAGAAAGGTATACAACAGCTGCAGATGTTACCACTCAGCAACTTAGAGATGAAACTGCTGTGTGGTGGTACACAAATGAAACTGCTGTAGAAAATCAACAAGGTACGTGTACAACACCTGTTGCTGAAAAGCAACAATAGATGACTCTGGGAAACTGGAGAAATCTAAAAAGAAAAAGAGGAAAGCTGATGATGACACTCAGACTGCAGCGTCATCAGCAAATCCCGTACCTAAGAGGAACGGACAAGTAACAAAAGAAAGAAGACACTGGCTTCTCAGTCAGTCCCTAATGTCCAAGACTCCTCAGTCAATTCCCAGACAAATGCTGAAACGCATTTGCCAGTAGATGTTGCTGAAGTAATTACTGAAACATATATCAGCAATGTTGAAGTGTTTGCGGAAGCCTTCAACAATCAACTTAACGTTGATAACTCTACTGAGAATAGACCACAAGGCAGTGGAAATGAAATTCCTGCCCAAGTCCCAGATATCTACATTGTAGATTTCTAATGATCCAACTATGGAACCAGCAAGCGACATTGCTGCTGATCTGCAAAGAGCGGCACTTGCTGATGCTGCTGAAAAGATGGTTGCTGAACAAGCAACTCATCAAGTTGCTGAAACCCAGCTTGCTGATGGACCAGTTGCTGAAATAGCAATGGTTCCAGTTCCTGAAGTTGCTGAAACTCAAGAAGCATTATTCAAAGACGCATCTCTTGATGCTGAGAATACTGGCCCAAGTTCACCCAAGACTTCAATTGACAAAGTCCAGCTTGTACTGGAAGATTTAAGCAAACAAATGGAGTTGGAGATTGAAGAATCATCCAACAAGTCAATTGATCTCTTCATGACAAGCAGTGAGCTTAAAGGTCAAGATGCTTCTGCTCAACTTGTCAATTCAGAGACAAGGGAGATTGCTGAAACCGCACAGCTTTCTCAGTTAGAGCAAAATCAGAAGTCTGCTGAAGAAACAGTCCCAGAAGCTGAAGAAACTGTTAATGCTGAAAGGACTGAGCCACAACCTGTCCTTCCTCAGCAGGTAGTTAATTCAACCATCAGTAAAACTTCAAATTCTGAAAATTGTTCTTTTGCTAAAATTATTCTTTCTCTACAGACTTCTCAAGATGCAAGTCAGATGGTTGCTGAAGCCTCTGCACCAGAACCAACACTCCCTGCTCAGCAGGTAGTTAATAATTTGGTATAAAAACTAAGTTTGACAGCTTAGTACTTGTGTCTAATTTAATTTATTTCAGGATGAACAAATGGAGGATGCTACTCAAGCTCCTCATGGAATGGAAATTGTACTACATGAGCTTGCTGACTCTCAGCAGGTAAATCATGTTTCAGATTTAAACTCTAAAACAATTCTCCAAACCAATCCTGATCTAAATAAAATTCTTTTTCAGGCTCAAAAGGAGACCACTGAAGTGGTACTCATCACTGAAGATCAGCAAGTAAGTTCTGAAGAACTTTACTTGAACTTCAAGAGGACAACTTTGTCAAGAGTTGCTAAGTCCGTCAGCAACTGGCAAAGATTACAGGAATGGACTTCTCAGATCTTCACCTTCATCTCTCAAATGAGAAAAAGAGATCTTCACTGTTAAAGCTCGAAACATTTGTCCACTCCATCCTTCCTGAAGAAATGACATATTCTCAGCAAATGAGCTCAAATCTGATTGCTCAAATCAGAGAGAATATGAAGGCCAAATTTAAGAGTGCCTCTCCAGCTGAACAAGCTGTGATGCTCAAAGGTCTTTTTGTTCCTGTGGTGGCTGATCCCCACAAATTAACTGAGGAAGAGGAAGTGACAAGTGTTGCTTTGTACAAGCATGTTGAGCTAGTCATTCTGACAGATGATGAAGAAGAAGAAGAAGATGAGAACATTCCCACTGATCCCAATGATGATGAAGGGAAAGATTCTAAGGACAAGAAAGATGACAATGATGACAATCAAGGTCCAAGTCCTGGCGCTGGTGGATTGAAGTTAACAGTTGCTGAGAATACTCAATCTGACAATCAGCAAGCTGAACAACAACAATCTTAGCAAGAATCTCAACCTCCTCCTGCTGCTGCTGAAAATCAAGAACCTGTACAAGGTGCTGATACTGAAGAAGAATACGCCAGAAAAAGGGCTGCCTTGAAAAATGGCAAGAGTCCAGTTTCTGATGCCAAGGTTACTGAAGAAAACCTTGAAGATGAGGATGAAGAAGATGAAGATTACCAACGAGCTCTACAAAACAGTCTCGTGATCCATGCAAGGAATACGCAGGATCTGGAAATTGGTGAATCTTCAAGACCAAAATCAAAGGAAGTTCCATCCCTTCCACTTACTACTGGCGAAACTCCAGTTATTGAGTCTCAAACGTTGCCCTCAGCAACTACTCAATTAAAACTAACTACTGGCGAAACTCCAGTAATTGAGCCACAAACTCAATTGAAACAACTATCTACTGGTGAAACTCCAGTCGTTGAGTCTGAAGCGTTGCCATCAGCAACCACTCAACAAAAAGGAAGTGAAGCTACTTACAAAGGCTCAAACGTTGCTCAACTTGATGAATCTGAGGATGATGACGACTTGTCAGAACATGACGATGAACAATCAAAGCAAGACCCAAAAGTCGTTCAGATTCCTCCTCCTAATTACCTCACTTATGAAGGAGATTCATTAAGAGTCGAGCTGCTTTTACAAGATGATCAGTTTGCTACTGAACTTAAGGCTCACTCCTTGACACCTCATTTAGTGCCGTTCCCAAGAGTTGAGGAGTTACTCCCAGAATTCTAGCACTAAAGCAAGTCCATGATGCCTGCAAAGCTGAAGATGAGGCATTGCTTGCTGAGAGCCCACTTGACATTGGAAAAATATTGGCTACAGTGCTGAGACGCACTACAACTTTGACAATAGCTCAGAGAGACATAAGTCTTTATCACAAGAGCTATGAAGAAGATGTCAGTCAAGCTCTCTTGCTAGCAAAGAATGCTCTTGTCAAAGCTCAGAATATTATGGATGAGAAGGCCGCAACAGAGAAAAGACATGAAGAGAACATGATGAATATTCAAAAGAGTTGGCAACAATGAACTCTGACCAACAAGCAATCATCATGAAGTATAACAGTCTCAACACTCTTGCTGAAAATTGCAATGAGTTTTATTCTCTGCACATCACTCCGATGTTGCAATCCATGTCTAAGGGGGAAAAGAAGAACACTAGAAAAAGCAATCAAACCCCTCCTACTCCTGCTACTGATGCGCCACTTCCAATAGAACCTCTTGCTGAAAGAGAGCAAAGTTCTAAAAGACAAGCAGAATCTGAGTTAAATTCAGCAAGTACCAAAAAGAGAAAAACCGCTGCTGAAACTCAAGATTTCTGTCACACGGAAAGTCATCACAATCTGAATGAAGATGATGAAGAAGATGATGACAATCAAACAATAGCTCAAGCCATAAGAGCTAGACCCTTAACAGCCATAACTCCGTCTGGCCACTCAAGGCATTTTTCGTCTGACTCTTCAGCAAGAGATCAAGACAATGCTAAATCAAGAAGAAGAAGGCAAAGACAGGAAGAGAAAAGGCTGGCCAGCATTGCTATTGGCTCCGGCATTGAATATACTAAGACCAGCAATGAGGAAACCACTCAGAATGTAATCAGAAACATTCATGGTTGCTGGATTTTAAAGCTGGAAGACTTGTTGGTAAATGAGTTCTTTCCTACAACCATTTTGAATCAAATGTTCAAATGGATTGAACTCAAGGTCCAAAGAAATCAAAGGGAAGAATCCCTCCCAAGAAATGTTGTTGGGAAATGGTTGAATCTAGAGGTCCATGTAAGAAGAGTTGCCATTGGTAAGACATACAAGCAAGAACCAAATCTGATCAAACCACCTGGCATTGCTTACTACGCTGACCCGGTAACAAAGAAACCTAAGAAGAAACTTGGATTGATTCCTTATGAGTACTTCTATCTCACTGCTAAGGATCAAGAAGAAGATCATCTCTGGTTAAGAAAGATTCATCCGAGAAGCATTTCAGATATACAACTTCTCCATGCCAGCAATTGGGGCATGCATTTGTGGGTAACTAACTACATGGAAATGAATGCTGAAAAGCATCATCATACTGCCTGCAAAAATGCAAGAATTCTTCAACTACAAGTCCGTAGGCTTCTGGAAAACTACGAGAAGGATTGTGTTGAATTCACTGCACTTGCTGAGAAGAGTGTAAGAGAGATTTTGAGAAAATCCTCTGAAAGAGCTTAAGTCCCTGCAATAGTTTTTGTTAAAGTTTTTGTTTGCTGATTTCTTGTTATCTATGCTTTCTTGTAAACTTCTGATTGATAACTTTCAGCAATGAATTCTTTTTGACTCTTATTGGTTTTTGATTATGCAACTTACTTATGCTTACTGTTTATTTTTTCAAGTATGCTTGCATTAATCAACTGATTTATTCAACATCAGAAACCTCTAAAAGGGTAACAATTAATTTAGCCATGGATTGCTAACATCAAAAGGGGGGAAATTTGTTAGGAAACTTGTAATTTTGATGAGCAATTAACCATGCTAAATTAAGAACAGTCCAGTAACTAGTACTCTTAAGGTCCATAGGAATTTAAAATTTTAAGGACATTGTAAAAGATGAACGTTTGCTGATGACTTAGTTAGGTATTAGATAAGTTATTTCTTTTGCGTATGATGTATTTTATTTTCTGAAAAGAAAATATCTTATTGATGCTTATCTTTAATGAATCTTATTTTCTGAAAAGAAAATGACCTATTGAAGCATTTGCTGAAGATATATTTTGTTTATTACAAACAAATTATTGAAGCAAATAAGAAATCGGTCAGAATCTTGAAGACTTTTGAAGATCTGAAGATTTGAAGACTTGAAGACTTGAAGCCTTGAAGATTGCTGAAGACTGGTAAGGCACGTGTTTACTCAGAAAGTGGAATGTTCAGCAACAACATTGCATAAGTGAAAATATGAAAGACAGAGTAGGTTGTGCTTGCTGAAACTGAGACTGAACACTTGTTGATGAACATATGTGACCTCTTGCTGAATGTACGAGAATTTGCGCTCCAATGTTACTGTTTGAATTCTATTCAAATGTGCATTTAATGCAAAGCTTACACGCAAAGGACATGAAGACTAGAAGACAAACAAAGTCGTTGCTGAAAGTACAAAAGCAAGATAGTGACATGTTAAGGAACAAAAGCCTTAGGATTTGAAATTCAAACGGCTCCTTGCTTGCACTATAAATAGAGGTCATCCGGCAAAGAGTTGAAGTGTGTCAACAACGTGATCAAACTCTCACTTGTGCTTAAAAACTCACAAACCTTCAATCACTCTTATTGCCATTGATCCGTTCCAAGACTTAAAGCTTGAAAAAGCTACTTGTGAAGAAGTAGAACAAACTCGGCTAAGAAATTAGTTTAGTGTTCTTTCTTTCGAACAAGAACAAGTCTTGACACCAGAAACAATCAAACTTGTTTACTGCAAAGTATTCCAAGTTGTGTTTCTTAGATTACTTGTTGTAACTGAATAAGTTCTAATTAAGTCATCTCACCCCAAAACTCTCTAACTGAAAATACACCCTTTCAGGCGTGATATTCAGGGGGAACTTAATCGAGCATAGTTTTGCTGATTAAAAGTACCAAGTTTGGTGGAGAACAAGGTTGAGTTCTCTAGTTTAGGTTGGAGACAAAGCAAGTGTGCTTTGGTTTCTGTTGAATCGCTTTAGATAGGAGATTGTAAGGAACCTCAATCATATCTTAGTGGATTCAGTCCTAGAAAGGACAAAGTGGATTAGTTGAGAGATTACGCTACTCTCAGATACCACTATAAAAGCGTTTGTGTGATTTACTTACTGCATTTAGCTTTCAGCAAATTATATCTGTTTGTACACAGTCACTCACTTCACTTGCTGAAAACTCTTTACTTGCTGAAAGAGCACTTATTGTTTCAAAGACTTCCGCTCTCTGATTTCAAGTATCAGCAAACCAAGCTACTGTAAAGTAACTTACGCTTGCTGAGAAAGTTAAGTATCAACAACCTCATTACTGAAAAGTAATAAGTACTTGCTGAGAAAGTTTTTAAACGATGAAAGTTTGAAAAGACTATTTACCCCCCCCCTCTAGTCTTTTCTTGTTGTTTAAAGGGACCAACACAAGGCGAGTGCTGACGTCAGCGACGGTTCGTATTCCGGAGTTGCCCTTCTATAAATAGGGGTTGAAAAGCTCATTTCTACACTTTTCACAAACTGCAAAATTTCTCTCACTAGAAATTTGCTCTCGATCCGACTACTGCGTCCGATATTCCTCCGAGTTCTGCGTTCCCAATCCAAACTTTCAATCTTTTCCAACTAAGTTTATACTCGAATTCTGCTGCTTTTACTTTGCTTTTACTCGAATTTTGTCTTCCCCTTTTCTTCTTTCCCCTTCCTCACAACGTGCTCTTTAACGCTTTGAGGACTTAAACAAAAAAAAATACTAAATTAACCTCTCGGACGAAACCACCCAGTTGTCTGATTTTATTTTTTGTATCTTCCTTCCCTCTTAGGATGTCCGAGAGAAGAAACTCGCACGAGTCAACTAGGTCAGAGAATGTCGACATGTCGGATATCGACATGGTTGACTTATCTTTCCTTGATGAAGGCTATGTCGCGCCTCCATCTGCTAACCAGCCCTCCAGCTCGGCTCCGACGCGAGAGCTTGCCAAATCGGATGGGCATCTGACGGATGCGTCCGAGGAAGATGATCTGGGTATCAATCGCCCAGATCGTCGAGATATTATCAATATGAGACAAGAACTTCCGGTTAGGTCTCCTTCCCTTGTTCCCGCCCCCCCGACACGGATTCCTCATGAGATTATGATGGGGGCAGCGCGAGTTGCAGGGCATGCCTACCGGACATCTGAGCGGGTTTCTACGCCAACTCTCCAGCGACTCGGAGGGTTCTCCGAAAGCCTTGGAGATACCGGGTCTGTCCGACCCATCAGTGGTCCGATCTGTGAAACCGGTGAGCAGTGTTCTCCCAAAAGGTTTCAGATCTCAGACTGTTTTAGAGAGTTCGGACGATGATGAGACCCTGGTAAGCCGATCTAAGTGGGCTCCGAGTACATCGGGTGTCGGGCCATCAACTAGGGGGGCCGGAACTGTCCCTCGAGACCTCATTGGCCCGGATCTTATTCCCCCCCATCAAGACAGTGAGGAAGATGATGATGATGAAGAGGATGATGATGAAGGTCTGACGGAGAATTTTCCGCCTGTTGGCGTTGAGCTGGATGCCAAGGGCCGAGTTATCAAGAGGACAAAGCGCGGCGAGTTGAAAGGCACTGAAGCGCGACGGAATAAGTTTCCTCGGGCCGCTTCTGCAGTAGCCCTTCCTATACGAGTGGGGAATTAAACGAACTAGGAACCACTCCTACTTGTGCCTCGACAGTCCATGAATCGGAGTTGGATCGAATCCGATACGAGTATTCCATCCCGGATTCTCTGGAAATTATCGCCCCTGACCCGAAATATGCTTTTTATAATCCTCTTATCGGGTGTATGTCCGTGCACTTGATGTCTCTCGAACGTGGGTGGCGAGTACCCTACCATGAGGGCTTTAATGACATCTTTAATAGTCTCGGATTGAGCCCGTACCAGTTAATCCCGAGTGCACTAGGCACTTTAATGTGTTTTGGTGTCTTTTGCCACATCCGAGGCGTGGAGATAAATTTTCAAAATTTCAATCAAATCTTCCGAGTCGCGATGAGTCCCGGAAATGATGACTTCTACTTTTTTAAAGCTCGGGCCGGCTATGCTTTCATTCTCGACGCTCCTTTCTCGGCCGGATGTAAATGGTGGAATAGATTCATCTTCGTTAGGAAGGTGAAAACCGAGAATATGTCGGACGAGGAAGCGACATCGCTATTAGATTGGGGTTTTCCCAAGAAATTTTTCCGTGGTATGTACTCGGACTCTAGGCCGCTACTTGGTCGAGTAGATGACTGGGTAGCCGAGTTCAAAAAGGAAAACAAGGCACAACCCATCCGATACTACTACCACGGCTTAATTCTTCAGCCGTTACCTTACCTCGCCGGTTTAACTGGTCCGGTAAAGACTGGTTCAAGCACCGATTTTTGTAAGTTTTCTAAGATTGATTTTTCTTTTTTTTTTTTTTTTTGCATCTTTGTATCGGACTCTGCATCTTTGTTTCGGAATAACTTTTCATTTTCCTTGTAAAGTTTTGGCAAAAATACATCATGGGTCGTATTGCTGCTGCATCTCGGGCCAATAGGGAAAAGCAAAGGCAGATGGTCGAAGAAAACTTGCTGAAACAGCAAGTACAAACTCCTGCTTTCCTCCCCGGCCTCTCCAATCCAAAGAATGCGGCCGACTATCAAGAGCTGGAGAAAGAGTCCGAGAAAGAGGGGACTTCTATGCCTGAAATCCCCACTCCAAGGCCGAATGTTGGCCAAGCTAAGGGGCAACAAGCTCCGGCTGCCTCTGCCTAACAGGGCAAAAAACGAGCTGATCTGAAAGGGAAAAGGGTCGCCACGGACCAGGCTGATGCCGACGTCGGCAGTCCTCAAAGAAAGAAGGCTCGGGTGGAAGAGGTCGAGTTCGTCGATCTTGCGACTAAAGAAGGCCGAGATGCTGAGGTCTCGCGTCTCATGTCTATGGACGAGTACGATCGTGCTCACGCTCTCGGACAGATCAGCCGACAGGTAATTACAACTTTCTCATAAATTTCATGTTTTTTACCATTTTTTGCTAACTTTCTCTTTCTCGGATGTAGCTAAACTGCTTTGTGCGAGCGATTAACGATCTCGCAGACAAAAGGCTTGAGTCCGAGTCCAGGACTAAGGAGCTGGAAAAAAAGGCTGAGATGGCGGCCTCAAAAGTTGAATCTCTGGAGGCCGAGGTGCGCATGCTTCGGAGCAAAAATTCGGAACTTGCCAAAAAAGTGAGCATGGAGGCTGCGAAGCACCGGTCATTCAAAGAGTCGTTCCTTGGCATCGGGGCTACCCTTCATCGCTTCCGGGAGAAGCTTGTAGAGAAGTTGAGATTTGCCCGCGTGGAGGCGGCCGAGGACTTCTACAACTCGGTCTCCTACTTATTCGGAAAGCAGCAGGCGCAAGAAGAAGGCCGTGAGGAAGGCTTTAGAGCATGTCTCGGACAAATGATACGTCTCGGGTATGTCAAAGAGGGCCTGACTCTCAGTCCTAACAACCTCTCGGCCGCCAAGCTTGACGATACCAAGAGGGGTGACTTTTCTGCCTACTTGGACCGAGACATTGCTGATGAGGAGATCGAGGAGGATGAATTCGGAGCCATAGTATCGAAGGACGATCTAACTTTCCCGGTAAGGCCAGGTTCTTACCCGGCTTGGTTTCCGGATGTTTTGAGGAACGGACTTCTCGCTCCGTTCAAGGTGAATGAAGCTTGGAACTGTAACTTCTTAACCCTTCCGGGACGTGTCGTCGGGCGTGCCTGTGCCTTTGTTGAGCCGGAAGTTTGTCAATATAAAGGCTAACGGTGACCAGCGCGAGTTCACAGCTATCGTTCAATCTCTTGATTCGCGCCTTTTCCCTCTACAGACTCCCGTTGATGCTCCGGGATCCAGCTCTTCTACTGCGGCCGCTCCGACTGAAGAATCATAAAGGCCGGGTATGCCCGTGCAATATTGTACTCAATACTCTTGAAAACAATCTTTTATTTTGTTTTTCATTCGGCCCCTGGTGGCACATGTATCTCGGGTAATGCCTGTATTTTGTTCGTACTTTCACTCATACAATGTCAAATGATTCGTGCTTTTTGTCATTCTTGAGTAAAAATAACCAAGTGTTTACATGTCGGAATATTTTGTTGTAGTAGTGATTTAATTCGGACAACAACTTTGTTTTACAAAGTTTAAAGTTGTACAAATTATTAGTTCGTTTACTAAAAATAATTCCGAGTAGAACATTTCTTGGCCTTATCAAACGTTCTTGTCAAATTAAAATTCCCCAAGTTACGAACTCTCTAGATTATGTTCCGAAGCGATTATATCTCGGAACTTATCAAGTGTTTTTGTAAAAATTGAAATTTCACAAATTTAACTCTTAATCTGAGAAAAGCTATTCCGAGGAAATTTCATCTCGGAATCGTCACGTGCTCTTGTAAATGAAATTTTACAAGTTAGTAACTATTAATCTGAGAAAAGCTATTCCGAGGAAATTTCATCTCGGAATCGTCACGTGCTCTTGTAAATGAAATTTTACAAGTTAGTAACTATTAATCTGAGAAAAGCTATTCCGAGGAAATTTCATCTCGGAATCGTCACGTGCTCTTGTAAATGATTTTACAAGTTAGTAACTATTAATCTGCGAAAAGCTATTCCGAGGAGAATTCATCTCGGAACTGTTATGAGTTCACCTTGTAAATTTGAAATCTTTACAAGTGTCAATAACTCGCTTTCTGCAGAATTCTTTCTCGGAAGTAGATGTGTCGGACAAGTCACGTGCTCTTCTTTTTGAGCCTGTGATTCGCGAGTTTTTGTACTCGGGCTTTTCAGGTCCGAGATCGAACTTTTTAACATTTTGAGATCCTCCGAGATGTTTGTTTCTTGGGATAAAAAGTTGAGAACTTTTAGTTTTTCGAATTTTTCTCGACTTCGAACTCTTGTCTCCGAGTTTTGCATGCCGTTTCAGATCTTTGCTCTCTATTCTTCTCGAGCGTTCTATCCTTTCTCCAATTCTTTAATCCTCCCAAACCTTAGCGGTTTGTTGAGTCTTATAAGAATAAAATAGATCATACGAGATTCATGCAATCCTAGAAGAAATCTTAACAAGCTTCCTTGTACCAATTTGACAGAAATTTGAATGTAACTACGATAGTAGGCTTTATAGCCGATTACAGACAAGATAAAAGTTCTCAAACAAAATAAGTTCTTAAACAAAATAAACTGAATTAAACAAGTAAAAGTGGGTTCAGTCCTTGTTGCTTGACCGTAATCTCCCCTTAAGTGTAGAACTTCTGCAGATTGACAGCATTCCAGGTGTTTTTCAATTCTCTTCCCTCTGAGTCCTTAAGGCGGTAACTTCCGTTGGAGTAAGATTTCACAATTTTGTATGGTCCCTCCCATTTGCGATGAACCTTTCCAACATTCTCCAGTATTTCCGCCTTCCTTAGAACTAGGTCTCCTACTTGGAAGTCTTTCTCCTTTACACCCTTGTTGTAGGACTTTGCAATCAACGCTTGGTATCTCAGAATGTTGGCCAATGCAGTGGTTCTTGATTCCTCCAATGTCTCCAAGTCATACATTCTCGCCTCGTGATTGTCTCCCGGATTGTATCCCTGGATCCTTATGGTCTCTACAGCGATTTCGGCCGGTATCACAGCCTCGGAGCCGTATACCAGTGAGAAAGGAGTCTCCCTTGTAGAAACTTTTGAGGTGGTTCTATAAGCCCATAGGACTCCATCCAACTCATCCACCCAGTCTCCCTGGCATGCCTCAAACCTTCTCTTCAAGAGATCAACAAGTGTCTTATTGACAGCTTCGGTTTGTCCATTGGCTTGCGGGTATCCTACTGAAGTGAATCTTCTCTCAATTTTCATGGTCTCACACCACGCTTTGAACTTGGCTCCAGAAAACTGTGCACCATTATCAGAAATTAAGATCCTTGGCAAGCCTAAACGACAAACAATATTTTTCCATACAAAATCCATGACTTTGTTCTCAGAGATTGTTGCCACCGCTTCAACTTCTGCCCATTTGCTAAAATATTCCACAACTACTATTATGAATTTCTTCTGGCCTGATCCCTTCGGAAAAGGTCCTACTATATCAATTCCCCACTGATCGAAAGGGCAAGTGATTGCAGCTGGGATGAGTGGTCTTGCTGGGGCGTGAGAGGTTCTGGCGAAGTATTGACAATCTTCGCATTTCTTTGCATAGGCTGTTGCATCTTCTCTCAAGCTTGGCCAATAGTATCCTTGCCGGTATACTTTCTGACCCAACGCCCTTCCTCCTGAATGGTTTCCACAACTTCCCTTGTGTACTTCATCCAAGATTGCTTTTGCTTCTTCCTCATTTGCGCATCTCAAGTGTGCCCCTTTGAAGGACCATTTATACAAATAATCTCCTTGGACAAAGTATTTCAATGATCTGGCTTTTAGCCTCCTTGCTTCACCCCGATCTTGCGGAAGGCTTCCTTTCAGGAGATAATCTGTCAATGGGTGCATCCAAATGGTTCCCGGAGTCGTTGAGATTGAAAAGATTGGAAGAGTTTTGAGTCCTTGGTTCATGACGGATGAAGCCTCGACTCTCATCAAGATAACGTTTCTTGTGTCTATTCCCCCGAAGCAGATGCATACTTTGACAAAGCATCCGCTCTTCCATTGAGGTCTCTTGAAAATTTCTCAATCTCACATTTCTCAAACTTTGTCATTTCCTCTTGGACCTTAGACTTGTAAATGGATAGTACATCCTTCTTCGTACTCCATTTTCCGGAAATCTGCTTCTCTGCTAGCTGAGAGTCGGTGAAAACTTTGATCTTTTTCACTTGAAGGGCCTTCGCCATTCGTAGCCCTATAAGGATAGCTTCATACTCAGCTTCATTGTTAGAAACACTAAACCCTAGAGTAACAGCATACTCAAGTTCAGCTCCTCCAGGACTTCGGATATAAATCCCTATCCCTCCATTTGTTCCTGATGATGATCCATCTGCTTCCAATATCCAAATCTCTTCTTGGTTGGAGGGTTCCTTAGGTTCTGGAGAGACGGTCTCCTTTTCCTTTAGGACCTCCTCAGCATGTAGGATCATCTCCCTTGAGTGTGCTTCTTCTCTCCTTTGCGCCTTTCCCGGTCTCTGAAGGGTGTTTTCTTCTATATCCTCCCCTGGTGTTTTCCTTGTTGCCTCTTGAAAAGCTTTTAGGGCAAACTCCAAGTCTTTGAAACGCTGACTAACTAGAGAGTCTTGGTCTTCTATCACCAACGTGTTTGCTTTCGATGACTCTTTGGGCTCTTCTTCCGCTGATTCCTTCCTCGGGTACTCTACTAAGAAGTCGGCTATAACCTGAGCTTTTTTGGCTGACGGAGCCTGATAATCAATTTCAAACTCACTGAGTTCGATTGCCCATCTAGCTAGCCTTCCTGACAACTCCGGTCTCCCTAACACTTGTTTGAGGGGCTGGCTAGTAAGTACTACCACTTTGTGAGACCCAAAATATGGTTTAAGTCTCCTCGCTGTGTACACCAAGGCAAAGGCCAATCTCTCAATGTCCATATATCTCGTCTCTGCACCCGTAAGTGCCTTACTCAAATAATAGATTGGCATGTGATCATTCCCTTGGATCCGTACCAAGACTGAACTGATTGCCTCTGGAATGGTAGCAAGGTAGAGATATAATGGTTCCCCGTCGACCGGCTTGGATAACAAAGGTGGCGATAACAAGTACTGTTTCAGTTTCTCAAAAGCCTCTTCGCATTCCTTTGTCCATTCGAACTGATTACTCTTCCTCATGACTTTGAAGAAGGGCAAATTTTTCTCGGCCGACCTTGAGATGAAACGGCTCAAAGAGATTGATTTTCCAACCAATTGTTGCACCTCGTTGAGCGTCTTTGGCTGCGGGAGGTCAAGTATGGCTTTGATTTTTTCCGGGTTTGCTTCAATGCCCCTCTCAGTTACCATGTAACCCAAAAACTTTCCTCCTTTGACTCCAAATGTGCACTTAGCTGGATTTAACTTCATGCCATATTTCCTCAAGATGGAGAAACATCTGTCCAAGTGAGCAATTTGCTGATCTTCTGTCTTGCTTTTTACCAACATGTCATCAACGTAAACTTCCATCGTCTTTCCAAGTTCTTCCTTGAACATCTTGTTCACCAACCTTTGGTAGGTTGCTCCTGCATTTTTTAGACCGAATGGCATCACGTTGAAGCAGTATACATTGCCATTAGCGAAGAAAGCGGTCTTGGGTACATCCTCTTTTGCCATTTTGACCTGATAGAAGCCTTGGTACGCGTCCATAAAACTTAAGAGGGCACATCCAGCAGTGGAATCGACTAGCTGGTCTATTCGGGGGAGCGATAGGGGTCCTTTGGGCAATACTTGTTGAGTTTTGTGAAATTGTTGCACATCCTCCATTTGCCAGGTCCCTTCTCCACTAATACTACATTGCAGACCCAATCAGAGTATCTTACCTCCCTAATATGTCCAGCCTTGAGCAACCTTTGTACTTCTGCTTCAATGATGGCATTGTCCTCCGCACTGAAGTCTCTTCGTTTCTCCCGAATATGAGTAATTGACGGATCGACGTTCAGACGGTGAACAGCGACCCTTGGATCAATTCCTTTGAGATCTTCAGTACTCCATGCAAAGATATCATTGTTCCTCTTGAGGCACTCGATAAGTTTCATCTCCACTTCCAAGGTCATTCAGTACCAATCATGGTAACTTTTTCGGTACTTCCTTCTACCACTTGAATCTCTTTCAGAGTTTCTTTTGCTTCTATCTTACTTTCTTCGAAAAACTTCTTCTTTTTAGAAGTAGCAGGGATTGGTGGTATGACTTTGTAGTCTTCCAGTTCTTTGACTTCCCCTACTAATTGTTCTTTTGCTTTTCTTTGTAAGGCTCTCCTCCTCCTTTGAATGGGACTTGGCTTCTTGGACTTTCTTTTCGAGTGACGGACTGAAAAGAAAGTATCCATAGGTTGACCAATCCCATTTGCATTTTCTCTTCTGGTATGGGGACTTGAAACAGCCTTGGCTGAGAGACTATAGCATGCCCAAGCCTCTTGAATATTTCCTACTTCTTGACCGACTCCTCTTTTTGTAGGAAACTTCATTCTATTATGAACGATTGACACTACCGCTTTGAATTGAGACAAAGCTGGTCTCCCTAATGATGAATGTGTATTTTACACTTTCATTCGAGTCTTTTTCACCTAAATTAGCTATCCTCTATGTTAATTTAGCTATATTTTAGTACATTTTATTAGAATAGTGTCACTTTTCCCTTTAGATTTTATTTTACAGGTTTTGGTTGAAATTCGGAGATTTACGGGCAATTATATTGAAGTCTACAAGGAATTGGTGTTCCAGAAGCATATTTGGAGTATCTGAAGGTTTCCGGATAGGATTTGGAGTCTAGGGGCCGAATCTAGAGGTTAGAAGGCCATTAGAAGTCTGAAACCGAGTCCGAAAAGGTGAAGAAATCCAAATCCGCGTCGAAAAACGCGGAAATTCCGCGAAAAACTGGGGGGCGAACCGTCCCAGAGTATTTTCGGGCCTATATATAGTTGCGAGTTTTTTCTCCGAAATTCATATCTTTCCATGCCTTCTTTCTCACCTCTCTCTATAGTTTTAGGTAGGAACTTCCCGGGGCCTGTCCTGGGAGTTCCGTAGCTTAGGGGATACTTTTTCATAGCAGATTGGGGCGCGTAGGATCACAATCATCCGGAGATTGACAACCTTCGGTAACTTTGTATCTTACAACTTTTATCTACTTATTTTATATATTCTTTCAATATGTTTTATTCTATGATTGCTATTGATTGCATGCACATTATGAGTAGCTAAATTTATCGTTGGTGGTAGTATGTGAATTCTTAACGAGGGAAGATAATCATGCTAATGGCTATATCGCGCATTATACTCCGTGTCATTGCTTTATTTCGTTGATGAGTTGAACACCAAAATTCTCGTATGTTGTATTGATCATTATGCACACTAGGACACTTGTCGGCCAAACAGACTTAATTATCTTCGTAGTGTTGAATGATTACGGAACACAATAGGACGTTAGTTGTTGACAGGTCAGACCCTTACTATCTTTGTAGTGCACAAT
Organism: Plantago ovata; assembly: GCA_028274465.1. Lineage (NCBI taxonomy): Eukaryota > Viridiplantae > Streptophyta > Magnoliopsida > Lamiales > Plantaginaceae > Plantago > Plantago ovata. The sequence goes on along the minus strand of CM051455.1, from coordinate 122,998,840 downwards.
ACTTACAACAGGACCCAAGATTCATTCAAAGATCTCTATGCAAGACCGAGGAATTTATGCATGATTATCGACCCATTATGTTAAGAAGGACCATACTATCACCAACCTCCATATCTGCTTGAAAACCCCCTATCGCTTTTTATCTGCTGTTTTATATTTTCTTATTAAATAGATAAAGCTAGTTATAGTCCTGAGAGAACGACACTCGAGTCATTCTGCTACTACACTACGGTTTTCGTTGTAGTTGTGGATTGCCTTTGGCTAATTACAAATATTATTTGCTGAACCGGGACTGACAAACTCGCGTTCATCACCTAACACCACGAAATAATCAAAAGGTATGTCAACTACCACAAAAGGAACATCCTTGGTGATCCTCTGGGGGTTCTTTCCCATTGACACTTGCAAGGTCATGCTTCCCATTGGAATGATTGGCTGTCCTCCAAATCCAACGAGCGCACTTGCAATTTCTCTGATTCCTTCCTTCCGGGGATCTATCCCCATCCTCTTCAAAGTTCCAGTGAATATCAAGTTGGTGGAACTTCCTGTATCCACTAGAACTCGTCCAATGGTGAACTTCGCAATGTCTAATGCGACAACTAAAGGGACGCAAGGGTCATGGATTCCCCACATTCCGGCACTTCTCGGTGGCAGCTCACTGTCATCAAAGGATATGATGTTTGATCCTGGGGAAGCGACTTCTCCATACTTAGAGTTGTACTCTAGGAGGTCCCTGGCGGTTTTGTCCCTCGCACTCCTTGAGTCCCTCCAGCTGGTCCTCCTGCTATGGTGAGGGCGAAAATTCTACCATTCACTGGCAAGTTCTCAAAGTCCTGGTCATGATCTTCTTGTTCTTTCCATCCTCCTTGGGTGGGAGGTGGAGGAGGTAGGGAGGCCTCTCCTCTTTTCGCTTCTGTTCTCTCATGTCTCGAGGGCTCATCTTTTGCCACATAGTTTGCAAGCTGTACCCTACGGACTAAGGTCTCAATTTCGGTCTTGAGAGTGAAGCACTCTTCCGTGGTGTGGCCCTTCCCTTTGTGGAACTTGCAAAACTTATCAGAGTTCTTATTTCTCCTTGTCTCTTGGATGGGAGGAGGCCATTCAACATCAATATTCCTTGTCATAATAGTATGCAAGATGTCGGATCTTGGCCTATTAAGATCAGTATACGTGTCGTACCTCTTAGGTGGTCCTCCTCTCGGAGGGGATTTCTGATCTCTGAACTCATTTCTCTGGATACTCCCTTTGAGCAAGTTGTGTCTCTGCTCGGGTTTCTTTCCCTTGGACTGGTTGTGATTCTGAGCTTGTTTTTTATTGTCTCTTTCTGCCTTCTGGCGATCCTTTTCTTTTTCTCTAGAAGAGAAATTTGTTCTCACCTGAACCGTTTTCTGAAATTCTTCCGCCCTCAAAAAGTCTTGGCAAAATTGTTCGAGCTCTTTGTAATTCTCTGTCCGAGAATAGGAAAGTTGTTTTCTGAACTCCTCATTGGAAGTATTTCCATAGAGGTATTCCTTTCTCTCTTTTATGGTGTGCTCTTCCACCTGACAACAAGCCTCGTGGAATCTATCCAAAAAGGTTCTCAAGTCTTCTTTTGGCTTCTGTACTATCTCTGCTAAGTACTTCACTCCTCTCCTTCTTCTGATTGCCTTCTTGAACCTTTTGGTGAACTCCTGGGTGAGTTGTTTGTAGCTCTTGATAGAGCCATTCTCCAAACCTGTCCACCACACCATTGCATCTCCCGAAAGAGTAGCGGGAAAGATTAATGCTTTGGTCCTAGAATCATGCCCGTATGCATCCATTTTGGTTCCAAACTTAATCAAGTAATTGGTTGGGCATGTAGTTCCATCACAGGTATCAAGAGTGGGGAATCCTCTTTCAGTGTTAACCCGATGGTTCCGGATCTCTTCACATAAGGCACTAGGCTCTTGGTCTATCTCCTGCTCTTTTTCTTTCACGGATGCTCTCACAGCCTCTATTCGTGCCTTAAGTTCAGCTTCTTGAGCCCTCATTTCTCCCAAAGTGAGTCCCGCTGTCGGAGGCGGATCGCTCCCCACTAGAGTAGGGAGTACCACTGGACCCCCAACTTGGTTCTCCATTCGGGTTTCAGGCAAGGTTTGTATAACCATTTGGTTCAAGGGGATTTGATTCTGAGTTACCATCTGAGTTTGTGGTAACATCTGAGTTTGTGCCACCACTTGAGTTTGAGGGATATTTTCATTTTCTTGCGCTTGGGATGCTCTGACCCTCCGGTCTATTATCTCTCTCAAATCATCTGGGGCCCCTTGAGGTCCTATTCGGGACTGAACACGAGGAGGTCCAACTCGATCTCGTATCGGTCTTGAATTAGCTCGGGATTGTGCCCCATCCTCTCTAGGTTGCACCACCTGACTTGCTCTTACTTGTGCTTGCTGCTGGACTACTGTTGTTGTATCCTTGCGACATCATTTGGTGCAAAACAACCTTGGATTGTTAAGAGGAGCAATCCAAATTGTTCTTCTCCCATACCGTAGTCCCTCGGTCTCACGACTTGTCCATTGGGCAAGGTGAATTGTAGCACAGCTGGATCTTGAGGGACAACGGGTTGTAGTGGTTGAAGAGGAGCAATGGGTTGTGGTGGTTGTGGTGGCAGTACTTCAGGAGCTGGTTGAGAATGAACTCGTAGGGCTCCAAATCCATTCCCAGCGGGGATTGCATTCGGGTTGTGATTTCCTGAACCTTCATTCCACTCGGTTATGCTTGCACTTGCTCCATCTTCCATCTCCATATCAACATTATCATTTCTATGTGTCCTTGTAGCTGCGGTTCCCCTTCCACCTCCCCTTCCTCCTAATGGGGGACGGCCCCGAGGACAGGTGGATTGAGGGTTCCTTGCCGCTTCAGCAATTCTAGTACTCTTCCTATTAACCATTCCGTAGGACTCTTGCTAGTAGGACAAAGGGTAACCTTTCGTTCAGATTCCCACAGACGGCGCCAAATGTTGATGGGTAAATTATTAAGTCCTTCTAATACGTTCCAAAGCGTTCCTCTTGACTTAGCCTCCTTCCATTGCTAGTGAAGTCCTGAGAATAACTTGAGGGGGAGGTTAGTAACGGTTTTCCGGTTTGTCTAGTGATCAAACCGGATAATCGACTTTACGGTTAGAGGGTTGAAAGCCACTCTAGTGTATATAGTATAAAGTAGGATAGAAATTGATTACCTTTTGAGCTGAATGATGTCCACTATTTATAGTGTTTCCCAAATAGTGATAGGGATCCTGGGATTGCGCCAAGTGTACGGCAATGATTGAATCTCAAGGCTAAAAGCCCATTAGCTGGCTTAATGGGCCTGGCCCACGTACCAAATTAGGGTTTCTTCAGGGACACGTATGTAATTACGCGCTTCAAGGAATGTTCCAGGATTTTGTCCCGTTCCTTCGTCCGAGAAGATGTCCGATACACTGCCCATGGACCTAGGAAGGTCCGACATCCGTACGATATCGTGTGCCTTTTTTTACTTCAGATAAGCCATATGAAAACTTACGTACGGCCCGATAAGAGAGTGTCTCGCGCGTCATGTCCGATACCAAGTAATGTGTCGGACCTTTGTCTTGAGGTATCGGATCATGATACTTCGCTTGCAGCCCAGGCCGACATGCGTCTCGCGCGGTATGTCGGACACCGGTTCCGAGTAAGGCCTTTCTAGGAGTAATCTCTTTGTCGGACTAGGGCTTATATGTCGGACATGTGCGCCCTAGCCGCCGAGGTAAGTCGTCCTTTAGTTCGTACAGCGAATCCGGACATAATCCAACATTAACAAACACAACAATTCATAATACAACAGTCTATAGTAGGGAAAACATAGTCTCCTGTACCATGAAACATGCCACGAATGCGACAAGGATTATTTTCGTAAATGTTACTAATGTACCTGTTCTTTCCTCCTTTCTTTTTTGCACCTGGACCGTAGCTTCCACTACAAGGAAAACAGCTACTAGCGACGGATTGCATCCTTCGCTATACGGAGTGATCCGTCGCTATATCCCATTAGCGACGGATTATCCGTCACTAAATAGGACTCACAAAAAGTGGCGTCGCTAATCTAAAAAGCGACGGATGAATTTATTCGTCTCTATTTTTAACGACGGCTAAATTTATCCGTCTCCGTGTTCATCGTTGATGAATGTGGGGACGAATCAGATTATCCGTCGCTAAAAGTAGCAATGAATAAATTCATCTCTCACTATCCTGAGGGGCACGTGTCTGGATCTGGTGAAGGCAATTTGGTGACGGGTGAGTTTTTTCGTCTCTTGTTTTAACGACAGATAAACTTATCCGTCGCTAAAACTCTTATAATGAAAAAAAAAAATCCCTATTTTAGTAGCCAGTTTATACCCCAAACCTGTACAACCAGTTTATACCTCAATTCTGTATAATAATATGACCCATAAAATAAATTGAAAGTGGTGGAAAATCATTAATATTAACGACAAATGTTGCACGATTGCAAATTCATTGCACACGAATGTAAGGTGTCGAATATGCTACAACTAATGATAATACACAAAGATCCGGAAGGGAGTGTCACATAAACTCGGGGGGTGGTGGGTCATCGGGGACGACGTACTTCTTGAACACCAAGTCGATCGTGGCCTTGAAATCCGCCCTCATCTTCTCTTGCTCCTCTCTCATCCGAGCAACATCCTCAACCTACTTCTGGACCGTCTCCTTCAGCTGCTCGTGTTTCTGGAGGAATTGAGTGTAAGAAAATACGGTCAGAGTTACCCCAGGGTACGCAGCGGAATTTCAAAATTTTCTTAACATACAGGTTAATTGATTATGTATATGCCATATATATGTAAACACGTCAATTAGAAGACTAACCTTACTTCCAAAGCAGCTTCCAAGTCTTCGTAATAATCCGGTGTATCTTCTCCTTCGTCGAAGTCGAAGATATCTGCAATACTCTGATTATCTGCAAGACAATAAGAGTTAGTTTCCAGCTCCTAGAACCTCAACCTTGGTATCCACGGATGAACAGCCTATCAGAAGAATGCTAGGATATTCTTTGTGTGACCAAGAAGACGGGGCGGCGGTTTTCCTCCGGTGAGGGTGGCGCGCGCGTGGGGCTTATAGAGGAGGGGAGAGTTTTTATTTTCTCTAAGAAAACTGGGTATTCAACTGTGTGAATGTCTATATCAAAAACTCTCTAATAGTCTACTATATATAGTAGTCAATAGAAGCCTAAATCATAAGCAATTAGACTTCGTAAAGGAATAAGAATCTAATTCTTATCGCACTAGGAAACCAATATCAAGTCTAGATTCATTCCCAATCAAATTAAAACTCAATCAGGAAAATCTAACTTATCCCTTGGACTTCTAATAGAGGAAGGAGTCGAACTCCTTCCCCTACTCCAGCTCCTACGCGCGCGCACGCCTGTCCTACGGGAGATAGGTGGGTCCCAATTTTTGGACCCACTTATAGTTCTAAGGCAATTCAAACTTCAAGTAGATTTTGCCCATGTGCATATGTTAATTTTTAATTAACATATCCTTTCAAATCAAACCTCTATTATATCTCTAATAAGGACTGTCTGTAGGACATATACACTATCAATGAGGAGGCACATCAGGTCTCCGTTGGCGCTTCGATCCGAAAGACGAGCAACCCTGATCGACCGTTTCGGTTATGGCCTGCGACAGGTTCCCCATGCCGAAGACACGCCCCTTGTTATTGAGCTGGGAGATCTCCATGTAAATGGCCTTCCGCACCTCGGACGTAAGCTCAGGTCGGTTCTCCACCCTGGCCAGGTACTCCGCCTGAAATTTCAGAGAAACAAGTAGTCATTGAACAAGTACGTACAAAAAAAAAAAAACAAATTTACAAAAAAAATAAATAATGTAAACTTACGTACCGCGACTTTTTTGCTATGAGTCGCTTGGCAGAGCCCAAGCGATTCGCTTGGCAAGCGGTCCACTTGGCTCTGTCCAAGCGGTTCGCTTGGCAAGCTTTACTGCTGCGGATTTCTGACTTTAAAACACAATTTTCAGTTACTTTTTGATATTCAGACTTCAACATTCAAATTGTGGAGAGCACCTAGCCCCAATTTTCATCTAGAATTCTTACATTTGATTGTAATTTGCATTGGGTTGAAGATTTTGAATTTGTATCGCTTGATTCTTTCATTAACAAGCGGTGAAACTTGAGCAACATCCACCGATTGGTGACAACACGGTGGTAACTTGTATCATACGTATTCATCTTTGATTTGAATCATGTTTTCCATTGATTATTCATATGTTGTGATGTATTTCATTATGAGTATGAGTAGAAAAATCTTTTGTGTTGGTGGTAGAATGTAGAATTGATTATGCTATGGATTATGTTTATGCATACATGAGATTGTGAGTCAATCTTGCTGCACTTTGCTTCATAAGATTTATAGTTGCCTATAAAATATATTCGAATAGAGTATTGTGACAAACTCTTGGTCAATCATGGCTACAAGATTGTATGTTAGTGATTTGCAGCATGCTAGATAAATAGTGTTAGTGACAAACACGTCTAAAGTATTGATAACGATCTTTAATGACGTGTGTCTTAAATTTGCCTAGACGGTTTACTCAGTAGAACTAGTCGAAGGTTCTACGCACTGAATTTGTAAGCGTATTCGTAATTCATGCATGCCAATATTTCTACTAAGTTACCACCAACCGTTTTCCTATTTGATTACAAACAAGTGTCCCTACAAGAAAAACTGGGTTAAGTGACGCTCCCATGCGTCACTAAACAGCCCCCCATGGATCACTAAACCCATTAACGACCCATTAGCGACTCATAGGAATTGCGTCGCTAACGGGCCGGTCGCTAATTTAGTGACCCATAGAATAGGTCACTAAATTTCTTTAGTGACGCATAAAATGGGTCACTAAATTGCTGGAGAATTTTATCAAAATTAAATTCTCCTCTCCTACTGTTAGGAAACTTGTAATTTTGATGAGCAATTAACCATGCTAAATTAAGGAAAGTCCAGTAACTAGTACTCTTAAGGTCCATAGGAATTTATAATTTTAAGGACATTGTGAAAGAGGAACGTTTGCTGAAGACTTAGTGTAGGTACTAGTTAGGTGCTTTAGTTTTGCTGATGATGTACTTTGTTTACACAAACGAACTATTGAAGCACTAGAACCGTTCAGAAACTTGAAGAATTCGAAGACTGAAGACTAAAGAAGATTTCTGAAGATGGTATCTACAAAGGCACATGTTGCTAAGAAAGTGGAAGCTTCAACAACAGCTTGCATAAATGAAAATCTAAATGACAGAGTAGGTTGTGCTTGCTGAAACTGAGACTGACCACTTGCTGAAAGTACTTGCATTTGCGCTCGAACGTTCATATTTTAATTTCATTCAAATGAACATTAAATGCAAAAGTAAGCATGCGAAGAACATGAAGACTAGAAGACAAATGAAGGACGCTGCTGAAAGTACAAAAGCAAGATAGTGACATCTTAAGGAACAAAGCCTTAGAATTTAAAATTCAAACGACTACCTTGATTCACTATAAATATAGGACATCCGACAAAGAGTAGAAGTGTGTCAACAACGTGATCAAACTCTCACTTGTGCTTAACCACTCATCTTTCTTACTCTTTACTGCCTATTGATCCGTTCCAAGACTTAAAGCTTAAAAGAAAAGCTACTTGTGAAGAAGTAGAATACTCACGGCTAAGAAATTAGTTAAGTGTTCTTTCTTTCGAACAAGAATAAGTCTTGACACCAGAAACAACTTAACTTGTTTACTGCAAAGTATTCAAAGTTTTGTTTCTTAGATCACTTGTTATAGCTGAATAAGTTATACTCAAGTCATCTCATCCCAAACCTCTCTAACTGATAAACACCCTTTTTCAGGCGTGAAATTCAGGGGGAATTTATTCGAGCATAGTGTTGCTGATTATAAGTCCCAAGTTTGGTGGAGAACAAGGTTTCGTTCTCTAGTCAGGTGGGAAACGAAGCAAGTGTGCTTTGGTTTCTGTAAAATCGCTCCAGATAGGTGTTGTAAGGAACCTCAAACTTATCTTAGTGGATTCAGTCCTATAAAGGACAAAGTGGCTTAGTTGAGAGATTACGCCACTCTCAGATACCACTATAAAAATTGTTTGTGTGATTTACTTTACTGCATTTAGTTTTCAGCAAGCTTATCTATATGTACACTGTCACTTTGCTCACTTGCTGAAACTAGCACTTACTGAAAAGCACTTATTGTATAAAGACTTCCGCACTCTGTTTTTAAGTACTAGTAAAACTCGTTACTGAAAAGTAAATGGTACTTGCTGAGAAAGTTAAGTATCAGCAAACTCATTACTGAAAAGTAATAAGTCCTTGCTGAGAAAGTTTTTAAACGACGAAAGTTTGAAAAGACTATTCACCCCCCTCTAGTCTTTTCTTGTTGTTTAAAGGGACCAACAAGTGGTATCAGAGCTGGAGGTTCTTTAACCTTCAGCACTGAACCTAGATCCCCTTAGGTGCTTTTCGTAAACCACTCTCACTTGATCAGTTTGGTAGTCTTTTGCTGACATGATGTCTTTAGGAGACGCTCCCTTGCTGAAGCTGAAAAACTATGAAAAATGGCGAAACAACATGATGTTACATCTTGAGGCCATTAGTGATGGAATGGTGACTGTCATTAATGATGGACCTATCAAGATCACTAAACTTGAGAGAAACTTTCCTCACAAAACCACAGATCCTACTGGTAAGGAAACCATCTTAGGAGAACCGGTTGACATCGTCATTCTAAAACCAAGAGAGGAATGGACTTCCGAAGAAGCTAAGAGATTCCGTCTTGATGGCCAAGCAAGAAACATCATCATTCGATCAACTCCGGATACTATACAGTGCAAACTGTGGGGTGCCAAAACTGCTAAGGAAGCTTGGAAAATGGTTCAAGATCTTTGTGTTGGATCTGATAAAACCAAGGAAAACAAACTCGAAGTGCTGAAGTTAAAGTTCCAGAACTTTAAACACGGTACAAATGAGTCACTGGAAGACTTGGACTTCAGATTCACAACTCTAGTAAGTGAGATGGCTGCCTTAGGAGTTGGAAATCTTTACTCAGATTCTGAGAAGGTGACCATTATCAGAAGTCTGAACCAAGAATGGATCCATACTCAGAATTTCTACTATAATCAAGGAATGTCAAACATCACACCTACAGAGTTGTTCTCTCATCTTGCTACTGTCAACTACGAGACAAAGCAAAGAGAAAATGTGTTTGCTGAAAAATCGCAAAACATTACTCTTGCTGCAAAGCCGTCATCTTCTGAAAAGAAGAATGATAAAGAGCCTGCTGATGAAACTGCTTTAGTTGTTAAAAACATGAAGAAATTCATCAGTAAGGAGCTTGAAAGGCGAAAAGCAAAAGAGAAGCTGAAAAAGCATCTTGGTAACAACTACCATAAATACAAGAATGAGGCTAGCTCGCTGAACAAGCAGGCTCACCAAGCAAATTCCTCTGAAGAACCATCAGTTGGAAATGATCTCTGTGTTTACTGCAAAAATCCTGGACACTTCAAAGCAAATTGTCCTTTGCTGAAAAGAAGAAGAAGTTCAAAAGGGCTTTTATTGCTGAAGAAAAGAAGAAGCTTCAAGCAAAAATCGATGCGTTGTGCATTGATACCAGCTCCGAAGACAGTGAGGTAGAAAACCCAGACACTGAAGAAGAAGAATCCACTCTTGACGTAGAGATCGACAAAAAAGTTTGTGGAATAGCTATGGAAGCTTATCCAGATGTGTCAAACTACAAATTCTGCCTCATGGCTGGTCAGGTAAACAGTCCTACCTCTGACTCAGACTCAGAAAGTGAAGATGAGATTGACCTTGATAGAATTCAAGGAGAAATCGAAAGGTTTGAGAAAACTTCGAGCAAACAGCAAGAGAAACTACAGAATGCTGAAACTCTGACCAAGTAAACTACTGAAATGTATGTATTGCTGAAAGAAGAGTCAGAAAAGAAAGATGTTGAAATATTGCATCTTAAGAAGTTGATTGCTGAAGCTACAGAGAAGAATTCTCAAATGGCAATAGAATTGTAAGAATATCAGTCCTCAATTCTAAAGTTACTTGCCGAAATACAAGAAATGAAAAAGATGAAAATCAATTTCAAATCTTATGCTGATGCAAGTAATACGCTGACTGAACTAAATTCTTATATGAGAGATCCATCTCAGAAAGAAGGCTTAGGTGCAACGTATGAAGGTGATGACGTAATAATCTTGAGCAAAGACAAATCACCTATTACCTTTGTACGCGCAACTGATAGTGGTCAACCAGAACTCTATCAGATTGGTCAATCTAAGGTTGCTGAAAAATGCAATCAAGTACCTACGACCATAAAGCCCGTTGTTGCTACTCAAAGTAACAAGACTTTAAAAGGAAAACAGGTTGCTGAAAAGCAAACTGTAAAGAAAAAGGATGTTGTAAAGCATACCGCCAAACAAGTTGCTGAAAAGCAATTTGTTAAGTCAAAAGGCAAGATTACTAAAAGTAATCAGAAGACCTTTGCTGACAAACCTGAATCAAGTAAGGTTGCTGAGACAAAAGCTCAGCATTCTCCAAAAAGTGGACTCGGTTTCAAAACCAAGAAAAGTCAACATTTCATGAGTATAAGCAAAGTCAGCAAAGATACTTCAAAGAGATGAATAAAACCAAGCCTAAGAGTTCTGACAAAACTCAAAACGCCAGGGCTAGAAGGTTATAGTGTATATGTCCTAGAGACAGTCCTTACTAAGGGCATAGAGCCCTTATAGAGGGCATATATGTACTATTACACGGGTCAACGTAATATAATATATGTTTGTTGCTTTTACTATTGAGTATCGCTTTCATATCTATATTACACCAGGCATGCAGCATGTCATATCTCTATTACTGTCTGTATTGATATTAAACATGTCCCCTCGGATAGATGACCGATCACACAGATAGTGGGAGCTATGTGAGTTATCATCTATCCCAAACTCTCCCTAGTCGAGGTTCATCTCGGATGTAGGGGTCTGAATGAACCAGACGAGACTAGTATGCGTGGAAGTTATACTTGTTTGGAGCAAGTGTGAGCCGATCCCACGACCACGAAACGGATTGTTGGACAATCGAGAAACGTTCCCATAGCTGCGCATAGTTGTTCGAAGAAGGATTATCGAACAATGGAAGTACCCACCGGACACTCCCATCGATGTATACTCTACACCGAAGTGTCTATGGGAACCGGTAAGTTGTCGAAGTGATGCCAGTCGTCCTTTGTACTTACAGGACTTTATCATCACATTTGTTGCCCCATATCCTTGGTGGACCCGTCGATGTCAGCTCTGAATAAGCAGTTGACCTAAGACACGATCCAGGATTATGGTTACATACAAATGGGGATGATAAGTGATTCTGTGAAGGATCCATCTCTCAAGTGTAGCACAGGAGAGTACTGCTCATAGTCTGCATAGTTGTGTTGGTAAAGTCACTTGCCAGTGCAAATGATATATTATGATGGTCATAAGTATATCTTAGTAACCAAGCAACTCTCTGAGACGCCGTGGATGTATTATTGGGATAGACACTTCATCGATCCTAGATGCATTCGAGCAAGTCAGATGAAGGGACGTTACCATCGCCGCGTTCAGCGCAACAGACTTCGCAACGAAAGGGTTTGCTTTGAGAAGCCTCTCAAACGTCCTCATGTATTAATATTGCAAATGGAACCGTCTAGGAATTCCATGTTGCCTAGTCTAGGACTTGCTTAATACGATGAGGCCCTATGGGTCACACTATGTGGTGATTCCGTTTATCAGAATATCCTTGAAGATGGAATCGCAATTAATTTAGAATTAATTGTGATTGATGGATTATAATTGATTTGAAATTAATTATAATATTTGGTGGCTCAATTAATGATTTGGAATTATTAATTGAATTGGCTAATTAATTGTATTTTATGTAAATACAATTAAAGATTATATTTTGGAAATATAATAGAGGTTTGATTTGAAAGGATATGTTAATTTAGAATTAACATATGCACTTGGGCAAAATCTACTTGGAGTTTGAATTGCCTTAGAACTATAAGTGGGTCCCAAAATCGGGACCCACCTATTGTCCCTGGGAGAGCGCGCAGGAGCAGAGTAGGGGAAGGAGTTCGACTCCTTCCTCTATTAGAAGTCCAAGGGATAAGTTAGATTTTCCTGATTGAGTTTTAATTTGATTGGGAATGAATCTAGACTTGATATTGGTTTCCTAGTTCGATAAGAATTAGATTGTTATTCCTTTACGAAGTCTAATTGCTTATGCTTTAGGCTTCTATTGACTACTATATATAGTAGACTATTAGAGAGTTTTTGACACACAGTTCAATAGACTTTCACAGTCACTCTACCCAGTTTTCTTATAGAAAATAAAAACTCTCCCCTCTTCTATAAGCCTACGCGCGCGCCACCTCTGCCGGAGGAATCGCCGCCCCGTTTTCTTGGTCACACAAAGAATATCCTAGCATTCTTCTGATAGGCTGTTCATCCGTGGATACCAAGGTTGAGGTTCTAGGAGCTGGAAACTAACTCTTATTGTCTTGCAGATAATTAGAGTATTGCAGATATCTTCGACTTCGACGAAGGAGAAGATACACCGGATTATTACGAAGACTTGGAAGCTGCTTTGGAAGTAATGTTAGTCTTCTAATTGACGTGTTTATATATATACGACATATACATAATCAATTAACCTGTATGTTAAGAAATTTTTTGAAATTCCGCTGCGTACCCTAGGGGTAACTCTGACCGTATTTTCTTACAGTTTCAGCAACCTCTGGGACTTGAACCATTGCAACTGCTGCAGATGGTGATCAACAAGGTAAGTGTACAACAGCCGTTGCTGAAAATGCAACAGCTGCAAATGTTGCTGCTGGAGAGAAACTGGAAAAATCTAAGAAGAAAAAGAGGAAAGCTGATGATGACACTCAAACTGCAGCGTCATCAGCTGACCCCATCCCCAAGAAGAAACGGACAAAGACTTACCCAAGAAAGAAAACAATGGCTCGAAAGACCATTCCAATTGTCCATGATCTTTCGGATGATGCTCCAGGAGTTGCTGAAACACAAACACTCCAGCAGATGTTGTTGAAGTGTTTGCAGAAGCCTTCAGCAATGTTGAAGTGTTTGCAGAAGCATTCAACAATCAACTTAACGTTGATACATCTACTGAAATAAGACAACAAGGCAGTGGAAACGAAATTCCTGCCCCAGTCCCAGATATCTACATTGTAGATAATCTAGATGACCACACTCTAGAACCAGCAAGTGATATTGCTGCTGATCTGAGAAACGCAACACTTGCTGATAATGCTGCTGAAAAGATGGTTGCTGAACAAGCAACTCATCAAGTTGTTGAAACTGCAGTTACTGAAGCTGTAATTGCTGAAGAACCAGTTGCTGAGACTGCAATGGTTCAAGTCCCAGAGGTTACTGAAACTGTAAGAAAATACGGTCAGAGTTACCCCTAGGGTACGCAGCGGAATTTCAAAAATTTTCTTAACATACATGTTAATTGATTATGTATATATCGTATATATATAAACACTTCAATTAGAAGACTAACCTTACTTCCAAAGCAGCTTCCAAGTCTTCGTAATAATCCGGTGTATCTTCTCCTTCGTCGAAGTCGAAGATATCTGTAATACTCTGATTATCTGCAAGACAATAAGAGTTAGTTTCCAGCTCCTAGAACCTCAACCTTGGTATCCACGGATGAACAACCTATCGGAAGAATGCTAGGATATTCTTTGTGTGACCAAGAAGACGGGGCGGCGATTCCTCCGGCAAAGGTGGCGCGCGCGTGTGGCTTATAGAGGAGGGGAGAGTTTTTATTTTCTCTAAGAAAACTGGGTATTCAACTGTGTGAATGTCTATTGAACTGTATGTCAAAAACTCTCTAATAGTCTACTATATAGTAGTCAATAGAAGCCTAAATCATAAGCAATTAGACTTCGTAAAGGAATAAGAATCTAATTCTTATCGCACTAGGAAATCAATATCAAGTCTAGATTCATTCCCAATCAAATTAAAACTCAATCAGGAAAATCTAACTTATCCCTTGGACTTCTAATAGAGGAAGGAGTCGAACTCCTTCCCCTACTCCACCTCCTGCGCGTGCGCGCTCATGTCCTACGGGATATAGGTAGGTTCCAATTTTGGGACCCACTTATAGTTCTAAGGCAATTCAAACTCCAAGTAGATTTTTCCCATGTTCATATGTTAATTCTAAATTAACATATCATTTCAAATCAAACTTCTATTATATTTCCAAAATATAATCTTTAATTGTATTTACATAAAATACAATTAATTAGCCAATTCAATTAATAATTCCAAATCATTAATTGATCCACTCAATATTATAATTAATTCCAAATCAATTATAATCCATCAATCACAATTAATTCCACATTAATTGCGATTCCATCTTCAAGGATATTCTGATAAGCTGAATCACCACATAGTGTGACCCATAGGGCTTCATTGTATTAAGCAAGTCCTAGACTAGGCAAAATGGAATTCCTAGACGGTTTCATTTGCAATATTAATACATGAGGACGTTTGAGAGGTTTCTCAAAGCAAACCCTTTCGTTGCGAAGTCTGTTGCGCTCAACGCGGCGATGGTAACGTCCCTTCATCTGACTGACTCGAATGCATCTAGGATCGATGATGTGTCTATCCCAATAATACATCCATGGGCGTCTCAGGAAGTTGCTTGGTTACTAAGATATACTTATGACCATCATAATATATCAATGCACTGGCCAGTGACTTTACCAACACAACTATGAAGACTATGAGCAGTACTCTCCTGTGCTACACTTGAGAGATGAATCCTTCACAGAAACACTTATCATCCCCATTTGTATGTAGCCATAATCCTGGATCGTGTCTTAGGTCAACTGCTTATTCAGAGCTGACATCGACGGGTCCACCAAGGATATGGGGCAACAAATGTGATGATAAAGTCCTGTAAGTCCAAAGGACGACTGGCATCACTTCGACAACTTACCGGTTCCCATAGACACTTTGGTGTAGAGTATACATCGACGAGAGTGTCCGGTGGGTACTTCAATTGTTCGATAAACCTTCTTCGAACAACTATGCGCAGTTATGGGAACGTTTCTCGATTGTCCAACAATCCGTTCCGTGGCCGTGGGATCGGCTCACACTTAATCCAACAAGTATAACCTCCACGCATACTAGTCTCATCTAGTTCATTCAGACCCCTACATCCGAGATGAACCTCGACTAGGGAGAGTTTGGGATAGATGATAACTCACATAGCTCCCACTATCTGTGTGATCGGTCATCTATCCGAGGGGACATGTTTAATATCAATACAGACAAATAGAGATATGACATGTTGCATGCCTAGTGTAATATAAGTATGAAAGCGATACTCAATAGTAAAAGCAACAAACATATATTATATTACGTTGACCTGTGTAATAGTACATATATGCCCTCTATAAGGGCTCCATGCCCTTAATAAGGACTGTCTCTAGGACATATACAATATCAATCTCCCACTTGGACTAGAGCCAGTCACCTTTATGCCTAATACCCAGATTAGCATAATGTCTTAAGTGGACTTCCACTGATAAGACCTTGGTGAAAGGATCTGCCACGTTGTCCGTGGTAGAGACACGTTCTATACTAACTTCTCCTCTATCAATAATCTCACGTATAACGTGATATTTTCTAAGTACATGTTTGTTCTTGTTTGTAGATCTAGGCTCCCTAGCTTGAGCGACGACGCCCGTATTGTCACAATAAATCGTTATTGGACTAGGAGCAGGAACAACCCTCAATTCCTTCAAGAACTCTGAAATCTAGACAGCTTCTTTCGATGCTTCTGATGCAGCAATGTACTCGGCTTCTGTGGATGAGTCAGCAACCGTGGCTTACTTAGAACTCTTCAAACAGACAGCTCCTCCGTTCAATTTGAATACGTATCCTGTCTGTGACTTAAAGTCATCAGGATCTGATTCAAATCCAGCGTCGACATCCCATACATCTTTAATTCTGGTTCTCCACCAAACACCAAGAACATCTCTTTAGTCCGTCGAAGGTACTTAAGAATGTTCTTTACAGCAGTCCAATGAGGTACTCCTGGATTCTGTTGGTGTCGACAAGTGACACTAAGCGCATATGCCACATCGGGCCTTGTGCAATTCATTGCATACATTATAGACCCTACTGCCGAAGCATAGGGCACACGACTCATTGCATTTCTTTCTTCATCAGTTTTAGGACCATCCTTAACTGATAAGACAATCCCATGCCTAGCTGGGAGAAAGCCTCTCTTTGAGTCATCCATCTTATAACGCTTCAGTATTTTGTCGATGTAGGTGGACTGTGTGAATCCTAACATCCTCTTGGATCTATCTCTAAAGATCTTGATCTCTAGGATGTAGTTCGCTTCACCCAAGTCCTTCATTGAGAAGGTACTTGATAACCAAACTTTAGTCTCTTCTAGCATAGAGACATTGTTTCCCATGATCAAAATGTCATCAACATAAATGATCATGAAAACGACTCCCTTGTCGCTGTGCCTAGCATAGACACAGGGATCTTCCTTGCTTCTGATGAAGTCAAATGATTTGACAGTTTCATCAAAGCGGATATTCCAGCTCCTTGACGCTTGCTTTAGCCCATAGATGGATCTTTGTAATTTGCATACAGCAGTTGGCCTGGTTTATACTAATAAAACCTTTCGGCTGTACCATATAGACCTCTCCTCAAGGTTTCCATTGAGGAAGGCAATCTTTACATCCATCTGCCAGATCTCATAATCATAGTAGGCAGCTATCGCAAGTAGAATATGAATGGACTTCAATTTTGCTACCGGTGAAAAGGTTTCATCGTAATCGATGCCATACCTTTGCGTGTAGCCTTTCGCCACAAGCCTAGCTTTGTGCGTTTGTACCTTGCCATCGGCATCTGTCTTTCGTTTAAAGACCCATTTGCACCCAATAGGTCTAACCCCTTGGGGCAAGTCTACCAAGTTCCAAACTTGGTTCTGGTACATGGAGTCCATTTTCAATTCCATGGCCTCTTGCCATTTGTCTTGAGTCAATATCAATTATTGCCTCTTTGTAGGTCTTGGGATCTTCCCGATCTGATAAGCCGACATCAAGTTCACTGATGTTTTCTATCATAAGGCTTTGCTTCTGAGGTCCTTTTAGGATCCTCTTCGACCTACGGAGCTCGACTGGTTCTGGTGATTTTCTTTTCTGGCTTCGTGTAACACGAACATTATCAATGGGTATTGATGCAGCTGGTCGCGCCCCGCGACCCTGTTCCCTTGCGGGAGGCTGCTCTTGTGCAACTTGTTGCACAGGTTGGTTGACAACGGGTTCTATTGATGTGGTTTCAACTGTTGATCTAATCATAGGACTCCCACTGACTATGACATGCCTAGCAAGTGTCATATCATTACCCTTGTCTGCTTCGACAGCTCCCACTGAACTTGAGTCCAAATCAGAAGATTTAGAGAACTCATGTTCGCGCGTGTCAAAGTCTTGAATTTCTTCAAGTTCTATCATGTCATCTAACCTCTCTTCTTCGAGGTATTCAGCTTCTAAAAACTTGACGTTTCTAGATACGATCACCTTGTGCCTCTCGTCTGACGAGGATAGCCTATGAAATATACTTTGACACCCTTGGCATCTAACTTATCAGTGAGCATCAGTTTGACTATCGCAGGACAGCCCCAAGGTCTAAGATAGCCCAGTGAGGGCTTCTTTCCCTTCCATAACTCATAAGGAGTTTTCTCCACTGATTTAGATGGTACACGGTTCAGAATGTAGATTGTAGTTTGTAGTGCATATCCCCACAGATATTTTGGAAGAGTCGAGAATCCAATCATTGATCTCACCATGTCTAACAGGGTTCGATTCCTTCTCTCAGACACACCATTTAACAGTGGTGTTCCAGGAGGAGTCCATTGTGATTGAATTCCATTTTCCTTCAAGTAGTCGGTAAATTCTTCACTAAGGTATTCACCTCCTCGATCTGATCGAAGAGTGACTATCCTTAGGTTCAATTCATTCTCGGCCTCATTCCTAAACTCCTTGAATTTCCCAAAAAGGTCTCAGATTTATTCTTCATAAGATAAATATATCCATACCTTGAGAAATCGTCAGTAAAGGTAACGAAGTAAGGATAACCCCCACGCGCATGGACTTTAAAAGGTCCACATACATCGGTATGTATGAGCTCTAAGCAGCGAGTGGCACGAACACCTTGTCCAACAAAAGGTTCGTTCGTCATCTTACCCTTAACACATGATTCACATGTACCATATGATTCAAAATCAAATGATTCTAAGTAGTCCAACTTCCTTAGTCTTTGAATTCGTGTTTCATTGATATGGCCTAGCCAACAATGCCATAGATAAGATGGATTATTCTTCCTACTTGAAGACGATTGTTTGTTATGTATTTGAAATAAAGGTAGACTACTTTGCAAAAAATATATAAACCATTCACTAAGCGAGCTTTTCCATAATACTGGTCATTTAATGAAAAATAACAAGTATTAGGAAAAACCCAAATTGTCCAACAATGGAATGGAAACAATATTTCTAACAATGGATGGAACAAAATAAACATTATCAAGTTCTAAACATTGTCCTGAAGGTAAATCTATCTTGCAGCGTCCAACGCATTTGGCTTCAGCTTGATTGTCGTTCCCAACATGCAAGTCGATTACACCTTGCTTGACTAGCTTGTGTTCAATTAGCCCCTGCACATTTTTACAAATGTGCGAGCCACAAGCTGTATCTAATACCCAACCATTGGAGTCAAAAGTAGTCATGTTCATTTCAATAACAAACATACCTGAGCTAGAAGCCGGCGGCTTCTTAGCTTGATCTGCCCTTAGCTTAGGGCAATCTCTCTTCCAATGCCCTTTCTGCTTACAGAAAAGACATTCATCTGTGTGTACCGTTCCGCTCCTCTTGAACCTCCTTTTCTGGTTCAGACGCTTAGGCTTATCACTCGAAGTGTTAGCCTTGGCTCCTGACTTTCCCTTACCTTTAGCACCTTTGTTTCTCGGTTTTGGGTTAGATGGTTGCCTAACAAGCATGATCGAATTTTCCTTCTTAGGAAGAGTTTGATCATATGTCTTCAGCAGATTATGAAGTTCAGGCAGTGTTACGTCCTTCGCATTCATCGTGTAGTTAATGATGAACTGCGAATACGAACTCGGCAATGATTGAAGGACAAAGATCACCATGATCATGTTCTCTAGCTTAACGCCGGCATCGGCAAGCTTTTCAAACAGACCAATGATGCAACGGAATTTGTCAGACTCAGTTACAAGCAAATAAATTTGTTATTTAGCCAAAGGCAATTCACAACTACAACGAAAACCGTAGTGTAGCAGTAGAATGACCTCGAGTGTCATTCTCTAAGGACTATAACTAGCTTTATCTAATTTAATTAAAGAATATAAAACAGCAGACGGTATAGCAAAGGTTTTTCTAACAGATAATGGAGATTGGTGATAGTATGGTCCTTCAAAGCATAACAGGTTAATAATCATGCGTAAATTCCTCGGTCTTGCATGGAGATCTTTGATCAATCAATTGTCCTGTTGTAATTATCACACACTACGAAGATATAGATAATGACAAGTCAAACACTATTGTCCCATTGTGTTCCGTAATTATTCAACACTATGAAGATATAGATATGCATAGGTCAACAAGGGTCCAACTGTGCATAATAATTAATAAACATACGAGGATATAGGTTGCGTCTGATCAACGAAATAAAACAATAACACGGAGTATAATGCGCGATATATCCATTAGCATGATTATCAACCCTTCGCTAAGAACTCACATACTACCACCAACGATAAGTTTAGCTACTCATAGTTGTCATGCAATCAACAGAAATCATAGAAGAAAACATGTTGAAAGATATATAAAAATAAGTAGAAAAACTGTAAGATACAATGTTACCGAAGGTTGTCAATCTCCGAAGAATCGCAATGTTACAAGCTCCAAACTGCTATGAAAAAGTACCTCCTAAGCTACGAACCCCCAGAACAGCCTCTAGGAAGTTCCTACCTAAAACTACAGAGAAAGGTGAGAGAATAGGTCTGGAAAAGTATGAATTTCGGAGAAAAACTGAGAAACTATATATAGGCCTCGAATTTGTGTGGGGCGAAGGGCCCCAAACACCGGGCGATTCGCCCGGGAGTAAAATTCGCGGAATTCCACTTTTCGACCCGTTTTTGGATTTCTTCCCCTTTTCAGACTCGGTTTCTGACTTCTAGTGGCCTTCTAACCTCCAAATTCGACCCCTAGACTCCAAATCCTATCCGGAAACTTTTAGATACTCCAAATAGGCTTCTGGAACACCAATTCCTTGTCAACTTCAATATAATTTCCCGGAAATCCTCATTTTTCAACCAAAACTTGTAAAATAAAAACTAAAGGGAAACGTGACACTATTCTAATAAAATGCACTAAAGTATAGCTAAATTAACATAGAGGATAGCTAAAATAGGTGAAAAAGACTCAAATGAAAGTGTAAAATACACATTCATCAAACTCCCCAAACCGAACCTTTGCTTGTCCTCAAGCAACTAAGCTAGACTCTAATGCAAAACACAATGCAACACATAAAATGGAGTCTCATGCCAAATAAAATGAACTAATCTAATGAATCTATCAAATAACATATGAACAAAAACCATATAAATCAAAGCATGAATATAGGTTGAAGAATACCTCCATTGACTTATACACATCCACATAAGCACTTATGTCAAGACAAGATAGTCTCTCGTAACATTCTCTACCTGGACCTAGTCAGTGACGACGTAATGAAGCATGCTAAGATACGAATGGTTGTCCCGTGCCTATGAAACTGAGGACTTACTATTATTCACCAAGTTTAAGACTTTCCCTCAAAGAGGTCGAACCAGTACTGGCTCTCATCAAACGAAGGAGGGTTCCCTATAAAAGATAACACTCCCCTATTCTACCCATCTCTCAAGTAAAGTCTTAAGCTATTCACCACTTCCTGAATGGCAGGACGAGGGTGGTCTAGAACAGATGACACTCAAAAAGAAAAGACAAAAAATAGAAAATTACAACACGATTACGAATATTACAAGAATTGGAAAATGAGACATAACACTTTGCTAAACTGCTATCTGGCTTTCTTTTTTTGGACCCTTCTTTGCTTTTTTGGGGTCTTTTCTCTTTTTTTCTTTCCAGTTTCTTTTTTTCTTTTTCTTTTCTTTTTTCCTGGAATTTTTCTTTCTTTTTTTTTTCGATTTTTTTTAGCCAGCAGTAGCATAACAAAAAGAGAAAAAGTGGCTCACACGACTTTCCCAAACCTACTCGAAAGAATAGGTTGGAGTACAAAATTTACGGAAAAGGAAAAATAAACTCACGATACGGGAATGAAAAACGAAAAACAAGTCTAATGATGGTGTAACCCCCTCCCCAAACCTATTCGGAAGAATAGGTTATAAACAAAGGATCACACAACCTCACACTACCTCCTTCCTAGGCATTTAGCAATCTCAAAGCATGGTGAAGATTTGTTGCCTCTTAGGTACATAATTACTCGGGAAAACAACCATAAGGCCGTAACATGCATCGTCCTATTATAAAGGCCTTCGTGAACCGCAGTAGAGAAAACACCACTAAGTGATGTCGAGACTACCAAGCTTAACTAAGTGCAATACATAAATGTGACAAGCCAAGCGAGAAAAACCTCAAACAAACATAGTGATGAAGCATACGATTAATGGAATAGTTAGATAATCTACCCAATAAAAAGTCTAAAAATTCGGCAAAAGACTCCATATAAAACATGCAAGACTATCCTAGGATGAATGTAGTGAATGCAACCTAAAAAATCTAAGAAAGCAGTAAACGTGCAAATGCAGATGCAAACAAAGAACAAGATACTAATTAACACAAACCCAAACAATACTTAACATCACGGTTCACATCCCATCCCTCTTAAGATTCTTAAGCTAGCCCCTAGCAAAAGAGAATGAGTAATAAGAAGTGATACTAGATGTTACCGAATGGTTTGGCCTCGGTCGGCTGAGAGTGGACATGAGAAAAGACTAATCATCGGGATGGTAATCCCCATAAAAGTTCCTCCACATGTCAGACAGGAGATCATTGGATTGTTGTAGGGCCTCCTGTTGCTGCTGGATGAGCTGTTGCTGCTCCCACCTTTGTTGCCTATCCTCACGGCGATGCTCCTCGAATGTCTCGCAGTCGCGGTTGCGCTAGGCAATGTGCCCGTCGAGGTCCTGTCGCAGTCCTTGGACAGAAGTGGTCAAGACTGCAGTACAAGCATCGGCTCTATCGAAACGGTCATCGAGGTAGGTCCGGAATTCAGAGAAGTCAAATCCTCTAGACCCCTGTGGTGCTCGAGGTGGTGCATGCGGTGCTCGATGGACAAATGGGATATCCGGGATAGGGGCTTGGCCATCATCAGCCTCCATAGCATCCTCATAATCATTCTCATTATCGGAATCGCTCGATTGGAAGGGTGCTTCCACATCAGCAGCGGCGGCCGTGGGGTTCTTCAACTAATACCTAGCCAGCTGCACCCCAATAGTCGAGGGTGAAAGGGCAGCGACCTCGCAATCCCCCTCGTCAATGTCATCGACCCCATGATATTTGCAGTAGACAGTGATGAAGCTCGGAAAGATGAATGGCTTCTTCTTCTTTTCCCAGTGGCGCTCATACTCTTCATACATGATGTGCCCAATGTCGATCCGATGTCTGTCTATCAAACAGTAGAGGAGCTCGGCGTAGTAGGGCTGAATCCATGATTCATTCTTCCTAGGGATCAAGTTGAAGATGCAAAATTTCATCATCACCTTAGCTTCAATGCTAAGGTCTCTCTGACTGATCCGTGTAGGTTCTCCCCCGATTTCTGGATATCTGTACTCCCTGTGGCAGATCACGTCCGTAATATGTCTTCCTATCCCCCTAGAGGCCCTCGAATACAGGTAGGCATGGTCGCTCCCTGTGAACTCCTGATGCCCAAAATGGATGAATGATGAAATGGTCTTTGGTGTCCATGGTATTATCTGGCCTCGAACTAGTACCCCATTCTTCTCCTCGAGATCTGTGTATCCAATGTAGAACTCTTGGAGGAGGCTCTCGTCGTACCCCTTGAACCTGTTGGAACTGTACCAAACCCAATTCCTTCTTGACGCCAATCGTGATAGCGTCCTATACCCAGCCGTATCAGCTGCTGCCTCCGGGATATCAATCCTCCTGTCTGGAATGATCGATCTTCCCTCTTTGGCTAGCTCCGCTTCTAGCCTTTGAAGCACCTCTATCGCAGCTAAAGACATCTCGTACATGTGGTGAGAAGGTTGGGAGCTTGATGCTACTCCCTTCCCCTTTCTGCTCGAGCCATCTCTCCTCGATCTTGGTGCCATGATTCCTACAAACAGCAATTAGTATCTTGTACGACGCAAAGCATACCCATGCATATGTAAATGTACGAGCGAACAAACGAGCAATATCTTCAATAATCCAACTCCTCAAAAACCCAATGTCTAGTCTAGCTATTTCAACACGCAACATATCAATGTAACTACTACAATAACATATCACATTATGCTCTTGCTAAACAACAAATGCCTCGAATCACAAGGCTCAATTCACACCATAGTAACAAAAACTCCAACAACATAAATCCCCAACTCCATCAATCATGCATTCTACCATTATATCCATCAATATAATATCAACAAACACATGTTTAAGCATGGAATGAAAGTATGAGATACCTTTCCTAACAAGATATATCATCTAATAGCAAAAATCTCAAATCAACAAACCAAGCCTAATTGAACATGCAATTGAAAATGAATAACGATTCTAATCACATAAATCATCAACCCATACATCATACAAGCTTAAATGAAGCATAAATCAAAAAAAACCCCAAATTTGAAAAATTAGGGTTCATGTCAGATTACCTCAAATCCGGAGATTGAATGAACTAGGAAGAGATTTGTTTGGATGAAAAGAAAGAGCATGTAACGGGCTTCGATTGAAGCTAAAGAACACAAAATTTGGTGGAAATATGAAGAAGTTATGAAGGTTTGAAGATATTTTGAAAATGGAGGAAATTTTGGAGTTAAGATGATGAAAATGGAGAAAAATGAGAGGATGGGGAGGAATCCCCGTTTTTTATTCACTGCAGGTCGTGGGGCGATTCGCCCCACGCCTGGGGCGAATCGCCCAGTGCGGGGCGAATCGCCCCGCGCGCGCGCTCTGGAGCGTACGGCGATTCGCCCCCACCTCCTGAGGTGGGGAGACGATCGTTTCGAAATAAAATGCGGTTTTTAGTCCCCGAAAACCATTTTTCTCAAAAAATCACTCGAAAAATCTCACTCAAACATAACATAAGCACATATGACACAGAGATGAACAAATTCACATATGAAAAGCAAATTGTTCAAGTATGAATGCATGCAATAAAGCGGTAAAGAAAGCGATAAAAACCCCGGGTTGCCTCCCGGATAGCGTCATTGTTTAAAGTCTTTGACTCGACTCCTGTCTGTGCCTAGCTCTTCCTCTTAAGGGTACTAGATTTCCCCTTCACGGATCTCCTCCTCATGCCTTGAACCTGTGAATAAGAATGAACATAGACATTAAGACCACTGTAGTCAATAGTGTGAGAAGTATTGGGTGGATCAGGCTGATCAGATATGGCTCGCAACACATGTTGCTTGCCATCCACTTCTATAGTGCAAGTCCTTTGGTAGATATCCATTACGGAGCGTAGCTTAGTCAAGAACGTTCGCCCCAAGAGAATGACATCCCCCGTCCCAGGTGTAGACGCCGGCATAACTACAAAATCGGTGTATACGGAAGCTTCACCAATTTTGACCAATACATTCTTCACAACGCCTTTGGGTTTCACAAAGGATCCATCCGCCAGTTGCACAATAGCCTTATGCACAGATAGTTTTCCAAGGCTACTCTTCTCGAACACATTCAAAGGGAGCACATTAGAGTAGGATCCCGTGTCTAGTGTGGCACGGACACCTTCAAGTTCCCCAATCCCGACCTTAACATCGAAACTTTGAGGGAGTGGCTCGGGATCCTCTTGCTCCTCTTCATTCTCGTTAGCACCAAGGTCCTTCTCTTCTTCCTCAGCCTGTGGGGGCACTTCCCCCTCGCAACTCTCGCACTTAGCAACCTTCTTGATGGTGATTTCAACAGGTAGATCACCCACCAAGGTAATGGACATCGACTTCTCAGTGTTGCTTGGCAGTTTGCCTTGTTCCCTACTTGCTCCTCGGTCGATCAACTCTTGCATCTTTTGATGGGCAAGCCTAGTGCTCTCTTCCAACCTATCAAGCCTTGCCCTAGTCTTCTCAGAATCTTCTTCATAACGTTAGAGAAAACTTTGGGTGTGATCAACCATCTTTTGCAAATTCTCCATCAATTGAGCCGACTTCGACTTCGGTGGCTCTTTCAGAGCAGGGTTTTCGCAGTGATCATTATCATAGTTTAGCCTACTACGGTCTTGGTTAGGGCCATCAGTTTGGCTAGCCGGTGCATATCCTTGATTGTTTCGTAATCCTCTTCTCCAAAATCCACCTCGAGGATTCCTACTGTCTTGTCCGTAGCTAGCTTCTTGAGTACCAAACTCCGTAGCAAAGGCTTCCTCTTCGCCTCTTTGAACCCAGTTGCCATCATCATACGCAAGCTCCGATCTACACATATGAGCCCCATGCCCATAGTTCTTGCCTATTCGGCATACTTCGTTCGAAACAGTTGTTCCAGTGGCGCTCTTGAGGACTTCCTTCAATTCGTTGGTAAAGCACTCGAATTGATCCCCATTCCCCCTATACATTGGGGCTTCTTGAGTCGGTGGAGCTTCAGGTCCACGTCTCCTAACCATCGCTCTTGGGTCCTTGAACTGCGAACCTTTAGCAAGCCTTTCGAAAACTGCCCTGACGGCTTCTGCGGTTTCCTCCCAAATATTGCCTCGGCACTGGAAATCCACCACTTGTTGGTTCTCGAAGGTTAGTCCATTGTAGAAGTGTTGGACTAGGTCAGAAAGCTCAAAACCATGGTGAGGGCACTTGTTCATGAGATCTTGGAACCTCTCAAACGCGGTGTAGATGGTCTCATCATAGTCCTGCTTGAATCCAGTGATTTGCGCCTTTAGCGCGGTAGTCAAGGTGTGAGGGAAGTATTTTTCCATGAAAGCTGAAAAAACCTTCTCCCAAGTGTCCAGCGAGCCTGCTGGTAGAGAACTCAACGATGACTTGGCTCTGTCGCCAAGCCCCATAGCAAAAACCTTCATCCGTAACTCATCCGTTGTTATTTCAGCTCCGGGTCGTGGGAGTACCCCATCACATCTTCCCTTGCTAAGCCATAGAACCTTGGAAGTTGTTGGAACGCGTGGTTCTTGATTTCCGGATCTTGAGTTGCAGACGAAAGAACAATCGCCGGTCCCCTCATACGATCCTTGGTGGGTTGAACCCATGCTTTTAGTGGTCTAGCTTCTGCCATTCCGTCGATTTCCTTGAAAAGACTGTGTAGAGATTCAGAGAAATCGGTATCCTCTATTTCCTCTAGTGCACGCCTTTGAAGTAGTCGCCTTCTTTGGTGGTAGACTCTGTCGATCTCAGCAATTGAATCAGCAAGCGGTGTTCCTCTAGATCGTGTATGTGGCATACACTATCTGTAACAAACTAGGAAAGCAGTATCAGAGAGAGATTAAAAAGGAAAACTAAAACTAATAGAATTAGGAATTGAATGCTGAAAATATAAACAAATTAAACAGAAAAAAGGAGTATAGTCCCCGGCAGCGGCGCCAATTTGATGCAACGGAATTTGTCAGACTCAGTTACAAGCAAATAAATTTTTTATTTAGCCAAAGGCAATTCACAACTACAACGAAAACCGTAGTATAGCAGTAGAATGACCTCGAGTGTCGTTCTCTAAGGACTATAACTAGCTGTATCTAATTTAATTAAAGAATATAAAACAGCAGACGGTATAGCAAAGGTTTTTCTAACAGATAATGGAGATTGGTGATAGTATGGTCCTTCAAAGCATAACGGGTTAATAATCATTCGTAAATTCCTCGGTCTTGCATGGAGATCTTTGATCAATCAATTGTCCTGTTGTAATTATCACACACTACGAAGATATAGATACTGACAAGTCAAACACTATTGTCCAATTGTGTTCCGTAATTATTCAACACTACGAAGATATGGATATGCATAGGTCAACAAGGGTCCAACTGTGCATAATAATTAATCAACATACGAGGATATAGGTTGCGCGTGATCAACGAAATAAAGCAATAACACGGAGTATAATGCGCGATATAGCCATTAGCATGATTATCAACCCTTCGCTAAGAATTCACATACTACCACCAACGATAAGTTTAGCTACTCATAGTTGTCATGCAATCAACAGAAATCATAGAAGAAAACATGTTGAAAGATATATAAAAATAAGTAGAAAAACTGTAAGATACAATGTTACCGAAGGTTGTCAATCTCCAAAGAATCGCGATCTTACAAGCTCCAAACTGCTATGAAAAAGTACCTCCTAAGCTACGAACCCCCAGAACAGCCTCTGGGAAGTTCCTACCTAAAACTACAGAGAAAGGTGAGAGAATAGGTCTGGAAAAGTATGAATTTCGGAGAAAAACTGAGCAACCATATATAGGCCTCGAATTTGTGTGGGGCGAAGGGCCCCACACACCGGGCGATTCGCCTGGTGTGGGGCGATTCGCCCCACGTCCCGGGCGATTCGCCCGGGAGTAAAATTCACGGAATTCCGCATTATCGACGCGTTTTTGGATTTCTTCCCCTTTTCGGACTCGGTTTCTGACTTCTAACCTCCAAATTCGACCCCTAGACTCCAAATCCTATCCGGAAACCTTCAGATACTCCAAATAGGCTTCTGGAACACCAATTCCTTGTCAACGTCAATATAATTGCCCGGAAATCCTCGTTTTTCAACCAAAACCTATAAAATAAAAACTAAAGGGAAACGTGACACTATTCTAATAAAATGCACTAAAATATAGCTAAATTAACATAGAGAATAGCTAAAATAGGTGAAAAAGACTCAAATGAAAGTGTAAAATACACATTCATCAACCAATCATTTTGAGAACATGCTCAGACATGTTCCCTCCACTGAGCTTGCATCTGTGTATATCTTTGATCAAATCAAATTCAACACTTCTAGATGTCGTCTTCAAGAGCGACTCAAGATGCCTCAGCATCTCATACGGCAACATGCTTTCATGTTGCCTCTGCAGCTCATTGCTCATTGCCGCCAGCATAATACACTGCGCGGATCTAGCATCCTCAAGATGCTTATCAGACTTTGCCTTGTTGGCTTGATTCCAAGCAGCAACCTGATCGGCAGTCTGATTTTCGGGGCACACGGGAATGACCTCGTCCAAGACGTACTCAATCTTTTCGTACCTCAGCACCAAACGTATATTCCTGATCCAATCTAGGAAGTTTGGTCCGGTCAAAATTTGCTTCTCTAAGACAGCACGGAGCGAGATGCTCGCCATTTCTAATATCCTAAGGAGAAATAATATAGAACAAAAATAATAAATCAACTATTGAAATATTATTTCTAAATACACAGTGAACATAACTAAATAACAAGGTCCTTTAGCTGTTCAGCTCCCACTATTTTCACATATGCTTGCCCCCACAACAAACATACGGGTAATGTCCAACAAGTTACCGTAGTGGCCAAGATCCAAATCCATACTATGCTATACTCCAACCGGGGCTGGTCGCATAGCATAATATGACCGGTAGGACTATCCAATTGCGGCAACTCTTGGTTGTTAAATCTAATTTAACCCGATGCCCTACATATTGTACCTATCGAGGTCGCTAGATACAATATGCAGTAAGTCATAACCATAGGCTTACTCTAATCTGACGATCACTACGAGTCTGTAAGACGAGGTCGCCAATACAAGGAAACGCAATGAAAGTTCAGAATTAAAGCACCCTATGGAAAGCATCTCAGAAATACATACATATATATATTTTTGTACTTATATTGGTTGGGGCTTGTAGCTTGAGGGTTGTCATCAGTCATCTACAAACAAACAAGATCCAAACGTGATGAATGTGTATTTTACACTTTCATTCGAGTCTTTTTCACCTATTTTAGCTATCCTCTATGTTAATTTAGCTATATTTTAATGCATTTGATTAGAATAGTGTCACGTTTCCCTATAGATTTTATTTTACAGGTTTTGGTTGAAATTCGAAGAATTCCGGGCCATTATATTGAAGTTGACAAGGAATTGGTGTTCCAGAAGCCTATTTGGAGTATCTGAAGGTTTCCGGATAGGATTTGAAGTATAGGGGCCGAATCTGGAGGTTAGAAGGCTACTAGAAGTTAGAAACCGAGTCCGAAAAGGGGAAGAAATCCAAAAACACGTCGAAAACGCGGAATTCCGCGAGAAAAACTCGGGGGCGAACCGCCGGAGAGCTGGGGCGAACCGCCCCGTGGTTTTTCGGGGCCTATATATAGTTGCTCAGTTTTCTCCGAAAATCATATATTTCCAGACCTACTTTCTCACCTCTCTCAATAGTTTTAGGTAGGAACTTCCCGGGGCCTGTCCTGGGAGTTCCGTAGCTTAGGAGATACTTTTTCATAGCAGTTTGGAGCTCTTAGGATCGCAATCATCCGGAGATTGACAACCTTCGGTAACTTTGTATCTTACAGTTTTATTCTACTTATTTTATTATATTCTTTCAACATGTTTTCTTCTATGATTTCTGTTGATTGCATGCCTATTATGAGTAGCTAAACTTATCATTGGTCGTAGTATGTGAATTCTTAGCGAAGGGAAGATAATCATGCTAATGGCTATATCGCGCATTATACTCCGTGTCATTGTTTTATTTCGTTGATCAGGCACGGCCTAAATTCTCGTATGTTGTATTAATTATTATGCATGTTTGGACACTTGTCGACCATCAGACCAATTATCTTCGTAGTGTTGAATAATTACGGAACACATTAGGACAATAGTGATTGACATGTCAGACCAATTATCTTCGTAGTGCTTAATATTTGCAACAAGACACTAGATTGATTCAAAGATCTCTATGCAAGACCGAGGAATTTATGCATGATTATCGACCCGTTATGTTAAGAAGGACCATACTATCACCAATCTCCATTATCTGCTAGAAACCCCCTTTTGCTATCTGTTTGCTGTTTTTATATTCTAAATTAGATTTGATAAAGCTAGTTATAATCCTGAGAGAACGACACTCGAGTCATTCTACTGCTACACTACGGTTTTCGTTGTAGTTGTGGATTGCCTTTGGCTAATTACAAATTTATTTGATCCGTTCGCGTTGGAACACGACACCAGCGCGTTCATCACCAGCATAATACACTGCGCAGATCTAGCATCCTCAAGATGCTTATCAGACTTTGCCTTGTTGGCTTGATTCCAAGCAGCAACCTGATCGGCAGTCTGATTTTCGGGGCACACGGGAATGACCTCGTCCAAGACGTACTGAATCTTTTCGTACCTCAGCACCAAACGTATATTCCTGATCCAATCTAGGAAGTTTGGTCAGGTCAAAATTTGCTTCTCTAAGACAGCACGGAGCGAGATGCTCGCCATTTCTAATATCCTAAGGAGAAATAATGTAGAACGAAAATAATAAATCAACTATTGAAATATTATTTCTAAATACACAGTCAACATAACTAAACAACAAGGTCCTTTAGCTGTTCAGCTCCCACTATTTTCACATATGCTTGCCTCCACAACAAACATACGGGTAATGTCCAACAAGTTACCGTAGTGGCCAAGATCCAAATCCATACTATGCTATACTCCAACGGGGGCTGGTCGCATAGCATATTATGACCGGTAGGACTATCCAATTGCGTCACGCAACTCTTGGTTGTTAAATCTAATTTAACCCGATGCCCTACATATTGTACCTATCGAGGTCGCTAGATACAATATGCAGTAAGTCATAACCATAGGCTTACTCTAATCTGACGATCACTGCGAGTCTGTAAGACGAGGTCGCCAATACAAGGAAACGCAATGAAAGTTCAGAATTAAAGCACCCTATGGAAAGCATCTCAGAAATACATACATATATATATTTCTGTACTTATATTTGTTGGGGTTTGTAGCTTGAGGGTTGTCATCAGTCATCTACAAACAAACAAGGGCGCCGCCTACCCATCATGCATGAGCGGTCTACACGTAATGGATGCCGCCTATCCATTCTAGTTCTAAACGCGGTCAAGCACATAATGGGTGCCGCCTACCCATACATAAAATATGCGGTCCGACATATAAGAGGGCGCCGCCTACCCTCGCATGCATAGCGGTCGAACGGAAAGTAAAATACTTGGTATTTAAACATGCATTGTCAAACAATATCGAGCAAACAAAACAACTAGTAGCCTATGTGGATGCCAAATGACTTCATAATTTCATTATGAAAATTATAATCCCATACTTATAATCTCTATGAAATAATTGAAAATTTGGACTAGATTGAAAAATTGAAAATTCTATTGACCAAGTAGCAATTTTCGAAAACCCGAAGGACTTAATTGTAATTTTTGAAACCTTGGAGGTGTTAAATCTAAAATTCAAAAGTAGAAGGACTAATTTGCAATAAACAATAAATTGATAAATTACAAATAAGCCCTTTAACTTTATACTAATTAAATTTAATCCCTCTAGTTAAAAACAATTACAATTAAATCATATTTATATTCCAAATATAAAATTCAATCCTCAAAATTTTCAAAATTCGATTTGGGTCCAACCCGGAAAAATATATATATATTAAAACATGGGACGGGATCTAGTCCCGTCCCCTACCGTGCCTGCGGCCGCGGGCGCCCGGCGCCTGCGGCACGGGCGCCGCAGCCGCAGGCGCCCGGCGCCCGCGACGCACGGGCGCCTGCGTCCGCAGACTGCAGGCGCAGGCACTGCAAAGTGATTTCTACCACAATTCAAGGTGTGCAAATCATCCTGAAATGGATTGATTTAGCCAACATCTTTCAGATTCCAACTACTGGAACTGAAGATGACATCACTACCACTGATGAAGAAATAGAAGCCTTCTATAGTGATGTCAGAAATGAAAGAATGAAGAAAGGCGAGATTGCTCGTGTGACTTGGACAAAGCACGTAAAGAGGAAAAATCTTTGCCATTCGCTTGGTCTAGTAGCTCTGCTACTAATCAAAGTCTTAGACTCCCAAGTTGGAGGAATAGACCATGTTGGCTTGAGAAGGTGGCCATTGCTGATGGATATACATGAGAACAAAACTGAGCTCAACTGGGCCAAGTACATTTTTAACAGAATTGTTGATTGTGTTACTAAATTCAAGGTAAAGGTTGAAGACAACACAGTCTCACCTACCTTCCCAGTCATGTATGGACTAAAAATATGCTATATCCTCGAACACTTCAGGATTCAGCTGACAAACACATTGCCGATTAAGAAATCAGTATGCAATGTGGGAAGAGCCTTCTACAAGCAGAATGGACCTAAGCTTGCTGACAAGAAGTCAAAGAAGACAACAACTGCAAATGTTGTCAGTGTTAGTCAGCAAGACAGGTATCCAACAGCTGCAAATGTTGCTGAGACTGAAAATCAGTCAATGAATGCAACTGCTACAGATGGTGATCAACAAGGTAAGTGTACAACAGCCGTTGCTGAAATTGCAACAGCTGCAGATGTTGCTGCTCGAGAGAAACTAGAAAAATCTAAGAAGAAAAAGAGGAAAGCTGATGATGACACTCAAACTGCAGCGTCATCAGCTGACCCCATCCCCAAGAAGAAACGGACAAAGACTTACCCAAGAAAGAAAACAATGGCTCGAAAGACCATTCCAATTGTCCATGATCTTTCGGATGATGCTCCAGGAGTTGTTGAAACACAAGCACTCCAGTAGATGTTGTTGAAGTGTTTGCAGAAGCCTTCAGCAATGTTGAAGTGTTTGCAGAAGCCTTCCACAATCAACTTAACGTTGATACATCTACTGAAATAAGACAACAAGGCAGTGGAAACGAAATTCCTTCCCCAGTCCCAGATATCTACATTGTAGATAATCTAGATGACCACACTCTAGAACCAGCAAGTGATATTGCTGCTGATCTGAGAAACGCAGCACTTGCTGATAGTGCTGCTGAAAAGATGGTTGTTGAACAAGCAACTCATCAAGTTGTTGAAACTGCAGTTACTGAAGCTGTAATTACTGAAGAACCAGTTGCTGAGACTGCAATGGTTCAAGTCCCAAAGGTTGCTGAAACTGTAAGAAAATACGGTCAGAGTTACCCCTAGGGTACGCAGCGGAATTTCAAAAAATTTCTTAACATAAAGGTTAATTGATTATGTATATGTCGTATATATATAAACACTTCAATTAGAAGACTAACCTTACTTCCAAAGCAGCTTCCAAGTCTTCGTAATAATCCGGTGTATCTTCTCCTTCGTTGAAGTCGAAGATATCTGCAATACTCTGATTATCTACAAGACAATAAGAGTTAGTTTCCAGCTCCTAGAACCTCAACCTTGGTATCCACGGATGAACAGCCTATCGGAAAAATGCTCGGATATTCTTTGTGTGACCAAGAAGACGGGGCGGCGATTCCTCCGGCAAGGGTGGCGCGCGCGTGTGGCTTATAGAGGAGGGGAGAGTTTTTAGTTTCTCTAAGAAAACTGGGTATTCAACTGTGTGAATGTCTATTGAACTGTATGTCAAAAACTCTCTAATAGTCTACTATATATAGTAGTCAATAGAAGTCTAAAGCATAAGCAATTAGACTTCGTAAAGGAATAAGAATCTAATTCTTATCGCACTAGGAAACCAATATAGAGTCTAGATCAAATTAAAACTCAATCAGGAAAATCTAACTTATCCCTTGGACTTCTAATAGGGGAAGAGTCGAACTCCTTCCCCTACTCCACCTCCAACGCGCGCGCGCTCATTTCCTACGGGATATAGGTGGGTCCCAATTTGGGACCCACTTATAGTTCTAAGGCAATTCGAACTCCAAGTAGATTTTGCCCATGTGCATATGTTAATTCTGAATTAACATATCCTTTCAAATCAAACCTCTATTATATTTCCAAAATATAATCTTTAATTGTATTTACATAAAATACAATTAATTAGCCAATTCAATTAATAATTTCAAATCAATAATTGATCCACTCAATATTATAATTAATTCCAAATCAATTATAATCCATCAATCACAATTAATTCCAAATTAATTGCGATTCCATCTTCAAGGATATTCTGATAAGCTGAATCACCACATAGTGTGACCCATAGGGCCTCATTGTATTAAGCAAGTCCTAGACTAGGCAAAATGGAATTCCTAGACGGTTCCATTTGCAATATTAATACATGAGGACGTTTGAGAGGTTTCTCAAAGCAAACCCTTTCGTTGGGAAGTCTGTTGCGCTCAACGCGGCGATGGTAACGTCCCTTCATCTGACTGACTCGAATGCATCTAGGATCGATGATGTGTCTATCCCAATAATACATCCATGGGCGTCTCAGGGAGTTGCTTGGTTACTAAGATATACTTATGACCATCATAATATATCAATGCACTGGCCAGTGACTTTACCAAGACAACTATGAAGACTATGAGCAGTACTCTCCTGTGCTACACTTGAGAGATGAATCCTTCACAGAAACACTTATCATCCCCATTTGTATGTAGCCATAATCCTGGATCATGTCTTAGGTCAACTGCTTATTCAGAGCTGACATCGACGGGTCCACCAAGGATATGGGGCAACAAATGTGATGATAAAGTCCTGTAAGTCCAAAGGACGACTGGCATCACTTCGACAACTTACCGGTTTCCATAGACACTTCGGTGTAGAGTATACATCGATGGGAGTGTCCGGTGGGTACTTCCATTGTTCGATAAACCTTCTTCGAAAAACTATGCGCAGTTATGGGAACGTTTCTCGATTGTCCCACAATCCGTTCCGTGGCCGTGGGATCGGCTCACACTTGCTCCAACAAGTATAACCTCCACGCATACTAGTCTCATCTGGTTCATTCAGACCCCTACATCCGAGATGAACCTCGACTAGGGAGAGTTTGGGATAGATGATAACTCACATAGCTCCCACTATCTGTGTGATCGGTCATCTATCCGAGGGGACATGTTTAATATCAATACAGACAGAAATAGAGATATGACATGCTGCATGCCTGGTGTAATATAAATATGAAAGCGATACTCAATAGTAAAAGCAACAAACATATATTATATTACGTTGACCTGTGTAATAGTACATATATGCCCTCTATAAGGGCTCCATGCCCTTAATAAGGACTGTCTCTAGGACATATACACTATCAGAAACACCACAAGAGACACTATTCGACGACGCATATCGTAATGCTGAGAATATTGGACCTAGTTCACCAAAAACATCCATTGACAAAGTTCAGCTGGTGCTGACAGAACTAAGCCAGCAAATGGATTTGGAGATTGATGACAACTCCAACAAGTCAATAGATGTGTTCATGACTAGCAGTGAACTTAAAGGTCAAGATGTCTCTGCTCAACTTGTCATTTCAGAGACAGGGGAGACTGCTGAATCTGCACAGCCTTCTCAAATAGAGCAAGAAAAGAAGTCTGCTGAAGAACAAGTCTCAGATAATGAAGATGTTGTCATTGCTGAAAGGACTGAGTCACCACCTGCCCTTCTTCAGCAGGTAGTTAACTCAGACATAAGCAAAACTTCAATATTTAAAACTATATCTTTTGCTGATATTATTGTTTCGTTACAGACTTCTCAAGATACAAGTCAGAAGATTGCTGAAACTTCTACACCAGAATCCACAACTCCTGTTCAGCAGGTAGATGACGTTTTTGGTAATTCAAATAAGTTTGACAACTTAGTACTTGTATCTAACTTAAAATTATTTCAGGATGACCAATTCAAGGATGCTTCTTAAGCTCCTGAAGCAATGGAAATAGTGCCAGCACAACAAAGTGTGCAACATGAGCTTGCTGAACTTCAGCAGGTAAATCATGTTCCAGTTTTAGACTCTAAAACTATTTTCCAAATCTTCCTGAACTTAATATTATTCTTTTTCAGGCTCAAAAGGAGACCACTTAAGTGGTTCACATCACTGAAGATTTGGAAGTAAGTTCAAAAGAACTTTACTCAAACTTCAAGAGAACTACCTTGACCAGAGTTGCTAAATCTGTCAGCAACTGGCAAAGGTACAAAAGGATGGATTTCTCCGATCTTCACCTTCATCTGTCCAACGAGAAAAAGAGACTTTCTTTTCTGAGACTCGAGACGTTTGTACATTCCATACTTCCAGAAGAGTTGACATATTCTCAGCTCATGAGCTCTAGTCTGATTGCTCTAATCAGAGAGAATATGAAAACTAAATTCAAGAGTGCCTCTCCAGCTGAACAAGTTGTGATGCTCAAGGGTTCCTTTGTACCCGTGGTGGCTGATCCCCACAAAATCAATGAAGAAGAGGAAGTTACAAGCGCAGCAATGTACAAACATCTTGAGTTAGTTATACTGACGGACGATGATGAAGAAGAAGAGGATAAAAATATCCCAAAAGATCCAAGTGATGATGAAGGAAAAGATTCCAAGGACAAAAAGGATGATGATGATGATAATCAAGGTCCTAGTCCTGATGCTGGTGGAATTAAGCTGACAGTTGCTGAGACTGAACATCAAGATACTGCAAATCAGCAAGCTGACTGATGAATGTGTATTTTACACTTTCATTCGAGTCTTTTTCACCTATTTTAGCTATCCTCTATGTTAATTTAGCTATATTTTAGTGCATTTTATTAGAATAGTGTCACGTTTCCCTTTAGATTTTATTTTACAGGTTTGGTTGAAAATCGAGGATTTCAGGGCAATTATATTGAAGTTGACAAGGAATTGGTGTTCTAGAAGCCTATTTGGAGTATCTGAAGGTTTCCGGATAGGATTTGGAGTCTAGGGGTCGAATCTGGAGGTTAGAAGGCCACTAGAAGACAGAAACCGAGTCCGAAAAGGGGAAGAAATCCAAAAACGCGTCGAAAACGCGGAATTCCGCGAAAAAGTCGCCGGGGCGAACCGCCCGATGTGTGGGGCGAACCGCCTCACAGTATTTCGAGGCCTATATATAGTTGCTCAGATTTTCTCCGAAATTCATACTTTTCCAGACCTACTTTCTCACCTTTCTCTGTAGTTTTAGGTAGGGACTTCCCAGAGCCTGTTCTGGGGGTTCGTAGCTTAGGGGACACTTTTTCATAGCAGATTGGAGCTTGTAGGATCGCAATTCTCCGGAGATTGACAACCTTCGGTAACTTTGTATCTTACAGTTTATTCTACTTATTTTTATTTATCTTTCAACATGTTTTCTTCTATGATTTCTGTTGATTGCATGCCTATTATGAGTAGCTAAACCTATCGTTGGTGGTAGTATGTGAATTCTTAGCGAAGGGAAGATAATCACGCTAATGGCTATATCGCGCATTATACTCCGTGTTATTGCTTTATTTCGTTGATCAGGCTCAGCCTAAATTCTCGTATGTTGTATTAATTATTATGCACAATTGGACCCTCGTCGACCTATTCGCGAGTTTATCTTCATAGTGTTGAATAATTACGGAACACAATAGGACAATAGTGCTTGACTTGTCAGAATCGTTATCTTCGTACTGCTTAATAATTGCAACAGGACATTAGATTGATCAAAGATCTCCATGCAAGACCGAGGAATTTACGCATGATTATCGACCCGTTATGGTTTGAAGGATCATACTATCACCAATCTCCATTATCTGTTAGAAAAACCCTTTGCTTTTACGTCTGCTGTTTTATATTCTCTAGTTAAATAGATAAAGCTAGTTATAGTCCTGAGAGAACGACACTCGAGTCATTCTACTGCTACACTACGGTTTTCGTTGTAGTTGTGGATTTCCTTTGGCTAAATAACAAATTTATTTGCTGAATCGAGACCCGACAAATCTCCGTTCATCAAATTGGCGCCGCTGCCGGGGACTATACTCCTTTTTTCTATTTAATTTGTTTATATTTTCAGCTTTCGATTCCTAATTCTATTAGTTTTAGTTTTCCTTTTTAATCTCTCTCTGATACTTCTTTCCTAGTCTATTACAAATAGTGTATGCCGCATACACGTTCTGCAGGAACACCGCTTGCTGATTCAATTGCTGAGATCGACAGAGTCTACCACCAAAGAAGGCGACTACTTGAAAGGAGCGCACTAGAGGAAATAGAGGATACCGATTTCTCTGAATATCTACACAGTCTTTTCAAGGAAATCGACGGAATGGCAGAAGCTAGACCACTGAAAGCATGGGTTCAACCCACCAAGGATCGTATGAGGGGATCGGCGATTGTTCTTTGGTAAGGGTTCGCAGTTCAAGGACCCAAGAGCAATGGTTAGGAGACGTGGACCTGAAGCTCCACCAACTCAAGAAGCCCCTATGTATAAGAGGAATGGGGATAAATTCGAGTGCTTTACCAACGAACTGAAGCAAGTCCTCAAGAGCGCCACCGGAACAACTATTTCGAACGAAGTATGCCGAATATGCAAGAACTATGGGCATGGGGCTCATATGTGTAGATCGGAGCTGGCGTATGATGATGGCAACTGGGCTCGAGGAGGCGAAGAAGAAGCCTTTGCTACGGAGTTTGGTACTCAAGAAGTTAGCTACGGACAAGACGGTAGGAACCCTCGAGGCGGATTTTGGAGAAGAGGATTCCGAAACAATCAAGGATATGTACCGGCTAACCAAACTTATGGCCCTAACCAAGACCGTAGCAGGCTAAACTATGGTAATGATCACTACGAAAACCCCGCTCCGAAAGAGCCACCGAAGTCGAAGTCGGCTCAACTGATGGAGAACTTGCAAAAGATGGTTGATCACACACAAATTTTCTCAAACGTTATGAAGAAGATTCCAAGAAGACTAGGGCAAGGCTCGATAGGTTGGAAGAGAGCACTAGGCTTGCCCATCAAAAAATGCAAGAGTTGATCGACCGAGGAGCAAGTAGGGAGCAAGGCAAGCTGCCTAGCAACACTGAGAAGTCGAATGCCATTACATTGGCTGGTGATCTACCTGACGAAATCACCATCAAGAAGGTAGCTAAGTGCGAGTGTTGCAAGAAGGAGGAACTTCTACAGGCTAAGGAAGAAGAGAAGGACCTTGGTTCTGACGAAAGTGAGGAGGAGCAAGAGGATCCCGAGCCACTCCCTAAAAGTTTCGATGTTAAGGTAGGGATTGGTGAGCTTGAAGATGTCCGTGCCACACTAGACACGGGATCCTACTCAAACATACTCCCTTTAAATGTGTTTGAAAAGAGTAGCATTGGAAAACTATCTGAGCATAGGGCTATTGTGCAACTGGCGGATGGATCCTTTATGAGACCCGAAGGCGTTGTGAAAAATGTGTTGGTCAAGATTGGTGAAGCATCTGTATACACCAATTTTGTAGTTATGCCGGCGTCTGCACCTGGAACGGGGGATGTCATACTCTTAGGGCGAACGTTCTTGACTAAGCTACGCTCCGTGATGGACATCTACCAAAGAACTTGCACTATTGAAGTGGATGGCAAGCAACACGTGTTAAAAGCCATATCTGATCCACCTGATCCGCC
The DNA here is from genome assembly GCA_028274465.1 of Plantago ovata. NCBI lineage: Eukaryota > Viridiplantae > Streptophyta > Magnoliopsida > Lamiales > Plantaginaceae > Plantago > Plantago ovata. The sequence goes on along the minus strand of CM051455.1, from coordinate 122,959,073 downwards.
TGATATTTCTTTCACTACTCACTACTGTGGTCTTGCAGCCTATATTCTTTCTTATTCACAGGTTCGTGGCATGGAGAGGAGATCAATGAAGGGGAAGCCTAGTACTCGCAAAAAGAAGAGATAGGCGCAGATAGGAGTCGAGTCAAAGACTTTAAACAATGACGCTATCCGGGAGGCAACCCGGAATTTTTATCGCTTTCTTTACTGCTTTTCTGCATGCATTCATTCTTGAACTATTTGCTTCTCATATGCGAATTTGTTCATGTCTGTGTCGTATATGCTTATGTTTGAGTGAGATTTTTCGAGTGGTTTTATGAGAAAATTGGTTTTGGGGATTAAAAACTGTGTTTTCGGACGGAAGGACCGTCTCCCCGCATCGGGGAACACGGGGCGAACCGCCCCACATGGGGGGCGAATCGCCCCGTGTGGGGCGACTCGCCCCGCACCAGGGGCGAATCGCCCCACGGCCCCAGAAGTTCAAAAACGCGGATTTCTTCCTCTTTGCCTCATTTTCTTCATATCTTCATCATTCTTCCTCCCCAAAAACCGAAAAACGCGATTTTACATTCAAATCTTCATAACTTCTTCATTTCTTGACCAAATTTAGTGTTCTTTAGCTTAAAACGAAGCCTATTACATGATCTATCTTCCCATCCGAACAGATTTCGTCCTAATGCATTAGATTTTCAGATATGAGGTATCATCCTAAGAACCCTAATTTTCGAATTTGGGGGTTTTCTAATTTGAGCTTCAATTATGCTTATTTGATGCATGGGTATGTTATTTGTGTGATTAGAAGTGTTATTTACTATCAATTGCATGCTCAATTATGCTTGGATTATTGATTTGGAAATTTTGCTACTAGATGATATATCTTGTTATGCAATATGTCTTTATCTTTGATTTCATGCTTATGATTGTGTTTATTGGTGTAATGTTGGTGGATTTGATGATAGAATGCTTAATTGTTGAGGATGAGGATTTATGATGCTAGAATTTTTCGCTACTATGGTATGAATTGAGCCTTGTTATCTAGGATATTGGTTGTCTAGTAAGAGCATAATGTGATGTATTGCATGTAGTAGTTACATTGGTATGTGATGAACGGAGATTTGTCAGGTCTCGATTCAGCAAATAATATTTGTTATTTAGCCAAAGGCAATCCACAACTACAACGAAAACCGTAGTGTAGTAGTAGAATGACTCGAGTGTCGTTCTCTCAGGACTATAACTAGCTTTATCTATTTAACAAGAGAATATAAAACAGCAGATAGAAAGCAATAGGGGTTTTCAAGCAGATAATGGAGATTGGTGATAGTATGGTCCTTCTTAACATAATGGGTCGATAATCATGCATAAATTCCTCGGTCTTGCATAGAGATCTTTGAATCAATCTTGTGTCCTGTTGCAAGTATTAAGCACTACGAAGATAATATGGGTCTGACTTGTCAACAACTAACGTCCTATTGTGTTCCGTAATTATTCAACACTACGAAGATAATTGGTCTGATTGGTCGACAAGTGTCCAAGTGTGCATAATGATCAATACAGCATACGAGAATTTTGATTGCAACTGATCAACGAAATAAAGCAAAGACACGGAGTATAATGCGCGATATAGCCATTAGCATGATTATCTTCCCTCGCTAAGAATTCACATACTACCACCAATGATAAGTTTAGCTACTCATAATAGGCATGCAATCAATAGCAATCATAGAAGAAAACATATTGAAAGAAGAATAAAATAAGTAGATAAAAACTGTAAGATACAAAGTTACCGAAGGTTGTCAATCTCCGGATGATTGCGATCCTACGCGCTCCAATCTGCTATGAAAAAGTATCCCCTAAGCTACGGAACTCCCAGGACAGACCCCGGGAAGTTCCTACCTAAAACTATAGAGAGAGGTGAGAAAGTAGGCTTGGAAAGATATGATTTTCGGAGAAAAACTTGAGCTCTATATATAGGCCCCGAATTTCCTCTGGGGCGGTTCGCCCGGTGATGCGGCGGTTCGCCCCCTAATATTTCGCGGAATTTCTGCATTTTTCGATGCGGATTTGGATTTCTTCACCTTTTCGGACTCGGTTTATGACTTCTAGTAGCCTTCTAACCTCCAGATTCGGCCCCTAGACTCCAAATCCTATCCGGAAACCTTAAGATACTCCAAATAGGCTTCTGGAACACCAATTCCTTGTAGACTTCAATATAATTGCCCCGAAATCTCCGAATTTCAACCAAAACCTGTAAAATAAAATCTAAAGGGAAACGTGACACTATTCTAATAAAATGTACTAAAATATAGCTAAATTAACATAGAGGATAGCTAAAATAGGTGAAAAAGACTCGAATGAAAGTGTAAAATACACATTCATCAGTATGTTGCATGATGAAGAAGCTAGGCTAGACATTAAAGGTTTGGGGAGCTTGATTGTTGATCGTATCACTTGTGTGTTTTGTTCTTGCACTAGCATATGCATGAGTCAGTTTTGTGTCATACGAGGTACTAACTGTTGTTTGTAGGAACCATGCCAAGGGAAAGGAGCATTCCCGTATGATTACTATGAAGTATTGGAGGGGGATCGATTACAACCATGTCAAGAAGAGTGACCTCGTTAGATGTGCGTTCGAGCCAAGGGGTTTTGCAATAACGTCGTGGATTATCCAAGAGGAGAAGCTAGAGTACACCTGGAGTAAGGACTCCTATGCCTATTCATGCACCACCGAAGGGACAGAAACCATTATTACGTCAGCACTCAATCACGAGGACTGCAAAGTTCGAGTGAACTGGAAGGCACCAGGACAATCTTGCCGCGACGGATTCAATCTTGAGTTCGTAGTTGCTAGAAGATTCCGAAGCGCTAGCTTGGTTCCAAAACATAATGACATGGGTGCCCAGCCCCTCGTTGGGGTGCCCCTTGCCTGCCTCTAAAGGGAGCATCATATAGACATCGGTCGGATCAACCGTAGAGAATGTGGTCGACATTGGAAAAGATGGTAGACTCCTGAGTATCCGAGCAGCTTACTGTAACCTTCTCGTGGTGTAAAACGTTGGAGGGGGAGGTCCTGATACCACTGTCCTTTCCCCTTCAACAGTTCACATCCTATTGGAGGGCTCCAGGATGGAGGATTCGATAACAGCGGCGGCTAATCTTGAGAATTCTACCCGCCACTACAACTCTACTAGTGAGGATGTGCGTGACAGTAGTGACAATGAAGGCCATACGGGCAATGATGATACTAATGGAGGATTTGTTCCTATCCGGCCTATAATTGAAACTACCACGCATACCAGAAGACCTGATGACACCCTATAAAGCTCCCAGAGCAGGCCCAATAACTCACAAGCAGCATACTCAGCCGACCGAGGCCAAACCATGGGGTAACATCTAGTATCACATCTTATTTCCTCATTTTCTTACTGCTAGGGACTAGCGTTAATTTCATGAGGGGGGATGGGATTTAAGTAATCTGATGTTGTTAGTTTGGAGCTTGGTATTGGTAGGATGAGTATAGTACCTCGCATGCTTTATTCGTCTGCATTTGCATTTGCACGTTTACCACTTTCTTAGTTTTTTAGGTTGCATTCACTGCATTCACTACATTCACCCTAGGATAGTCTTGCATGTTTTATATGGAGTTTATTGCCGAATTTTTTGAACTTTTCTATTGGGTAGATCAACCAACTATGTCATTAATCGTATGCTTCATCTCTATGAATTTGTTTGAGGTTTTTCTCGCTTGGCTTGTCACATTTATGTATGGCACTTAGTTAAGCTTGGTAGTCTCGACATCACTTAGTGGTGTTTTCTCTACTGCGGTTCACGAAGGCCTTTATAATAGGATGATGCATGTTAGGGTCTTATGGTTGATTTCCCGAGTAATTATGTACCTAAGAGGCAACAAGTCTTCACCATGCTTTGAGATTGCTAAATGCCTAGGAAGGAGGTAGTGTGAGGTTGTGTGATCCTTTGTTTATAACCTATTCTTCCGAATAGGTTTGGGAAGGGGGTTACACCATCGTTAGACTTGTTTTCGTTTTTCATTTCCGTATCATGAGTTCATTTTTCCTTTTCCGTAAATTTTGTACTCCAACCTATTCTTTTGAATAGGTTTGGGGAAGTCGTGTGAGTCATTTTGTTTCTCTTTTTGTTATGCTACTGCTGGCTAGAAAAAAATCGAAAAAAAGAAAGGAAAATTCCAAAAAAAGAGAAAAAGAAAAAGGAAAAAAGGGATCCGGAAAGAAAAAAAAAAGGAAAAAAAGAAAAGGCCCCAAAAAAGCAAAGAAGGGTCCAAAAAAGAAAAGCCAAATAGCAGTTTAGCAAAGTGTTGAGTCTTATTTTCAATTTTTGTAATGTTCGTAATCGTGTTGTAATTTTCTATTTTTTATCTTTTTTGTCTTAAGTGTCATCTGTTCTAGACCACCATCGTCCTGCCATTCAGGAAGTGGTGAATAGCTTAAGACTTTACTTTAGAGATGGGTAGAACAGGGGAGTGTTATCTTTTATAGGGAACCCTCCTTCGTTTGATGAGAGCCAGTACTGGTTCGACCTCTTTGAGGGAAAGTCTTCACATGGTGGAACAGCAGTAAGTCCTCAGTTTCATAGGCACGGGACAACCATTCGTATCTTAGCATGCTTCATTATGTCGTCACTGACTAGGTCCAGGTAGAGAATGTTACGAGAGACTATCTTGTCTTGACATAAGTGCTTATGTGGATGTGTATAAGTCAATCGAGATATTCTTCAACCTATATTCATGCTTTGATTTATATGGTTTTTGTTCATATGTTTTTTGGTAGATTCAGTAGATTAGTTCATTTTATTTGGCATGAGACTCCATTTTGTGTCTTGCATTGTTTTTTGCATTAGAGTCTGGCTTAGTTGTTTGAGGACAAGCAAAGGTTCGGTTTGGGGCGTTTGATGAATATGTATTTTACACTTTCATTCGAGTCTTTTTCACCTATTTTAGCTATCCTCTATGTTAATTTAGCTATATTTTAGTGCATTTTATTAGAATAGTGTCACGTTTCCCTTTAGATTTTATTTTACAGGTTTTGGTTGAAATTCGAGGATTTCAGGGCAATTATATTGAAATTGACAAGGAATTGGTGTTCCAAAAGCCTATTTGGAGTATCTGAAGGTTTCCGGATAGGATTTGGAGTCTAGGGGTCGAATATGGAGGTTAGAAGGCCACTAGAAGACAGAAACCGAGTCCGAAAAGGGGAAGAAATCCAAAAACGCGTCGAAAACGCGGAATTCCGCGAAAAAGTCGTCGGGGCGAACCGCCCCACACCGGGCGAACCGCCCGATGTGTGGGGCGAACCGCCCCACAGTATTTCGAGGCCTATATATAGTTGCTCAGATTTTCTCCGAAATTCATACTTTTCCAGACCTACTTTCTCACCTTTCTCTGTAGTTTTAGGTAGGGACTTCCCAGAGCCTGTTCTGGGGGTTCGTAGCTTAGGGGACACTTTTTCATAGCAGATTGGAGCTTGTAGGATCGCAATTCTCCGGAGATTGACAACCTTCGGTAACTTTGTATCTTACAGTTTATTCTACTTATTTTTATTTATCTTTCAACATGTTTTCTTCTATGATTTCTGTTGATTGCATGCCTATTATGAGTAGCTAAACTTATCGTTGGTGGTAGTATGTGAATTCTTAGCGAAGGGAAGATAATCACGCTAATGGCTATATCGCGCATTATACTCCGTGTTATTGCTTTATTTCGTTGATCAGGCTCAGCCTAAATTCTCGTATGTTGTATTAATTATTATGCACAATTGGACCCTCGTCGACCTATTCGCGAGTTTATCTTCGTAGTGTTGAATAATTACGGAACACAATAGGACAATAGTGCTTGACTTGTCAGAATCGTTATCTTCGTAGTGCTTAATAATTGCAACAGGACATTAGATTGATCAAAGATCTCCATGCAAGACCGAGGAATTTACGCATGATTATCGACTCGTTATGCTTTGAAGGATCATACTATCACCAATCTCCATTATCTGTTAGAAAAACCCTTTGCTTTTACGTCTGCTGTTTTATATTCTCTAGTTAAATAGATAAAGCTAGTTATAGTCCTGAGAGAACGACACTCGAGTCATTCTACTGCTACACTACGGTTTTCGTTGTAGTTGTGGATTGCCTTGGGCTAAATAACAACTTTATTTGCTGAATCGAGACCCGACAAATCTCCGTTCATCACTGACCACACTACATGTCAGCATCAAGAATCCACTCCTGCTCCTGCTGAGACACGTACTCAAGCAACTGAACAAGTTGCTGAAACTAAAGAAGAGTACGCCAGAAAGCGTGCTGAAATGAAGTTAGGCAAAAATAAGCTTTCTGATGCCGAGTTAACTTTACTCGATGCCAAGGTCACTGAACCAAACCTTGATGATGAAGAAATGGATGAAGATTATCAAAGAGCACTTCAAAACAGTCTACAGATTCATGCTAGGCATACGCAGAATCTAGACATTGCTCAATCTTCAGGAGTGAAGAACACGGAAGTCCCCTCCCTTCCACTTACTACTGGTGAAACTCCAGTTGTTGAGTCTAAAGCGTTGCCCTCAGCAACCACTCAACCACAAGTGAATGAAGCTACAGATTTAGGAACCAAGGATGCTAGCCTTGATGAATCTGATGACGAAGAAGATCTCTTCAATTTTTCAACAAACGAAGAAGAAATGACAAAGAAAGTTGAACCCACAGTGGTTACAATTCCTCCTACATCTCTTGATCATGATGAAGGAGATGCTGAAAGGAGCCATTTGCTGATAAATGATGATCAATTCGCTACTGAGCTCAAAGTTCATTCACTCACTCCCTCTTTAGTGCCGTTCCCTAGTGTTGAGGATTTTACTCCCAGAATTAAGGCACTCATGGCTGTTCACAAAGCCTGCAAAGAAGAGGACGATGCACTGCTTTCTGAGAGTCCGCTTGATATTGGAAAGATACTGGCTACTGTGCTGAAACGCACTACTTCTCTTACAATAGCTCAGAAAGACATAAGTCTACATCATAAAAGCTATGAAGAAGATGTCAGTCAAGCACTCAAACTGGCTAAAACTGCATTGAAAAAGGCCCAGCCTTTCATTGAAGAAAACATCGGCAATGAGCGCAGACATGAGGAGAACTTGGCTTGTATTAAGGAAGAACTGTCTAAGCTAACCAATGATCAGCAAGGCATAATTCTAAAATACAACAGCCTAAGTAAACTTGCTGAAAATTGCAATGAATTTTTCTCTCTGCACATTCACCCAATGATGCAATCCATGTCTAAGGGGGAAGATAAACAAAGAAAATCTTCAAGAAAGAAAACCCCTGCTGAAGCGTCATTGATTCTGCCTAGTCCACCTCCAAGAGAACCTCTTGCTGAGAGAGAGCAAAGTTCAAAGAGACGAGCTGAAACAGATTATGAGAGAAATTCAGCAAATCCGAAAAGGAGAAGAACATCTGCTGAAACTCATGAATACTGTCATACTGAGAGTCATCAAGATCCGAATGAAGATGATGATGATGATGATGACCAAACAATAGCTCAAGCACTAAGAGCTAGACCAATCACAGCCCTAACTCCTTCTGGTCATTCCAAACATTTCTCTTCTGACTCAAGATCTTCAGCAAGAGATCAAGAAAATGCTAAGTCAAGAAGAAGAAGGCAAAGACAGGAAGAAAAGAGACTAGCCAGCATTGCCATTGGTTCTGGCATAACAAAGACCAGCAATGAACAAACAACTCAGAATGTGATCAGAAACCTACATGGTTGTTGGGTCTTAAAGTTGGAAGATTTGTTGGTCAATGATTTCTTTCCAACTGCTGTACTAAATCAAATGTACACTTGGATTGAATTAAAAGTGCAAAGAAAAGAAAGGGATCCTCCTCCCTACCCAAGAAACATTGCTGCAAAATGGCTGAATCTGGAAGTCTTAGTAAGAAGAACCTCTATCGGCAAGCTAATGAAGCAAGAGCCTGATTTAATCAAACTGATTGATGTTGCTTACTACAGTTATCCTTTAACCAGGAAGTCAAAGAAGAAATATGACTTGATTCCTTATGAGTATTTTTATCTCACTGCCAAGGATCAAGGAGAAGATCTTCTCTGTTTAAGAAAGATTCATGCTAACAAGGGAATTTCAGATACACAACTTCTCCATGCCAGCAATTGGGGCATGCACTTGTGGGTACTTCACTACAAAGAAATGAATGTTGAAAACCATCATTATACTGCCTGCAAGAATGCAAGGATCATTCAACTGGAAGTCCGTAAGCTACTTGAAGATTACGAGAAGGACTGTGTTGAATTTTTTATTCGCTTGCTGAGAAGAGTGTAAGGGAGATTTTGAGGAAATCTTCTGCTGGAATAGCTTAAGTCCCTTGTAAAAGCTTTGTTTGTTTTTGTTTGCTGATTCTTGTAGTTATCTCTGAACTTTCTTGTAAACTTACTGAAAGATAACTATCAACAATAAAGCTTTTGACTCTTATTGGTTTTTGATTATGCAATCTACTTATGCTTACTGTTTTATTATTCAAGTATGCTTGCATTAATCAACTGATTTATTCAATATCATAAACCTCTACAAGGGTAACAATTAATTTAGCCATGAATTGCTAACATCAAAAAGGGGGAAATTTGTTAGGAAACTTGTAATTTTAATGAGCAATTAACCATGCTAAATTAAGGAAAGTCCAGTAACTAGTTGCTGAAACCGCAGTTACTGAGACTGTGATTGCTGAAGAACCACTTGCTGAGACTGCAATGGTTCAAGTCCCAGAAATTGCTGAAACACCACAAGAGACATTATTCGACTATGCATCTCATGATGCTGAGAATACTGGACCTAGTTCACCGAAAACATCCATTGACAAAGTTCAGCTGGTGCTGACAGAACTGAGCAAGCAAATGGAATTGGAGATTGATGACAACTAGAGGTGTTATCTGGGCCGTTCGCAGAACAGCCCGGCCCGGACAGCCTGCCAAATTTAACAGCCCGGCCCGGCCCATTTAAAATGAGCCCGGAACAGCCCGTGTACACTTAAAGCATGTGGGCTATATTGACCATACTCCCAGTGGCCCGTGACAGCCCGGCCTGTGAACATTTAAACCCGGGTGACAACCCGTGGCCCATAACAGCCCGGGAACGTGACAGCCCGTGGCCCATAACAGCCCGTCACGTTTAGCCCGCGTAATTTGTGCAAAATTTCACCTCCATATTTTGTGTTAAGAATCCTGGAAGTACTATAAATAATTGATTTTTTTTTGGATCGATTAATCAATCATTTGAAAATAAATTTATCTAGGATTTACAATGAAGATAATAAGGAATGTGTCGGTTTTAGGATGCAGATTTCATTCTAGTCCACTAATTATGTCTAACATATTAAAATAAATACAATTCAAAATAATTAAGAAAATATTCTTCATGATGCGGGAAATGAGCAAACTAAATAAGAGAATTGAGTATTTCCAGAAATAAGATTGATTATTTCTATATTATATTATAGTAGTAGGAGTACTAATTAAGCAAATCTTGCTCATACTAATTAAGCAAATCATGCTCATGTTGGAAATGATCTATCAAATTAATACGAAAATTGATTATTTCCAAGAAGATTGATTATATTCTATAATTTTTCATTTTTGTATTAAGCATGCACAGGATACAGAGAATAGGGGGGAATTTTTTTTTTGATGGGCTGTAACAGCCCGGCCCGGGAACAGCCCGGACCGGCACATGTATAGGTGGGCTAGGGGCCAGGATATTTATGAAAAAGAACAGCCCGGCCCGGACCGATTAAGAACTGGCCTGACACAGCCCGCTTAATAAATGTTACGGGCTTTTGCGGGTTGTAACAGCCCGGCCCGAGCCCGGTCCGGTTACCACCTCTAATGACAACTCCAACAAATCAGTAGATGTTTTCATGACCAGCAGTGAACTCAAAGGTCAAGATGCCTCTGCTCAACTTGTCATTTCAGAGACAAGGGAGATTGCTGAATCTGCACAGCCTTCTCAAATAGTGCAAGCAAAGAAGTCTGCTGAAGAACGAGTCCAAGATAATGAAGAAGCTGTCATTGCTGAAAGGACTGAGTCACCACTTGCCCTTCTTCAGCAGGTAGTTAACTCAACCATAAGCAAAACTTCACTATCTGAAACTCATTCTTTGATGATATAATTATTTCTGTACAAACTTCTCAAGATACAGGTCAGAAGATTGCTGAAACTTCTGCACCAGAATCCACAACTCCTTTTCAGCAGGTAGATGAATTTTTTGGTAATTCAACTAAGTTTGAAAACTTAGTGCTTGTATCTAACTTAAAATTATTTCACGATGAACAATTCAAGGATGTTTCTCAAGCTCCTGAAGCAATGGAAATAGTACCAGCACAACAAAGTGTGCAACATGAGCTTGCTGAATCTCAGCAGGTAAATCATGTTCCAGCTTTTGACTCTAAAACTATTCTCCAAAATTTTTCTGAACTTAATTTTATTCTTTTTCAGGCTCAAAAGGAGACCACTGAAGTGGTTCACATCACTGAAGATCTGAAAGTAAGTTCAAAGGAACTTTCCTCAAACTTCAAGAGAACTACCTTGACCAAAGTTCCTAAATCTGTCAGCAACTGGCAAAGATACAGAAGGATGAACTTTTTTGATCTTCACCTTCATTTGTCCAACGAGAAAAAGAGACTTTCTCTGCTGAAACTCGAGACGTTTGTGCACTCTATACTTTCAGAAGAGTTGACATATTCTCAGCTCATGAGCTCAAGTCTGATTGCTCTAATCAGAGAGAATATGAACGCCAAATTCAAGAGTGCCTCTCCATCTGAACAAGTTGTGATGCTCAAGGGTTCCTTTGTACCCGTGGTGGCTGATCCCCACAAAATCAATGGAGAAGAGGAATTTACAAGTGTAGCAATGTACAAACATCTTGAGTTGGTCATACTGACGGACGATGATGAAGAAGAAGAAGATGAGAACATTCCCAAAGATCCAAGTGATGATGAAGGAAAAGATTCTAAGGACAAAAAGGATGATGATGATGATAATCAAGGTCCTAGTCCTGATGCTGGTGGACTTAAACTGACAGTTGTTGAGACTGAACGTCATAATACTGAAAATCAGCAAGCTGATCACACAACAAGTCAGCAACAAGAATCCAATCCTGCTCCTGCTGAGACAAGTACTCAAGCAACTGAACAAGTTGCTGAAACTGAAGAAGAGTACGCCAGAAAGCGTGCTGAAATGAAATTAGGCAAAAGTAAGCTTTCTGATACCGAATTATCTTTACTCGATGCCAAGGTCACTGAACCAAACCTTGATGATGAAGAAATGGATGAAGATTATCAAAGAGCACTTCAAAACAGTCTACAGATTCATGCAAGGCATACGCAGAATCTAGAAATTGCTCAATATTCAGGAGTGAAGCATACGGATACCACTTACTACTGGTGAAACTCCAGTTGTTGAGTCTCAAGAGTTTCCCTCAGCAACCACTCAACCGAAAGTGAATGAAGCTACAGATTTAGGAACCAAGGTTGCTGGCCTTGATGAATCTGATGACGAAGAAGATCTCTCAGCGAACGAAGAAGATCTAACAAAGAAAGCTGAACCCGCAGTGATTACAATTCCTCCTCTTGATGTTGAACATGATGTAGGAGATGATATAAGATGTCGTTTTCTCACCAATGATGATCAATTCGCTACTGAGCTCAAAGTTCATTCCGTAACTCCTTCTTTAGTGTCGTTCCCTAGTGTGGAGGATTTTACTCCAAGAATTAAGGCATTAATGGAAGTCCACAAAGCCTGCAAAGAAGAGGACGATGCACTGCTTGTTGTTAGTCCGCTTGACATAGGCAAAATACTGGCTACTGTGCTGAAACGCACTACTTCTCTTACCATAGCTCAGAAAGACATAAGTCTACATCATAAAAGCTATGAAGCAGATTTCAGTCAAGCACTCAAACTAGCAAAGACTGCATTGAAAAAGGCTCAGACTTTCATTGAAGAAAAAGTCGACAATGAGCGCAGACATGAGGAGAACTTGGTGAGTATAAAAGAAGAAATGTCCAAGATGACTACTGATCAGCAAGATATGATTGTTAAGTACAACAGCCTAAGTAAACTTGCTAAAAATTGCAATGAATTTTTCTCTCTGCATATTCACCCAATGATGCAATCCATGTCTAAGGGGGAAGATAAACAAAGAAAATCTTCAAGAAAGAGAACCCCTGCTGAAGCGCCATTGACAATAGAACCTCTTGATGAAAGAGAGCAAAGTTCTAAGAGACGAGCTGAAACAGATTCTGAGTTAAATTCAACAAATCCAAAAAGGAGAAGAACATCTGCTGAAACTCATGAATACTGTCATACTGAGAGTCATCAAGATCTGAATGAAGATGATGATGACAATCAAACAATAGCTCAAGCAATAAGAGCTAGACCAATCACAGCCCTAATTCCGTCTGGCCACTCAAAACATTTCTCTTCTAACTCAAGATCTTCAGCAAGAGATCAAGAAAATGCAAAGTCAAGAAGAAGAAGGCAAAGACAGGAAGAAAAGAGGCTAGCCAGCATTGCCATTGGCTCCGACATTGATTACACAAACACCAGGAATGAGGAAACAACTCAAAATGTGATCAGAAATGTTCATGGTTGCTGGATCTTAAAGCTGGAAGATGTGTTGGTAAATGATTTCTTTCCAACTGCTGTACTAAATCAAATGTACACTTGGATTGAATTAAAAGTGAAAAGAAAATAAAGGGATCCTCCTCCCTACCCAAGAAACATTGCTGCAAGATGGCTGAATCAGGAAGTCTTGGTAAGAAGAACATCTATTGGCAAGCTAATGAAGCAAGAGCCTGATTTAATCAAACCAATTGATGTTGCTTACTATTCTGACCCTCTAACCAAGAAGTCAAAGAAGAAATTTGGTTTGATTCCTTATGAGTATTTCTATCTCACTGCCAAGGATCAAGAAGAAGATCTTCTCTGGTTAAGGAAGATTCATGGTAACAAGGGAATTTCAGATACACAACTTCTCCATGCCAGCAATTGGGGCATGCACTTGTGGGTATTGCACTACAAAGAAATGAATGGTGAAAACCATCGTTATACCGCCTGCAAGAATGCAAGGATCATTCAGCTTGAAGTCCGTAAGCTACTTGAAGATTACGAAAAGGACTGTGTTGAATTTTCTGCGCTTGCTGAGAAAAGTGTAAGGGAGATTTTGAGAAAATCCTCTGCTGGAATAGCTTAAGTCCCTTGTAAAAGCTTTGTTTAGTTTTGTTTGCTGATTTGTGTAGTTATCTTTGAACTTTCTTGTAATCTTACTGAAAGATAACTATCAACAATAAAGCTTTTGACTCTTATTGGTTTTTGATTATGCAATCTACTTATGCTTACTGTTTTATTATTCAAGTATGCTTGCATTAATCAACTGATTTATTCAATATCAGAAATCTCTAAAAGGGTAACAATTAATTTAGCCGTGGATTGCTAACATCAAAAAGGGGGAAATTTGTTAGGAAACTTGTAATTTTGATGAGCAATTAACCATGCTAAATTAAGGAAAGTCCAGTAACTAGTACTCTTAAGGTCCATAGGAATTTAGAATTTTAAGGACATTGTAAAAGAGGAACGTTTGCTGAAGACTTAGTGTAGGTGCTAGATAGGTGTTTTAACCGCTTATGATGTATCTTGATTTCTGAAAAGAAAAACAACCTATTGAAGCATTTGCTGATGATGTACTTTGTTTACACAAACAAACTATTGAAGCATTAGAACCTTTCAGAAACTTGAAGAATTCGAAGACTGAAGACTAAAGAAGATTTCTGAAGATGGTATCTACAAAGGCACATGTTGCTCAGAAAGTGGAAACTTCAGCAACAGCTTGCATAAGTGAAAATCTAAATGACAAAGTAGGTTGTGCTTGCTGAAACTGAGACTGACCACTTGCTGAAATACATATGTGACCTCCTTGCTGAAAGTACTTGCATTTGCGCTCCAACGTTCATATTTGAATTTCATTCCAATGAACATTAAATGCAAAGTAAGCACGCGAAGAACATGAAGACTAGAAGACAAATAAAGGACGCTGCTGGAAGTACAAAAGCAAGATAGTGACATCTTAAGGAACAAAGCCTTAGAATTCGAAATTCAAATGGCTCCCTTGATTCACTATAAATAGAGGTCATCCGGCAAAGAGTTGAAGTGTGTCAACAACGTGATCAAACTCTCACTTGTGCTTAAACACTCATATCCTTCTATACTCTTCACTGCCATTGATCCGTTCCAAGACTTATAGCTTGAAAAAGCTACTTGTGAAGAAGTAGAACATACACGGCTAAGAAATTAGTGAAGTGTTCTTTCTTTCGAACAAGAACAAGTCTTGACACCAGAAACAATCAAACTTGTTTACTGCAAAGTATTCAAAGTTTTGTTTCTTAGATTACTTGTTGTAGCTGAATAAGTTATAATCAAGTTATCTCATCCCAAACCTCTCTAACCGAAAATCACCCTTTCAGGCGTGAAATTCAGGGGGAACTTAATCAAGCATAGTGTTGCTGATTATAAGTCCCAAGTTTTGTGGAGAACAAGGTTTCGTTCTCTAGTTAGGTTGGAAACGAAGCAAGTGTGCTTTGGTTTCTGACGAATCGCTCTAGATAGGTGTTGTAAGGAACCTCAAACTTATCTTAGTGGATTCAGTCCTAGAAAGGACAAAGTGGATTAGTTGAGAGATTACGCCACTCTCAGATACCACTATAAAAGTGTTTGTGTGATTTACTTACTGCATTTAGTTTTAGGCAAAGCATATCTATCTGTACACTGTCACTCTGTTCACTTGCTGAAACTATCACTTACTGTTAAAGCACTTATTGTACAAAGACTTCCGCTCTCTAAATTTAAGTATCAGTAAAGCTCGTCACTGAAAAGTAACTAGTATTTGATGAGAAAGTTAAGTATCAGCAAACTCATTACTGAAAAGTACTAAGTCCTTGCTGAGAAAGTTTTTAAACCACGAAAGTTTGAAAAGACTATTCACCCCCCCCCCCCTAGTCTTTTATTGTTGTTTAAAGGGACCAACAACCTTCTTGCTGAAAGTACTTGCATTTGCGCTCCAATGTTCATATTTTAATTTCATTCAAATGAACATTAAATGCAAAAGTAAGCATGCGAAAAACATGAAGACTAGAAGACAAATGAAGGACGCTGCTGAAAGTACAAAAGCAAGATAGTGACATCTTAAGGAACAAAGCCTTAGAATTTGAAATTCAAACGGCTCCCTTGATTCACTATAAGTATAGGACATCCGGCAAAGAGTAGAAGTGTGTCAACAACGTGATCAAACTCTCACTTGTGCTTAAACACTCATCTTTCTTACTCTTTACTGCCTATTGATCCGTTCCAAGACTTAAAGCTTAAAAAAAAGCTACTTGTGAAGAAGTAGAATACTCACGGCTAAGAAATTAGTTAAGTGTTCTTTCTTTCGAACAAGAACAAGTCTTGACACCAGAAACAACTTAACTTGTTTACTGCAAAGTATTCAAAGTTTTGTTTCTTAGATCACTTGTTATAGCTAAATAAGTTATACTCAAGTCATCTCATCCCAAACCTCTCTAACTGATAAACACCCTTTTTCATGCGTGAAATTCAGGGGAAATTTAATCGAGCATAGTGTTGCTGATTATAAGTCCCAAGTTTGGTGGAGAATAAGGTTTCGTTCTCTAGTTAGGTTGGAAACGAAGTAAGTGTGCTTTGGTTTCTATAGAATCGCTCCAGATAGGTGTTGTAAGGAACCTCAAACTTATCTTAGTGGATTCAGTCCTAGAAAGGACAAAGTGGATTAGTTGAGAGATTACGCCACTCTCTGATACCACTATAAAAAGTGTTTGTGTCATTTAGTTTACTGCATTTAGTTTTCAGCAAGCTTATCTATCTGTACACTGTCACTTTGCTCACTTGTTGAAACTAGCACTTACTGAAAAGCACTTATTGTATAAAGACTTCCGCACTCTGTTTTTAAGTACCAGAAAAACTCGTTACTGAAAAGTAACTAGTACATGCTGAGAAAGTTAAGTATCAGCAAACTCATTACTGAAAAGTAATAAGTCCTTGCTGAGAAAGTTTTTAAACCACGAAAGTTTGAAAAGACTATTCACCCCCCCTCTAGTCTTTTCTTGTTGTTTAAAGGGACCAACACCTACTCCACCTTCTGTGTTTCCTAGGTTACGAACCTGGGACACTCTTACCCAACACCTTGCTAATCCAACACCCTTACCACTCAGCTACCAATACTTATGATTAATTCTAGTATAAGTTTTAGATACTATATAATTGCTCTTCGCAATCACTTCAATATCTTTATATTTATACACCATTTAAAAATTATACTCCATAACTTTATACGATTTGAGATATCTCAATTACTAAGTGGAATATCTAAAAAATAGGTTACTAAATTTTAATTAATTTTTTATTTATTTTCTTAACGGTTGAGTTACTTAGAGACTAATAGTTTATTTTTTAACAATTGGGGTTACTTAGTTACGTACTTCAGTTTTGGTGTTATTTTATATTCTTTGTGAACTCCTTATTTCTTAAGTGTTTTTTTTTTCTTTTAGTTTTGTAGAATAGTGTCACATTTTGATGTTTTTCATGTTTCAGGCACTTAGGTACGAAACTGTGATTTTGGAGCTAAAAACGCCTTAGTTTAAATACAAAGTGATCTTGTTGAAGTTTATGTGGATGTGTTCGTGACTGGCCGTAATTCGATTTAAGCCAAGAATTGCATTTGGAAAAACTTAATTTTACCTTAGAAGCACATATTCAGAAGTTCGGGTGAAGGTTTTGGAGTCGTTCAAGTGTGTCAGATTAGTGCAGTCTAGCCATTTCAGCCATAACTCCTTCATACGATATTGAATCGACCTCAAAGCAACGTCCGCGCGTAGCCAAGTCAAAGAGTTATCCAACGGTAGGTTATGCGCACCAATCCGATAACAGATGACCCCTCCAACTCCAGTTGAATGTGAGCCTAACTATGAAGTTTTTGCGACCCATAGCTCATGGGTCACTAATTTTAGTGACCCATGGCCTATGGGTCACTAATTAGCGACCCATAGGGGTCACTAATATGGGTCGCTAATTAGCTAAATTTAGCGACCCATGACATTGGGTCGCTAATTAACGACCCATATGCCACAAGTCACTAAAATTCGTGACCCATGAGCTGTGGGTCGCTAATTTGCGACCCAATCTCATGGGTCACTAAATAGCGACCAATGGGGCCATGCGTCACTAAATTTTAGTGACCCATACCATGCGTCTCTAACAGCGTCACTAAACACCAGATTTCTTGTAGTGTGTGTTTTCTGTTTGCTTTTGTCTTGAAACTCTTTTCAAACAAACCTGAACTAGGTGATTGATTAAGCTTGCAAAAACCTCAAACAAAGCCACGTTAGGTCCCGAGAGAACGACACTCGGGGACAACTTGCCATTGCACTCATATTTGTGTAGTGATAAGTTTTCTTTGGCTTATAACAAATTTAATTGGTGAAAAAACGACTCATCACCAAGTTTGTGCTTGACCGATCCTGTCCCATCGGCTAGACCCGAGCCCCGATTGAGGCTGTTCTGCTCTGCCAGTTTCTGGACCTCGAGTTCATCATCCCAATACTTGATCCACGCCGGCCACTCCTCCTTCCCAATCCATCATGGCCTCTTCCGACTTTTCTTCACCTTAGAAATCTTCTTCCGGAAGTGCTCCGATCCCTCATGTTCAAAGCAGTACCACAACTTCGACTTGAGCCTGTTCGGGAGGAAGTACTTCTCCTACATTGCACAAATTATCCTTAATTATCCATAATTGTCCACAAATTATCCACAAATTATCCACAATTTAACAGTTCTTCAATAAAGCTAAGGCAATATACAACCAAAAAAATCACGGTGACTAACATATCACCCAAATAATAACACATGCATTGTCCTAGTACAACTAACAAGTCGGTGACTAACATATCACCCAAATAAATTACACATTGTCCTAGTACAACTAACAAAACGGTGACTAACATATCACCAAATAAAGTGGCTAACATACCACTTAAACAAATTAGCACATAACATAAAAATGAAGCGTACAAGAAAGATGACTAACCTCAAGAGCATTCCATATCTCCACCTCCCTCTCCGCGCGGAGAGTATGCCACCTGAGTCGGAAGATCCTTGATCTTGGTGGCTTCCTTTTCGATGAAAGAAGCAGTCTCCCTCGGTATCAGCATGTTGCAATAACATACACAAAATACGGCTATAGTTACAAAATACTTTGGAAAAAAAATACAATTGTAAGTAAAATTGAGTAATGTACTTACGTATTCCCATGCATGGGCCACACCACAAGCTTCCCATTCATCCTGGCACCATGGACGTACTCCGTCTGGGTGCAGCTGTCCTCAGGCAAGTTCACAAACACGTCTGATGGGCCAGTAGACCCCGCCCTGATGCTCGACTGGTGGCCAGGCTCTGGGGTCTCGCTAACATGGGTGCACCCCGAGCTCTGCTGAGAATTCGGGGTGCGGAATGGCGAGTCCGGATCGGACTCGCTAGCGGGGTAGCTACGGCTGCTGGCCACCAAAAGCTTCCTCGGTTTATGTGGCATCAGCATGATCTGCAAGTTAAACATCCAAACAACAAGACTTAGAAACAACAAATGAAAAAGAAATAAAAAAAATATACAGCTCCAGCTCCATTTTGGAGCTGTAAAATGCTCCAGTAAAATGCTGTAAACCTACATTTTGAGCTGTAAAATGAGCCCCTTTGAAATCCTACTCCTAAAATAAAATGAAGGTAATATATCAAACATCAAACATCAATTTTCAAAATTTCAAAATCACATTTCGAATTTAAATATCTAATTTAATCCAGAATTGGATATAATTAATCTAATTCAACCATCAATTTCAAAATTTAATCTAATTTAAATCAAAATTTAATCTAATTAAATCTAATTTATTTATCAATTAAGTTTATACAAAATTTAATCAAATTTTGACTGCTACTACTATAACCAAAGAACAAAACTATCAAAATTTTAAATTAGGGATACTATCCATGGGAATAACAGTGAGGTAGATTAAACACCACTGGAATTTTTTTTTTTTTTTAAATTAGGAATACTTACCTCTTTCAAATGAAAATGAGAGAGGGAAGGATGTACTCCGGTGGATGGCGGTGCGGTGGTGGCAAGGTGGCGGATCTGTGGTGGCCGAACGTGGCAGATCTGCGGTGGTAGTGGTGGTGTTGGGGCGGCCGGTGGGAGGGAGATTAGGGATTTGGATTTTTGAGAGTTAGAGAAAAGGGGGAAATGAGGGAGAAGAAGAATGTGCCCGATCTGTATTAAGAATATAGTCCGTCGCTCTGTATTTATTTATTTATTTTCAATTTTTTTTGTTAAATAAACCAGTCTGATCAATTATGTTAGAGACGGATGACGTCACATATGTACAACAAATTCTTGATTCCATCTTTCCTAAGAATTGTACGTATAACAAATCAAGTGTTGTTTTAGCTTTTGAATTTCTTGACCGATTGAATACCCAAAACATATTTCATACCCAGAACATGATGTGCATCAACCTAAATCAATATTTCATCCGCGGACTCAAACCATGGCCCCAAGGATTGGATCTCCCCAAAGACGAAATGAGTTTAGAGCGCAGTTCGTCCTTATCCGTCGCTAAATTTAGTGATCCATTGCTATTTAGGGATAGATCGCATCCGTCGCTAAATGCTTGATTTCCATGTAGTGTTATGAAACAGCACAAAGTGCATTGAGCTCATTTTCCCCTCTAAATTCTTTATATCGTTTTCTGAAATTATGGCCTCCCTCTTTGCCAACATTATATCTCTAACATATGTTATTGGTTTGAAGAAATGGTTACATTTGTGGAGTAAATTGTTTGTTAACTAACAATAAGTAAGTTCTTACGTAAAAATCGATTGAAGATTTGTGTTAATCAATTTATCCATTTAACCCTCTCATCTGGAAAGTAATGTAGTGTTGTGTTATTCTTGACTTGCAGGAACTTGCTGTTCCCCTGAGGACATACAAAGAATCCTTCCCCAACAAAAAGAAGTTGCACCCGTATGAACGGTCTCTCATTGAGTTGACACTTGTAGATGGAAACTATGAGGAGGTATACAATTCTATTTCTTCGTCCTTTATTCAAGATTCTGATGATGTAGATGCATACTATCCGTGCAAATGACCAATGAGTTTAAATTTACATGTGAAGTGGTAATAGAAATGTTCCTTTTTTTTTTTTGAAACGGGCAATAGAAATGTTCTGCTATACTATTTTTTTCTTTTTTTTTTCTTTTTGTTAACTACTTTTGTTTTTATTACATACAAAGCACGATAAGGTTATACTCTAACTCTAACTCTTATGTAATGCTCTCTGCCAAGCACATAATGAAACAATAGAGCATCTTTTTTTCCAGTGTGCCAAATTTGATTATTTGAGAAGGATCATTTGGCCTGCAGTCTGGAATACAGTCCAACCATGTGTGTTAGGACTCATTACACATTTCAAGCAAAATGATTACATACAGTTGTTGATAATTTCTGCATGTTATCTGATATGGAAATATATAAATAATTTTGTCTTTAGAAATAAAGATTTCACTAGTAAAAATATCCACATGCATCTATTACAGTTCATGCAAGACATGCAGTTATTACATGCACACAAGCATCAGCATGTTCAATAATATTTATGCAAGTGGAGTCCTCCACCAGTTGGATACATTGGCATGAATATTGATGGAGCATCACTAAATAATCCTGGCCATGCAGGGATAGGAATTATATTCAGAGATGCTTATGGTCAAGTAGTTAAATTGGCATCAGGATATATAGGTGTTTGTACTAATAATATGGCTGAATTAACAGCCCTTAGGCAAGGCCTTGTTCTGGCAAATCAGTTTCAGTTTAAAAAGTTGGATATTCAATCAGATTCTAAATATGTAATTTCTTCTTTGAGCAGATGCTACGTGAGGGATCGACATCAGCAGCAGCTGCTTAAGGAAGTCAGAAACATGCTACAACAAATGGAGGATGTCAGGTATCGTTTTGTATATAGAGAGACTAATCAAGCTGCGGACGCACTTGCCAAATACGGAAGTGAAGGGTGGGCTTCAGGAACGTCGTGCTACGCACAACCAGTACGGAGTGATCCGAGTGGTCTTCATTGTTTTCCAATTAATCAAGATCATGTGACTAGCTTACGTGTTTGGGAAAAGGCCCCGAATTGGTTAGAATGTTTTGTAAATTTGGACATGAATACCGTCTTTCCTAGGCTTGTGGTAGCCTAAGGTGTTTTGTAAAATCATGTAAGAACTAATCCTCCATTTGCGTAATACAAGTTTATTTCGAAAAAAAAAAACTCTTATGTAATGGATAAAGAGGAGATATTTTCTCACAGGTATATGTTGTCTGCATACAGAGTCCATCTTTTATATGCTAATTGACATGTCTACATACAGAGTCCATCATTTATATGCTAATTGACACCTTGTAATAATAGAGACCTACATAATATAGTTCTTAATAAATTCTTACTATATTCCCACACAACCTTCATATTCAAAGGAGGAGTTAGAAGAAGAGATTGCCAGACTCGAAGAACGAAAGCTCATGATGAAACGACAGATCGACATCCTAAGCTTCAAACTGGATGTAAAT
The DNA here is from genome assembly GCA_028274465.1 of Plantago ovata. Lineage (NCBI taxonomy): Eukaryota > Viridiplantae > Streptophyta > Magnoliopsida > Lamiales > Plantaginaceae > Plantago > Plantago ovata. Next base: position 122,937,326 of record CM051455.1, on the reverse strand, counting down.
CATAAGTTCAGAATCCAGTCCTCAAAATGTTTGTGCACAAGAATAAGGGTAATTAAGTTAACCTTACTCCATTTACTTAAACTAAAACACTCATATACATTTTGCACTTTAAAAAACCACAAACAGAGTGCACTGTCACAAATCATCAGTTATATGCTAATTTCAAATTTTCTCGAACACAGAAGAAACAAAGGACGATGGAGAGATTTGAGTTTGAACCATTCACAAGACTAATAGACGACATGCAAACCAAGATAATGTTCATTGCAGCTACTCACTGTGTGCATGATTGCGGAAGCGTACTCCTTACGTAAGTTATTAAAATGCAAGTAAACAATTTAACAAACATTACAAATAAATTTGAACACTAATGCAAAATGGCAAAAATAATAGGCAGAATAAGTACAAGCGCATACATGAGGAACCAGGATTCTACAGGAAAGTTAACATGTTTAGAATTCCAATAAAGAATTGGAAAACACAAAAACCATGGGAACAAGATTTCATCGACAAATGCCAAAGCCGGAAATCCAAAGTGTTACTACAAGACATTGGTGGTAAGCAATTTACTATATCAAACTTCATTTAATTTAAATATTATAACCATTGACACTACAAGAAAATAGGAGAATAGTGACGGATGCCATCCGCCGCTATTCAGGCCCGATCCGTCGCTAACAGGGCTTAGTGACGGGCCACCCGTCGCTAAATAGGACGTCGTAAAAAGTGGTGTCGCTAAATGAATTAGCGACGGATCAGGTTTATCCGTCCCTAATTTTAACGACGGATAATTTTATCCGTCGCTCAGTTGGTCAACGCAGAATGAGCGACTGATAGATTTATCTGTATCTAAATTTAACGAGGGATAAAAGACGGATAAACTAACGGATAAGTTTATCCGTCTCCAAATTCTGGGACTTGTGGCTCCACTTACACTGGTTGAAGCGTAGCGAAGGATAAGCTCATCCGTCGCAAAATCTGATTTTTTTTAGAAATAAATTTCTATTTCGTTTTTTTTTTGTTTCTTTTAATTTCTTTTATTCACCTACAATATAATAAAATATTAAAATATAATTTTCTAATGCAATAAGGGGTGCTGCGAGAATCGAACTCGCGACCTCTCGCACTTAGCGAGAATCATACCACCAGACCGAACACCCATTTTCTTATACTATATGAAAATGATCCAATACGCATGACAAAACACCTTATGCACAAATCATTACTAGCTTGCTTATATCTAGATAGGTCATGCTCTAATCTAACAATACATATGAAATGTTTCGTACAATAGGCAACGCTCCAATCTAACCTACAAACCTTTATTCAAATGTGCATTTTAAAAGGAAATGCCCCAACTACAACAAGGAAGACAATTGCTTACTGTGAAGTTAGCAGCTTCCTTGGCAGGGTCATCCTTGGAGTTGGAGGCAACGTAACCTCTCTTTAGATAGAAGAACACTTCCTTACCCTTGTTGAATGCTCAAACTGCAAGAAGAAGAAGATAAAGATTATATAATCATCACAAGTCCATATACACCAACCAAGAAGAAGTAAAAAGACAAGGAAAATAAGTCCAAGAGCTAATAGAGCATGTAGTGTGACTTCACAAGTGTAAATCAAAACACAAAACAATCAAATCAAAACTACACATAAGCAGACATACACAAAGAATCGTATTGCACCAGGCAAGAACCATGTCCATAACCATCTAACAAAAATCTAGCATGACCAAAAGCCATCAAAAGTAGCATGACCAAAAACTCAAATTTCAATTAATAACCATCCAAAGTAAACATGACTATTCACCTTAGGATCATCCTGTTACATTACGAACTAGAGCTTTAAGTAAAGTTATCAATTTACTACACTACAAGTGCACTATTTCATTGACCTTAGAACTTAGATACATTTTCCATATGCTTTGCCAATGCTCCTGTGAGTATGACCGATCCTTTCAATATTCTGGAACGAAAATACTACGGAACATGCAAATGTTCATATCAATCAGCAACTTTAAAAAATAAGTTGTACTACAAGCTATGAAAGGAATACATTAGCAAACATTGCCAATGCGATAATGTTCATAAACCCATACCTCTTCCTGACTGCTTCTTAATTCCCACAGAAACTGTACTAAATAACATAAAGAAATCACCTGATCAATTCTTAATCCTGCACAAACCAATATAAATATAGTTAAACCAAGACTCAAGAATATCTTCAAGTTGTGCATCAAGTTAAAACAGTAAACAGAGACGAGACTCTGTTAAATTTTCAAGAGTCACATTGACGAACATGTTTACAAAATATCATTATCACATAGAAACCAATAGAAATTACTTGTTCTTGCCATAATTTCCAGAAGGCAGACTCTTCTAATCTCAATGATAACAAACAAATTCTTCAAGAACTCTTGGTACTATTTCCTCGTATAAATTTGAAGCAAAATGCTACCGCAGATAAGAATAAGCCTCACAACATATTGAAATTAGCTTATTGAAATTCTCCTGGCACAACAACTAAGTCATTCATTTGGCGAATCACATAACCTACTATATACCCAACATATTAATCACCATACATGGACAAGAACATATGCCGCAGGTTCAAACAACTGAATAATAAGGCTAATACTGAATCAAACTCAGGAAAAATACGTGAATTAAGAACCCTAAATCTATAAATCCAATTTCAATCATAAACTATCCAATTTATACTGCAAACTTAGGAAAAATACGTTAATAATAAGAACTCTAAATCTATAAATTATCCAATTTCAACCATAAACAACTACATAATAGAACATACACTACTAATACAAAGCATACAATTGATAGAAATAGTTCAAATTGTAAAAAATAAAAAATAATGAAAGTTAGGGTTAGAATTAGTACCTTCGATATGGGAAAAAGTAACCAATGAAATCACGAATTCTTTGTACATCCAACTTCCTTGTCAAACGAGCTTCGATTAGACACCAAGAACACAAAAAATGATAGAGTTTTGATACATATATGAAAAAGGGGGAAATGGAGATAAGAAGAGAAGAGAGGAGGAGGAGAAGAAGAAGAACAAGAAGAATACCAGAGATCTGGTCTTATCCGTTTTCCCTTTTCTTTTCTTTTTTTTTTTAAATAGCGACGGATAAGCTTAGCGACGTATCCGTCGCTAGGCCCAAAATAAAATATTATTTTCCTTATTTTTTTCCCTTTTTCTTTTCTTTTTTATTCTTTTTTAATTAAGAGTCAACGGAGGGGAGCAACGGATGATCTTATCCGTCGCTACAATAGCGACGGATAAGCTTATCCGTCCCTACTTTACTGATGGGTAAGATCATCCGTCGCTATCTAGTGGCCGGTTTAAGGACGAACTGAGCTTAGAGCGCAGTTCGTCAATATCTGTCGTTAAATTTAGCGATCCGTCGCTATGTAGCGACGGATGAGCATCCATCGCTAAACTGTTGTTTTCTTGTAGTGTGAGTAAATATATTTTTATGTTAATACGTTAAAATTATATCTACTAACATTTCAGGCCGACTTCTTCGACACCCAAAACCTGGATAGGTGCGAATATTTTTTTGAAGAAATGTCGGCAAAATATTAAACCATCCAGAGTACAAGTATACATCAATAGTCTTTAAGTTACTGACATTGAATCTGGAGCAGAGACGACAAGGATAGTTAGATATTAACAAAATGAAAAGTACGCCGTCAGGACTCGATTATGTGAACAAATGCAGACACAATCTAGCTCTGAGGATAGAGAACCTTAAGATAGAAGACCACTTGAAATTTGAACATCATCCATACTGCGACACCGACATAACAGAAGGCATCGACGAAGAAAAATGGCAAGAGATAATGATGACACAAGACAGTATTTACACCTGATGAAGAACACAACACTACAAGAAATCAGTCATTTAGCGACGGAAGAATTGATACGGATACGATCCGTCGCTATAAGGCGACGGATCGCTACACTTAGCGACGGATAGAGACGAACTGCGCTCTAAGCTCAGTTCGTGTATTCAGAAATCCAATCCGCGTCTCCATAAGCGATGGATAAGTTTTATCCGTCTCTAAATTGGAGACGGATGAGTTTATCCGTCGCTATACGTCGTTGACTGTGAAAAAAAAAGGAAAATATAAATTAAATTTGAGAAATGGCGACGGTTACTAATCCGTCGCTATATGTCTGTATAAAGCAGACGATGTCTGCTTACAGAGAGAGCATTCTCTCATTCTCCTCCCCCATTTCTCTTCTCCCCCAAATCAAACCCCAAACCCTAACTACCACCCACCACCGTCCGTCGTCATCATCGCCGCCGCCACCAACTTCCACCGCCACCATTCTTTAATACAATCTGTAAGTTTACTTCCTCTCATTCTTTTGCTTCTCTAATTTTTCAATTTCATTTTCTAATTCCTCATTTTTAGTTGAAATTGGTAGAATTAGTCACCATGGTGCCTAGTGACGAGCCACCTCATCCTCTTCTCCTCTCCGATTCGATCTTTGCCCAAACAAGGTTAGAACCCTAACCCTAATTTTTGGGGCTTTTTATGTTTTGTGCTTAAATCTGATTTCTATAGTTGTTAATTGTTAAATTATATATGTTGTATAGCTAGAATGGTTCTCTTAAATCTGTAAATGAATTTTGCCTAAAGGTTGGGTTTGACTTTCCCCAAATTAACCCTAATTTTTAACTGTAATTTGGTTAATATTCATGAAATATTCATGTTAAATGGATTTGAATATCATAATATTCATGGTAATACCTTATTCATGTTAAATTGGTTATTCATGCTTAATATGCATGTTAAATTTGCTTAAGTTAGTTCAGTTTTCATGTTATTATAATATTCATGTTAAATTTGCTTAATATTTTGTTAAATTTTGAATTAAATTGGATTAAGTTTGATTAATAAAAAAGATTAAAATTCTGCCTACTTAGTTCTGATAATTATAATTATGTTAATTAATAGATTAATAATGTTAATTATTTTAATTATGTTATATAAGCTATTAAGTGTGATGATGCTATTATAATTGGTTTCTGTGTGTTGGTAAGATTTTTCTTGGGCCCTAACTAATAGTACATGCTTACTATCGACCAGTGAGCGTTACATTGGTTAGGTCCCATAGAAAAGTCTCCCCGACATTTAATCGAACTGATTGTATTTGACTGAACACACACATAAGAGTTTATTTTCATTGAAATGAATAGGTGTGATGATGATATACATATATTAGTTTGGAAGTGTTGGATTAGGCTTACATTGGATGATAACTAATACTATACGTTTACTGTCGATCAGTAAGCGTTTTATTGATTTGCACCCATTGGTAAGCCTTACTGACATTTAAGCGAACTGATTGTATTTAACTGAACACACCAGAGGACCAAACTAATAATATGACCTTGTGTTGTGAATGATTGTAGTAGGCAGGCACCGTAACAACAACATTTCTAATGCCGTTGTTACTGTGCCGGCCTATTTCAGTCATTCTCATCGCGTGGCCTACTAATAAATGGACTTTATTTTCTGGTATCCATAGAGTAAACATTACAAACTTTCCTTGCTTTCCGAGTCCTCGTCTGTACTTATTAAGTGACAACTTATTAAGTGACAATAAGTTAACTAACAATCAAGACAATGAACGTCGATGGTCAAGCACAACCCCAGGGCGGCGACGATGGTCAAGCACTGCCCCAGGGCGGCGACAATGGGCTGCCTGTCTTGTCTGTTGGGCAGGGTTCCATGTAAGTTTTGTACTTAAAGTTTGTATTTAATTGTTTTTATATATAGTTGTGGGTATCCATAATTATTTTTTTAATATGTGTTACAGGTTTCACCCGCCTGAAACTAATAGAAAGTTGGGTAACATCATCGTAGAAGATTTCATACGCTTCCAGAGCCAGGGAGTGGGGGTGAAAGGTGGAGTACGCTTCCTATGTCCGCAAAGGAGCAGTTTTTCGAGAAATTGAAGGTACTTTATTTGTATTTAATAACTTTACGTCCGCATTCATGATGTTGGGTAGGCGGCGCCCATGATTATGTTAGACCGCAACCTTATGTTATTGAGTAGGCGGCGCTCACTAATTAAGTGTAACATTTAGGTAAATTGTGTTTCATTTCACTTATGTACATTGAATATATATTGCAGAATACTATATGCCTCCTGCTCATATGGAGGAGTTGTGGAATGCGTTCCTGGTCCTAGGATCTAGCATCCACATGCATACGATGATGAGAGTCAAAACTGACTTGAGCAAGGAGGGAAAATGGCCCCTATGGATTGACACGGCTTCTCGGCCGCTGTGGGAAGCGTACTGGAACCGGGACCCTCCCCTCATCCAGCCGCACCACCATGCTGGAGCTTTGGGTGGGGTGGAGAACGCAGAGGCCGAGGAGAATGCACAGGCAGAGGAGTATCTAGTAGTTTTAGTATTTTTTGTTTATGTTCGTACATTGTAGGATTGCATCTCCGTACATTTTGAGATGCTCGTTTTTTATGTTTATGTTCGTACATTTTAGTATTTCTCTACATACAATTTTAATTTGTTGAATGAAATTTATAGTTTCGTACCGTCAATCATCGTACATAAATCTCTGGCGCATTCAATTTTAACTCGAAGAACAAACATAATTTGAGAACAATAACAGAAATTAAAATATATATATATATATATATATATATATATATATATATATATATATATATATATATATATATATATATATATATATATATATATATATATATATATATATATATATATATATATATATATATATATATATATATTTATAAAATATAGCGACGGATGACTCTATCCGTCGCCCTGAGCACTTGGCCAGAGAAGGACACGTGTCCCATCCATTTAGCGGCGGTTAAACCCATCCGTCGCAAAATAATAGCAACGATTAATTTGTTCCATCTCCATAATGGTCAACGACCACTAGGGAGACGGATAGGTTTATCCGTCGCTATTATTTTGCGACGGTTGGGTTTAACCGTCGCTTTTTATTTTAGCGACGTAACTTTTCGTGACGTCCTATTTAGCGACGGACAATCCGTCGCTAATCGCCTTTAGCGACGGATCGCTAACATATAGCGACGGATGACATCCGTCGTCATCCGTTGCTAAAGTCAGTTTTCCTTGTAGTGCAAATTTACATCTGAAAGCTGCATTGCAGATTTCGAGGTGGAATGCTTCAATAACTTACAGACGTATTTGATGGTTCTTAAATTATCTAAGGAATACTTCACGTACGTCTAATACAATTCAATTCAAAAATATTCATCACATGACCATATAAACTATTTATTTATATTAGTAGGGCACAATTTCTCTTGAGATTCTCAATTAGTTATTTTTCAATTATGTTTTATTACTCAATTAGTTATTTTTTAATTAGGTTCAATTATTCATTTAGTTATTTTTTATTTATGTTTGAATACATTTTGTCTATACTTTGAGTTTAATTACTCATTTATTTATTTGTAAATTTTCATTTCATTACATTAAATTAAATGTATGAACATTACATATCTATACATTATATGTAGCACACGCGTAGCCTGTGATAGCAATTTCTAGTCAATTTATAAGGCGATCATGGAAAACCAAATTTTTCATAAGATAAAGATTTGAAATAGTTAGAGGAGAGGGAAGAATATCATTGTATTTTCAATTGTATCTCAATGTACAAGTTCAAGCCCTATTTATAGGGAACTCTCCATAACCAAGTGAGTTTTGTAACTCTCACTTTACATGATGGAACAATAAAGTAAAGTACTAAATGGAGTATAGGAAGAGTCATGAACTCATGGCATTCATATTTATAACACTCCCCTTGAATGACATTAGTTTATTTGTCGAATACGCTTTAAAGTTACTGCCTCGTTAAAAACCTTGCTAAGAAAAACCCAGTGGGATAAAAACTTAGCGAAGGGAAAAAGAGTGCAGTGCGTATCCGTCTCCCCTGATTCAAACATCACTTTATGTCTTTTAGTCGCCGCATTCCAATCTTTCGGACCAATCTTTGAAATGAAGATGTTGGAAGTGACTTGGTGAACAAATCTGCTAAATTCTCAGATGAACGGATTTGTTGTACTTTGATAGCCCCTTGCTTTTGTATGTCATGAGTGAAGAAGAACTTTGGTGAAATGTGCTTTGTCCGGTCTCCTTTAATAAATCCTTCCTTCAATTGTGTGATACAAGCTGTGTTATCTTCATAAAGTACTGTCGGAACTTCCTCTTGGAATGTAAGACCAGACATATTGCGAATATGTCCAATTAAGGTTCTCAACCAGACACATTCACGACTTGCTTCATGGATTGCTATCAATTCTGCATGGTTAGAAGAGGGAACATCCAAAGTTTGCTTAACAGAACGCCATGAAATAGCAGTACCTCCACAAGTGAACAAATAACCTGTTTGAGAACGGCCTTTGTGTGGATCAGACAAATATCCAGCATCGGCATATCCAATTAACTCAGAGCTACCAGAGTTCAAATAGTACAAACCCATATCACTTGTACCTCGAAGGTATCTAAATATATCTTTGATCCCATTCCAGTGTCTTCGAGTAGGAGAAGAACTAAACCTTGCTAGTAAGTTAACGACAAAAGCTATATCGGGTCGTGTGTAGTTAGCAAGGTACATTAGTGCGCCGATAGCACTAAGGTATGGTACTTCAGGATCAAGAAGTTCTTCATTCTCTCCCGGAGGTCTAAAAGGATCTTTTCCCACATCTAAGTTTCTTACAACCATGGGTGTACTAAGTGGATGTGCCTTATCCATGTAGAATTGTTTTAGTAATTTTTCTACGTAATTCGATTGATGCACAAACGTTCCATTTTCCAAGTGCTCGATTTGCAGACCCAAACAATACTTGGTTTTTCCAAGGTCTTTCATTTCAAAATTTTTCTTCAAAGAATCAATCGCTTTTGATAGCTCTTCAGGAGTGCCAATAATGTTGAAGTCATCAACGTAGACTGCGATAATGACAAAATTTGCTCCAGATCGTTTAATAAAAACGCATGGACATATGGTATCATTCTTGTATCCTTCTTTTGACAAGAATGTGCTTAAACAATTGAACCACATTCGTCCTGATTGTTTTAGTCCATATAGAGCTTTATTTAATTTGATCGAATGAACTTCTCAAGCATTTGGGTGTTGTTCTTCAGGCACTTTGAATCCTTCAGGGATTTTCATATAAATATCATTCTCCAAGGACCCATATAAATAGGCCGTTACTACATCCATGAGACGCATCTCAAGTTTTTCATGTATAGCCAGACTTATTAGGTAACGGAATGTAGTAGCATCCATTACTGGAGAATATGTCTCTTCATAATCAATTCCATGTCTTTGAGTAAAGCCTTGTACGACAAGTCTTGCTTTATATCTTTCAACTTCATTTTTCTCATTTCTTTTTCGCACAAATACCCATTTATATCCAACGGGTTTTACACCATTTGGTGTACGGACTACAGGTCCAAAAACTTTACGCTTACTCAGAGAGTTTAATTCTTTGTTGATAGCATCTTTCCATTTTGGCCAATCACTTCTACGCCTACATTCTTCCATTGATGTAGGTTCAAGATCCTCACTTTCTTCAATAATATCGCGCGCTATATTATATGAGAAAATATCATCGATGTTTGTATCATTTTGATTCCATATCTTTCCAGTTACGACATAATTAATGGAGATCTCTTCATTTTGAATAATTTCAGGTACCTGTGTCTCTTTTGTTATGTCGTGTGACTCGTCTGGAATCTTATTAGTCTCTTCAGGAGATTTTTCTTCCTCTTTCGGGCCATCACTAACATTTGCTCCTTTTCTTTTTCGAGGATTTTTATCTTTGGAACTGACTGGTCTTCCACGCTTCATGCGTGCCTTAGACTCACTAGCCTTTGTAGTTGGTCCTTCAGGGACTTCAATTCTAATTGGAGCATTTGCAGCTTGAATATAAGACTTTGTAACTCTTTGTGGGCCAGCGAATGCATCTGGCAATTGATTCGCTAGATTTTGCAAATGAATTATCTTTTGAATTTCATTTTCACATTGACTTGTACGAGGATCATGAATAGATAATGATAATTCATTCCATGATATATTATTTTCGAACTGCTTACGTTCTCCCCCCATTGTTGGAAAATTAGATTCGTCGAAATGGCAATCAACAAATCTTGCCGTAAATAAAAATCTCCAGTCGATGGTTCTAAATATATAATTATTGATGGAGATTCATATCCAACATATATTCCCAATCGTCTTTGGGGTCCCATCTTTGTGCGTTGTGGTGGAGCTATTGGTACGTAAACCGCACACCCAAAGATTTTTAGATGAGATATGTTTGGTTCATGACCATACACCAATTGCATCGGGGAGAGCTTTTGATATCCTGTTGGCCGGATGCGCACTAGTGTCGCAGCATGTAAAATGGCATGTCCCCATGCAGAGGCTGGGAGTTTGGTATTCATCAGTAATGGCCTTGCAATTAACTGGAGTCGTTTAATAAGTGACTCGGCCATACCATTTTGTGTATGAACATGTGCAACTGGATGTTCAATATTTATACGAATAGACATGCAATAATCATTGAATGCTTGCGATGAGAATTCTGCAGCATTATCAAGGCGTATATTCTTTATTGGAGAATCCGGGAAATGTGCTCGTAAACGTATTATCTGTGCAAGAAGCCTTGCAAATGCCAAATTACGAGTAGATAATAAGCACACATGTGACCATCTTGTGGATGCATCTATTAGGACCATAAAATATCTAAATGGTCCACATGATGGTTGTATTGGTCCACATATATCTCCATGAATTCTCTCTAGAAAAGCAGGACTTTCATATCCGACCTTCTCTAATGATGGTCTCAAAATAAATTTTCCTTGAGTACATGCAATGCATGAAAAGTCCTTACTTTGAAAAATCTTCTGGTTTTTCAATGTATGACCGCATGAATTCTCGATAATTCTTCGCATCATTATTGACCCGGGATGGCCCAACCGGTCATGCCATATTTTGAAGTTACTATCAAGCTGTTTTTCGATAGTATAAACTTCAATTGCTCTAATCTTAGTGTAATACAAACCAGAGGATAATACCGGTAATTTTCCTAAAATACTTTTGTTACTGGATCTCAAGGTTGTAATGCAAAGGAATTCATTGCCATTTTCACTCATTGTCTCAACGTGATAATCATTCAATCGAATATCTTTGAAACTCATTAAGTTTCATTGAGTTTTAGAAGAGAATAATGCTTCTTCTATGGCAATCTTTGTTCCATATGGTAGTATTATGTTTGCTCTTCCGGAGCCTTCAATTAAATTTGTACTACCCGATATTGTACTCACATTTGCCTCTTTCAATGATAAGTGAGTAAAGTATTTTTATTATTGAATATGCTATGCGTAGTCGCACAATCTTCCAAGCATACTTCTTCTTTGTTCGCCTTGGACATTTTCAAGATTTCTTCAATAAATAAAAGAAACAAAAATAAAATAAGTGACTTGAAGTAAGATGAAATAAAATGCTTTATTATTTCAGTAATCATTATTTATTGCAAAAAAACATTATTCATACTAAGAGGTAGGGTTGTGCATGGTGCGGATCGGATCAAATCCGATCCGAATTTCGGATTAATCCGATCCGAAAATGCTGGATTTGAATTTCGGATCGGATTTCGGATTAATCCGAAAATAATCGGATCGGTTCGGATTAATCCATATTAATCCGAAAATTATTAAAAAAAAATCATTGGCCGGAGAGGGAGACCAGGGCCTCCACTCTCCAAATCGGCCCAGATGGAGTCAGATCTTGAGTCTGGATCTGATCAAAACGCAACTCCTAGAGAGACCTGGGCCGATAATCAAAACGCAAAGTCAGTGGAGGCCGATAATCAAAGCTGCTTAAGTTTTGATCCGATCTCCCTCGTCCTCCGCCGGCTACCCCCAACTACTCCTCCAAGCTACGACGTATCCAATGACCAGAGAGGGAGACCAGAGACACCAGAGACACCGGAGACGACCATGGATTGCGAAATCGGCAGATTAGGAAGATGAATTGATGATGTTAGGTTAGTGTGAATGAGAGAGGATAAGGCAGAAAGGGGAAAACGGGAGAAGGGACGCGGAGGAAATGAGGGGTTAGGTTTCTGGAAGGTATTTATATTAGGTCATTTAGGTGGGTAATTTAATAAAAAAACAAATTAATAATTACTTGATCGGATCGGATTAATCCGATAATTCGCGGATTTTAATCCAATCCGATCCGAAAACCGAAAATGGCAAATCTAGTGATCCGCAATCCGAACTGAAATTACCGGATCGGATTGGTTCGGATCGGTTTTTCGGTTTCGGTTTTTATGCACAACCCTACTAAGAGGGACAACAAGTCCATTGCAAAAACATTATTAATTCAAAAGAAAAACTTCAAGCTTGAGTGGCATCCTCAAACATAGCATCACTTGCACCTTCAGGGTAAACAAGGAAATCTGAGACATCCAAGTGGGTTGCATCATATTGTCCATGAGAGGAATCATCTTGGACAAAATTTGCTTCAATGTTCTTGCCTTTAGCTTTGATTGAGGCTTGATAAAGTTCAACAAGGTGTTTTGGTGTACGGCAAGTACGAGACCAATGATTTGTCATGCCACACCTATAGCACATTTCAACATTATTTTTCGATTGTCCACTTTTTACATTATTTGGTTTCTCTTGTTGACTTGCATTTTTGAGGCCACTATATGGACGAGATCCCCCACGTCCACATCCATGTCCATTGTAAGAAAATTTGGACAGAGTTACCCCTAGGGCACGCAGCGGAATTTCAAAAATTTTCTTAACATGCAGGTTAATTGATCATGCATATAACGTATATAATAAACACATTAATCAGAAGACTTACAATACTCCAAAAGCAAGAATAGGTATTGAATCGATATGCCAATCAATGAAGTCTTCGTAATAGTCCGGTAAATCTTCTCCTTCGTCGAAGTCGAAGATATTTGCAATACTTTGATTATCTGCAAGACAATAAAAGTTAGTTTCCAGCTCTTTGAACCTCAACCTTGGTATCCACGGATGAACAGCTTATCGGAAAGAATGCTAGGATATTCTTTATGTGGCCAAGAAGATGGGGCAGCGATTTTCCTCCGGTGGAGAGTGGCGCGCGCAGCTAGGTTATAGAGGTAGGGGAGAGCTTTTTATTTTCTCTAAGAAAGGTAGAATAATTCTCTAAGAATTCGGCATTGAAAAAGCTCTCTAATGACCTACTTATATAGTAGTTAATAGAAGCCTAAAGAAGATTCTTTTAGACTTCATAAAGTAATAAGAACTCTAATTCTTATTGCACAAGGAAACCAATTTAAGTCTAGATTCATTCCCAATTAAGTTAGAACTCAATTAGGAAAATCTAACTTAACCCTTGACTTCTAATATGGGAAGGAGTCGAAACTCCCTCCCATACTACTACTACACGCGGCCGGCCAAGGGGGAGTATGTGGGTCCCAATTTTGGGACCCACTTATAATTCGAAGGCAATTCAAACTCTAAGTAGATTTGTCCATGTGCATATATTAATTCTAAATTAATATATCCTTTCAAATCAAACCTCTATTATATTTCTAAAATATAATCTTTAATGATATTTACATAAAATACAATTAATCAATCAATTCAATTAATAATTCCAAATTATTAATTGAGCCACAAATAATTATAATTAATTTCAAATCAATTATAATTCATCAATCACAATTAATTCTAAATTAATTGCGATTCCATCTTCAAGGATATTCGGATAAGCTGAATCACCACATAGTGTGACCCATAGGGCCTCATTGTATTAAGCAAGTGCTACACTAGGCAACATGGAATTCCTAGACGGTTCCATTTGCAATATTAATACATGAGGACGTTTGAGAGGTTTCTCAAAGCAAACCCTTTCGTTGTGAAGTCTGTTGCGCTCAACGCGGCGATGGTAACGTCCCAACATCTGACTGACTCGAATGCATTTAGGATCGATGATGTGTCTATCCGAATAATACATCCACGGGCGTCTTCAGTGAGTTGCTTGGTGAATCCAATATCTATTATGACTATCATAATAATATTGATACGCTGGCCAGCGGTTTAACCAATCACAACTATGAACGACTATCAGCAGTGCTCTCCTGTGCTACACGTGAGAGATGAATCCTTCACAGAATCACTTATCACCCCCATTTGTATGTAGCCATAATCCTGGATCGTGTCTTGGGTCAACTGCTTATTCAGAGCTGACATCGACGGGTCCTTCAAGGATATGGGGCAACAATGTGATGGTAAAGTCATGTAAGTCCAAAGGACGACTGGCATCACTTCGACAACTTTCCGGTTCCCATAGACACTTCGGTGTAGAGTATACATCGATGGGAGTTTCCGGTGGGTACTTCCATTGTTTGGTAATCACCCTTCGAACAACTATGCGGAGTTATGGGAACGTTTCTAGATTGTCTAACAATCCGCTCCGTGGCCGTGGGATCGGCTCACACTTGCTCTAACAAGTATAACCTCCACGCATACTAGTCTCACCTGGTTCATTCAGACCCCTACATCCGAGATGAACCTCGACTAGGAAGAGTTTGGGATAGATGATAACTCACATAGCTCCCACTATCTGTGTGATTGGTCATCTATCCGAGGGGACATGTTTGATATCAATACAGACAGGAATAGAGATATGACATGTTGTATGCCTGGTGTAATATAAATATGAAAGCGATACTCAATAGTCAAACAAACAAACTGTTGGTCCCTTTAAACAACAAGAAAAGACTAGAGGGGGAGGGTGAATAGCCTTTTCAAACTTTCGTCGTTTAAAAACATTCTCAGCAAGTACTTATTACTTTTCAGTAATGAGTTTGTTGATACTTAACTTTCTCAGCAAGCGCAAGTTACTTCTCAGTAACTAGTTTTGTTGATACTTAAAATCAGAGAGCGGAAGTCTTTGATACAATAAGTGCTTTGTCAGTAAGTAATAGTTTCAGCTAGTGAAGTGAGTGACTGTGTACAGACAGATATGCTTTGCTGAAAACTAAATGCAGTAAGTAAATCACACTAACACTTTTATAGTGGTATCTGAGAGTGGCGTAATCTCTCAACTAATCCACTTTGTCCTTTCTAGGACTGAATCCACTAAGATAAGTTTGAGGTTCCTTACAACACCTATCTAGAGCGATCCAAACAGAAACCTGATAGTGTATATGTCCTAGAGACAGTCCTTACTAAGGGCATAGTGCCCTTATAGAGGACATATATGTACTATTACACAGGTCAACGTAATATAATATATGTTTGTTGCATTTTACTATTGAGTATCGCTTTCATATTTATATTACACCAGACATGCAGCATGTCATATCTCTATTACTGTCTGTATTGATATTAAACATGTCCCCTCGGATAGATGACCGATCACACAGATAGTGGGAGCTATGTGAGTTATCATCTATCCCAAACTCTCCCTAGTCGAGGTTCATCTCGGATGTAGGGGTCTGAATGAACCAGACAGGACTAGTATGCGTGGAGGTTATACTTGTTGGAGCAAGTGTGAGCCGATCCCACGGCCACGGAACGGATTGTTGGACAATCGAGAAACGTTCCCATAACTGCGCATAGTAGTTCGAAGAAGCTTTATCAAACAATGGAAGTACCCACCGGACACTCCCATCAATGTATACTCTACACCGAAGTGTTTATGGGAACCGGTAAGTTGTCGAAGTGATGCCATTCGTCCTTTGTACTTACAGGACTTTATCATCACATTTGTTGCCCCATATCCTTGGTGGACCCGTCGATGTCAGTTCTGAATAAGCAGCTGACCTAAGACACGGTCCAGGATTATGGCTACATACAAATGGGGATGATAAAAGATTCTGTGAAGGATTCATCTCTCAAGTGTAGCACGGGAGAGCACTGCTCATAGTCTGCATAGTTGTGTTGGTAAAGTCACTGGCCAGTGCAAATGATATATTATGATGGTCATAAGTATATCCTAACCAAGCAACTCCCTGAGACGCCCGTGGATGTATTATTGGGATAGACAATTCATCGATCCTAGATACATTCGAGCAAGTCAGATGAAGGGACGTTACCATCGCCGCGTTGAGCGCAACAGGCTTCGCAACGAAAGGGTTAGCTTTGAGAAACCTCTGAAACGTCCTAACGTATTAATATTGCAAATGGAACCGTCTAGGAATTCCATGTTGCCTAGTCTAGGACTTGCTTAATACGATGAGGCCCTATGGGTCACACTATGTGGTGATTCAGTCTATCAGAATATCCTTGAAGATGGAATCGCAATTAATTTGGAATTAATTGTGATTGATGGATTATAATTGATTTGGAATTAATTATAATATTTGGTGGCTCAATTAATGATTTGGAATTATTAATTGAATTGGCTAATTAATTGTATTTTATGTAGATACAATTAAAGATTATATTTTTGAAATATAATAGAGGTTTGATTAGAAAGGATATGTTGATTTAGAATTAACATATGCACTTGGGAAAAATCTACTTGGAGTTTGAATTGCCTTAGAACTATAAGTGGGTCCCAAAATTGGGACCCACCTACTGTCCCTAGGAGGCGCGCGCGCGCATGGATAAGGTAGGGGAAGGAGTTCGACTCCTTCCTCTAATAGAAGTCCAAGGGATAAGTTAGATTTTCCTGATTGAGTTTTAATTTGATTGGGAATGAATCTAGACTTGATATTGGTTTCCTTGTGCGATAAGAATTAGATTCTTATTCCTTTACGAAGTCTAATTGCTTATGCTTTAGGCTTCTATAGACTACTATATATAGTAGACTATTAGAGAGCTTTGGATACAGTTTTTAGAGACTTATACAGTTTTGCACACAGTTATTCTAGCCAGTTTTCTTAGAGAAAAATAAAAAGCTCTCCCCTCCTCTTAGCCACCCGCGCGCGCCACCTCACCGGAGGAATCGCCGCCCCGTCTTCTTGGTCACACAAAGAATATCCTAGCATTCTTCCGATAGGCTGTCATCCGTGGATACCAAGGTTGAGGTTCTAGGAGCTGGAAACTAACTCTTATTGTCTTGCAGATATACAGAGTATTGTAGATATCTTCGACTTCGACGAAGGAGAAGATACACCGGAATATTACGAAGACTTGGAAGCTGCTTTGGAAGTAAGGTTAGTCATCTAATTGACGTGTTTATATATATACGACATATGCATAATCAATTAACCTGTATGTTAAGAATTTTTTTTAAATTCCGCTGCGTACCCTAGGGGTAACTCTGACCATATTTTCTTACAAAACCAAAGCACACTTGCTTCGTTTCCAACCTAACTAGAAAACGAAACCTTGTTCTCCACCAAACTTGGGACTTTAATCAGCAACACTATGCTCGATTAAGTTCCCCCTGAATATCACGCCTGAAATGGTGTATTTTCAGTTAGAGAGGTTTGGGATGAGATAACTTAATTATAACTTATTCAGTTACAACAAGTAATCTAAGAAACAAAACTTTGAATACTTTGTAGTAAACAACTTTGATTGGTTTTGGTGTCAAGACTTGTTCTTGTTCGAAAGAAAGAAAGAACACTTAACTAATTTCTTAGCCGTGTAAGTTCTACTTCTTCACAAGTAGCTTTTTCAAGCTTTAAGTCTTTGAACGGATCAATGGCAGTAAAGAGTGTTTGAAGTGTATGTAAGTTTAAGCACAAGTGAGAGTTTGATCACGTTGTTGACACACTTCAACTCTTTGTCGGATGACCTCTAGTTATAGTGAAAATAAGGAGCCGTTTGAATTTTAAATTCTAAGGCTTTTGTTCCTTAAGATGTCACTATCTTGCTTTTGTACTTTCAGCAACGTCCTTTGTTGTCTTCTAGTCTTCATGTCCTTCGCGTGCATGCTTTGCATTGCTCATTTGAATAAAATTCAAACAGTAACATTGGAGCGCAAATACAAGTACTTTCAGCAAGAGGTCACAAATGTTCCATCAGCAAGTGGTCAGTCTCAGTTTCAGCAAGCACAACCTACTCTGTCGTTTAGATTTTCACTTATGCAAGCTGTTGCTGAAGTTTCCACTTTCTGAGCAACATGTGCCTTTGTAGATACCAGTCTTCAGAAATCTTCTAGTCTTCAGATCTTCAAAATCTTCAAGTTTCTGAACGGTTCTAAATGCTTCAATAGTTTGTTTGTGTAAACAAAGTACATCATCAGCAAATGCTTCAATAGGTTCTATTTCTTTTCAGAAAACAAGATACATCATAAGCGGTAAAACCAACCTATCTAGCACCTACTCTAAGTCTTCAGCAAACGTTCCTTTTTACAATGTCCTTAAAATTCTAAATTCCTATGGACCTTAAGAGTACTAGTTACTGGACTTTCCTTAATTTAGCATGGTTAATTGATCATCAAAATTACAAGTTTCCTAACAAATTTTTCCCCCTTTTTGATGTTAGCAATCCATGGCTAAATTAATTGTTACCCTTTTAGAGGTTTCTGATGTTGAATAAATCAGTTGATTAATGCAAGCATACTTGAATAATTAAACAGTAAGCATAAGTAAATTGCATAATCAAAAACCAATAAGAGTCAAAAGCTTCATTGCTGATAGTTATCTTTCAGTATGTTTACAGGAACGATCAGAGATAACTACACAAAATCAGCAAATAAAAACTTGAACAGAACTATTACAGAGAGTTAAGCTCTTCCAGCGGATTTTCTCAAAATCTCTCTTACATTCTTCTCAGCAAGTGCAGTGAATTCAATACAGTCTTTTTCGTAATCTTCAAGTAGCTTACGGACTTGTAGTTGAAGAATCCTTGCATTTTTGCAGGCGGTATGATAATGCTTTTCAGCATTCATTTCCATGTAGTGAACTACCCACAAATGCATGCCCCAATTGCTGGCATGGAGAAGTTGTGTATCTGAAATGGTTTTAGGATGAATCTTCCTTAGCCAGAGAAGATCTTCTTCTTGATCCTTAGCAGTGAGATAGAAATACTCATAAGGAATCAATCCAAGTTTCTTCTTTGCTTTCTTGGTCACGGGGTTAGAGTAATAAGCAATGCCAATTGGTTTTATCAAATCAGGTTCTTGTTTTATGGACTTACCAATTGAAGTTCTTCTTACTGAGACTTCCAGATTCAACCATCTCCCAACAATATTTCTTGGTAGGGAATCAGCCCTTTATTTTCTTTTCACCTTGAGATCAATCCAAGTGAACATCTGGTTCAGTATAGCAGTTGGAAAGAACTCATTCACCAGCAAGTCTTTCAGCTTTAAGATCCAGCAACCATGAACGTTTCTGATCACGTTCTGAGTGGTTTCATCATTGCTGGTCTTTGTATATTCAATGCCGGAGCCAATAGCAATGCTGGCCAACCTCTTTTCTTCCTGTCTTTGCCTTCTTCTTCAGCAGCAGCAACAGTTTTTCTCTTTTTGGGACTTGCTGAATTCAACTCAGATTCTGCTTGTCTTTTAGAACTTTGCTCTTTTTCAGCAAGAGGTTCTATGGTCAGTGGCGCTTCAGCAGTAGGGGTTTTCTTCCTTGAAGTTCTCTTTTGCTTATCTTCCCCCTTAGACATGGATTGCATCATTGGTGTAATGTGCAAAGAGAAGAACTCATTGCAATTTTCAGCAGGAGTGCTTAGGCTGTTGTATTTCATAATGATTGCTTGCTGATCAGAGATCAGCTTTGACAATTCTTTTTGAATACTCACCATAATCTCCTCATGTCTACGCTCTGTTGCGACCTTTTCTTCCATGAAAGTCTGAGCCTTGACTAATGCAGACTTTGCTAGTCGGAGTGCTTGACTTACATCTTCTTCATAGCTCTTGTGATGAAAACTGATGTCTTTCTGAGCTATTGTAAGTTTAGTAGTGCGTCTCAGCACAGTAGCCAATATCTTTCCGATATCAAGCGGGCTCTCAGCAAGTAGTGCATCATCTTCTGCTTTGCAGGCGTCATGGACTTCCTTAAGTGCCAAAATTCTTGGAGTAAAATCCTCCACACGTGGGAACGACACTAGATTTGGGGTCAAGGAATGAACTTTAAGCTCAGAAGCAAATTGATCATCTTGTAACAGCAATTGACTTCTCAAGTCATCTCCTTCATCATTTACATAGTCAGGAGGAGGAATTTCAACCACTTTGGGGTCTTTCTTGGAATTATCATCCTCATTTGCTGATAGATCATCTTCATCCTCAGATTCATCAAGGCCAGCAACCTTGGAACCTAAGTCGGCAGCTTCATTCCTTTCTGGTTGAGTGGTTGCTGATGGCAACGCTTCAGACTCAACAACGGGAGTTTCACCAGTAGTAGGTTTTAATTGAGTAGTTGTTGAGGGCAACGTTTGAGACTCAATTGATGGAGTTTCACCAGTAGTAAGTGGAAGGGAGGGGACTTCCTTTGGCTTTACTCCTGAAGATTGAGCAATATCCAAATTCTGCGTGTGCCTTGCATGAATTTGGAGACTATTTTTAAGTGCTCTTTGGTAATCTTCATCCAATTCTTCTTCATCATCAAGGTCTGGAGCAGTGACCTTGGCATCGAGTAAAGATAACTCGGCATCAGAAAGCTTGCCTTTGCCAAGTTTCAAAGCGGCTCACTTTTTGGCGTATTCTTCCTCAGTATCAGCGCCTTGTACAGGTGCTTGAGTACTGGTTTCAGCAGGAGTGGGTTGAGATTCATGCTGAGTTGGTGTTTGTTCAGCTTGCTGATTGTCTTGTTTCTCAGTTTCAGCAACTGTCATTTTGAGTCCACCAGCATCAAGACTTGGACCTTGATTGTCATCATCGTCGTCCTTTTTGTCCTTTGAGTCTTTCCCTTCATCATCACTGGGATCAGTTGGGATGTTTTTATCTTCTTCCTCTTCATCATCATCAGTCAAAATAACTAGCTCGAGATGCTTGTACAAAGCAACACTCGTTACTTCCTCTTCTTCATTGATTTTGTGGGGAGTGATGAATGTGTATTTTACACTTCCATTCGAGTCTTTTTCACCTATTTTAGCAATCCTCTATGATAATTTAGCTATATTTTAGTGCATTTTATTAGAATAGTGTCACGTTTCCCTTTAGATTTTATTTTACAGGTTTTGGTTGAAATTCGAGGATTTCCGGGCAATTATATTGAAGTTGACAAGGAATTGGTGTTCCAGAAGCCTATTTGGAGTATCTGAAGGTTTCCGGATAGGATTTGGAGTCTAGGGGCCGAATCTGGAGGTTAGAAGGCTACTAGAAGTCAGAAATCGAGTCCGAAAAGGGGAAGAAATCCAAAAATGCGTCGAAAATGCGGAATTCCGCGAATTTTTCTCCAGGGCGAACCGCCGCAGATGTGGGGCGAACCGTCCCACACCGGGCGAACCGCCTGGTGTGTGGGGCGAACCGCCCCACAGTAATTCGAAGCCTATATATAGTTGCTCAGTTTTCTCCGAAAATCATATCTTTCCAGACCTACTTTCTCACCTCTCTCTGTAGTTTTAGGTAGGGACTTCCCAGAGCCTGTTCTGGGGGTCCGAAGCTTATGGGACTCTTTTTCATAGCAGTTTGGAGCTCGTAGGATCGCGATTCTCCGGAGATTGACAACCTTCGGTAACTTTGTATCTTACAGTTTTATTCTACTTATTTTATTATATTCTTTCAACATGTTTTCTTCTATGATTTCTGTTGATTGCATGCCTATTATGAGTAGCTAAACTTATCGTTGGTGGTAGTATGTGAATTCTTAGCGAAGGGAAGGTAATCATGCTAATGGCTATATCGCGCATTATACTCCGTGTCATTGCTTTATTTCGTTGATCAGGCACAGCCTAAATTCTCGTATGTTGTATTAACTATTATGCACAATTGGACCCTCGTCGGCCTATTCGCGAGTTTATCTTCGTAGTGTTGAATAATTACGGAGCACATTAGGACAATAGTGATTGACTTGTCAGACCAATTATCTTCGTAGTGCTTAATAATTGCAACATGACACTAGATTGATTCAAAGATCTCTATGCAAGACCGAGGAATTTATGCATGATTATCGACCCGTTATGCTAAGAAGGATCATACTATCATCAATCTCCATTATCTGCTAGAACCCCCTTTGCTATCTGTTTGCTGTTTTTATATTCCAAATTAGATTTGATAAAGCTAGTTATAGTCCTGAGAGAACGACACTCGAGTCATTCTACCGCTACACTACGGTTTTCGTTGTAGTTGTGGATTGCCTTTGGCTAAATAACAAATATTATTTGCTGAATTCGGAACCGACAAATCCGCGTTCATCAAATTGGCGCCGTTGCCAGGGACTATACTCCTTTTTTCTGTTTAATTTGTTTATATTTTCAGCTTTAGATTCCTAATTCTACTAGTTTTTGTTTTCCTTTTTAATCTCTCTCTGATATTGCTTTCCTAGTCTGTTATAGATAGTGCATGTCGCATACACGTTCTGCAGGAACACCGCTTGCTGATTCAATTGCTGAGATCGACAGAGTCTACCACCAAAGAAGGCGACTACTCGAAAGGCGCGCACTAGAGGAAATAGAGGATACCGATTTCTCTGAATCTCTACTCAGTCTTTTCAAGGAAATCGACGGAATGGCAGAAGCTAGACCACTGAAGGCATGGGTACAACCCACCAAGGATCGTATGAGGGGACCGGCGATTGTTCTTTCGTCTGCAACCCGAGATCTGGAAATCAAGAACCACGCATTCCAACAACTTCCGAGGTTCTATGGCTTATCAAGGGAAGATGTGATGGGGTACTGATGAATGTGTATTTTACACTTTCATTCGAGTCTTTTTCACATATTTTAGGTATCCTCTATGTTAATTTAGCTATATTTTAATGCATTTTATTAGAATAGTGTCACGTTTCCCTTTAGATTTTATTTTACAGGTTTTGGTTGAAATTCGAAGATTTCCGGGCAATTATATTGAAGTTGACAAGGAATTGGTGTTCCAGAAGCCTATTTGGGGTATCTGAAGGTTTCCAGATAGGATTTGAAGTCTAGGGGCCGAATCTGGAGGTTAGAAGGCTACTAGAAGTCAGAAACCGAGTCCGAAAAGGGGAAGAAATCCAAAAACGCGTCGAAAACGCGGAATTCCGCGAGAAATTCTCTGGGGCGAACCGCCCCACAGTATTTCGGGGCCTATATATAGTTGCTCAGTTTTCTCCGAAAATCATATCTTTCCAAGCCTACTTTCTCACCTCTCTCTATAGTTTTAGGTAGGAACTTCCCGGGTCCTGTCCTGGGAGTTCCGTAGCTTAGGGGATACTTTTTCATAGAAGATTGGAGCGCGTAGGATCGCAATCATCCGGAGATTGACAACCTTCGGTAACTTTGTATCTTACAGTTTTTATTATTTTATTCTTCTTTCAATATGTTTTCTTCTATGATTGCTATTGATTGCATGCCTATTATGAGTAGCTAAATTTATCGTTGGTGGTAGTATGTGAATTCTTAGCGAGGGAACATAATCATGCTAATGGCTATATCGCGCATTATACTCCGTGTCATTGCTTTATTTCGTTGATCAGTTGCAACCAAAATTCTCGTATGTTGTATTGATCATTATGCACACTTGGAAACTTGTCGACCAATCAGACAAATTATCTTCGTAGTGTTGAATAATTACGGAACACAATAGGACGTTAGTTGTTGACAAGTCAGACCCATATTATCTTCGTAGTGCTTAATACTTGCAACAGGACACAAGATTGATTCAAAGATCTCTATGCAAGACCGAGGAATTTATGCATGATTATCGACCCATTATGTTAAGAAGGACCATACTATCACCAATCTCCATTATCTGCTTGAAAACCCCTATTGCTTTTTATTTGCTGGTTTATATTCTTAATTAGATTTGATAAAGCTAGTATAGTCCTGAGAGAACGACACTCGAGTCATTCTACTACTACACTACGGTTTTCGTTGTAGTTGTGGATTGCCTTTGGCTAATTACAAATTTATTTGACTGAACCGGGACTTGACAAATCTCCGTTCATCAAATTGGCGCTGTTGCCGGGGACTATACTCCTTTTTCCTATTTAATTTGTTTATATTATAGCTTTAGATTCCTAATTCTATTAGTTTTAGTTTTTCTTTTTAATCTCTCTCTGATACTGTTTTCCTAGTCTGTTTCTAATCACCTTTCCTAGTCTGTTATAGATAGTGTATGCCGCATACACGTTCTGCAGGAACACCGCTTGCTGATTCAATTGCTGAGATCGACAGAGTCTACCACCAAAGAAGGCGACTACTTGAAAGGCGCGCACTAGAGGAAATAGAGGATACCGATTTCTCTGAATCTCTACACATTCTTTTCAAGGAAATCGACGGAATGGCAGAAGCTAGACCACTGAAGGCATGGGTTCAACCCACCAAGGATCGTATGAGGGGACCGGTGATTGTTCTTTCGTCTGCAACCCGAGATCTGGAGATCAAGAACCACGCATTCCAACAACTTCCGAGGTTCTATGGCTTATCAAGGGAAGATGTGATGGGGTACTTGCACGATATCGATGATTTCGTCAACCAACTCCCACGACCCGGAGCTGACATAACAATGGATGAGTTAAGGATGAAGGTTTTTGCTATGGGACTTGGCGACAGAGCCAAGTCATGGCTGAGTTCTCTTCCAGCAGGCTCGCTGGACACTTGGGAGAAGGATTTTTCATCTTTCATGGAGAAATACTTCCCTCATACCTTGACTACCGCGCTAAAGGCGCAGATCACTGGATTCAAACAGGACTATGATGAGACAATCTACACCGCGTTCGAGAGGTTCCAAGATCTCACGAACAAGTGCCCTCACCATGGTTTTGAACTTTCTGACCTAGTCCAACACTTCTACAATGGACTAACCTTCGAGAACCAACAAGTGGTGGATTTCCAATGCCGAGGCAATATTTGGGAGGAAACCGCAGAAGCTGTCTGGGCGGTTTTCGAAAGGCTTGATAAGGGTTCGCAGTTCAAGGACCCAAGAGCAATGGTTAGGAGACGTGGACCTGAAGCTCCACCGACTCAAGAAGCCCCTATGTATAGGGGGAATGGGGATCAATTCGAGTGCTTTACCAACGAATTGAAGCAAGTCCTCAAGAGCGCCACCGGAACAACTGTTTCGAACGAAGTATGCCGAATATGCAAGAACTATGGGCATGGGGCTCATATGTGTAGATCGGAACTAGCATACGATGATGGCAACTGGGCTCGAGGAAGCGAAGAAGAATCCTTTGCTACGGAGTTTGGCACTCAAGAAGTTAGCTACGGACAAGACGGTAGGAATCCTCGAGGTGGATTTTGGAGAAGAGGATACTGTAACAATCAAGGATATACACCGGCTAACCAAACTTATGGACCTAACCAAGACCGTAGTAGGCTGAACTATGGTAATGATCACTGTGAAAACCCCGCTCCGAAAGAGCCACCGAAGTCGAAGTCGGCTCAACTGATGGAGAACTTGCAAAAGATGGTCGATCACACACAAAGTTTTCTCAAAAGGTATGAAGAAGAGTCTGAGAAGACTAGGGCAAGGCTCGATAGGTTGGAAGAGAACACTAGGCTTGCCCATCGAAAGATGCGAGAGTTGATCGACCGAGGAGCAAGTAGGGAGCAAGGCAAACTGCCGAGCAACACTGAGAAGTCGTTGTCCATTAACTTAGTGGGTGATCTACCTGTTGAAATCACCATCAAGAAGGTTGCTAAGTGCGAGAGTTGCAAGAGGGAACTGCCCCCACAAGCCGAAGAAGAAGAAAAGGACCTTGGTACTAACAAGAGTGAAGAGGAGCAAGAGGATCTCGAGCCACTCCCTCAAAGTTTCGATGTTAAGGTCGGGATTGGGGAGCTTGAAGATGTCCGAGCCACACTAGACACAGGATCCTACTCTAATGTGCTCCCTTTGAATGTTTTCGAGAAGAGTAACCTTGGAGAACTAACTGTGCATAAGGCTATTGTGCAACTGGCGGATGGATCCCTTGTGAAACCCGAAGGCGTTGTGAAGAATGTATTAGTCAAAATTGGTGAAGCCTCTGTCCACACCGATTTTGTAATTATGCCAGCATCATTACCAGGAACGGGGGATGTCATACTCTTAGGACGAACATTCTTGACTAAGCTACGCTCCGTAATGGACATCTACCAAAGGACTTGCACTATCGAAGTGGATGGCAAGCAGCATGTGTTGCAAGCCATGTCCGATCCACCTGATCCACCCGATACTTCTAACACTATTGATTACAGTGGTCTTAACGTCTATGTTCACTCTTATTCACAGGAACGAGGCACGGGAAGGAGACTCGTGAAGGGGAAGTCTAGTACCCTCAGAAGGAAAAGATAGGCGAACACAGGAGTCGAGTCAGAGACTTTAAACAATGGCGCTATCCGGGAGGCAACCCGGGATTTTTATCGCTTTCTTTACCGCTTTAGATTTTATCTCACGAGTTTGATTGAGTATTATAGGTCACTTATACAAGCATTAGCTCTCACCTTGGATCCACTTTCGACGTTTGGGACGAGCGACGACGTTCAGGTTTGGGGAGGAGGTTATCGCTGGTTATCTCTATACTTATCTTGCTTAGGATAACTCGTGAAATTTTTTGCATTTGCACGTTTACTGCTTTCCTAGGATAGTTTTGCATGTTTTATATGGAGTTTATTGTCGAATTGTTTGAACTTTTTTATTGGGTAGATCAACTAACTATGCCATTAATCGTATGCTTCATCTCTATGAATTTGTTTGAGGTTTTTCTCGCTTGGCTTGTCACATTTATGTATTGCACTTAGTTAAGCATGGTAGTCTCGACATCACTTAGTGGTGTTTTCTCTACTGCGGTTCAGGAAGGCCTTTATAATAGGATGATGCATGTTAGGGTCTTATGGTTGTTTTCCCGAGTAATTATGTACCTAAGAGGCAACAAGTCTTCACCATGCTTTGAGATTGCTAAATGCCTAGGAAGGAGGTAGTGTGAGGTTGTCTGATCCTTCGTTTATAACCTATTCTTCCGAATAGGTTTGGGGAGGGGGTTACACCATCATAGACTTGTTTCTGTTTTTCATTTCCGTATCGTGAGTTTATTTTTCCTTTTCCGTAAATTTTGTACTCCAACCTATTCTTTCGAATAGGTTTGGGGAAGTCGTGTGAGTCATTTTGTTTCTCTTTTTGTTGTGCTATTGCTGGCTAAAAAAAAATCGAAAAAAAAGAAAGAAAAAATTCCAGGAAAAAAAAGAGAAAACGAAAAGAAAAAAGATCCTGGAAAGAAAAAAAAGAAACAAAGAAAAGACCCCAAAAAAACAAAGAAGGGTCCAAAAAAGAAAGCCAAATAGCAGTTTAGCAAAGTGTTGAGTCTTTTCCATTTTTGTAATGTTCGTAATCGTGTTTTCTATTTTTTATCTTTTTTGTCTTGAGTGTCATCTGTTCTAGACCACCCTCGTCCTGCAATTCAGGAAGTGGTGAATAGCTTAAGATTTTACTTGAGAGATGGGTAGAATAGGGGAGTGTTATCTTTTATAGGGAACCCTCCTTCGTTTCATGAGAGCCAGTACTGGTTCGACCTCTTTTGAGGAAAAGTCTTAACATGGTGGAACAGCAGTAAGTCCTCAGTTTCATAGGCACGGGGCAACCATTCGTATCTTAGCATGCTTCATTACGTCGTCACTGACTAGGTCCAGGTAGAGAATGTTACGAGAGACTATCTTGTCTTGACATAAGTGCTTATGTGGATGTGTATACGTCAATCCAGGTATTCTTCAACCTATATTCATTCTTTGATTCATATGTTTTTTGTTCATATGTTATTTGGTAGATTCAGTAGATTAGTTCATTTTATTTGGCATGAAACTCCATTTTGTGTCTTGCATGTTTTTTGTATTAGAGTCTAGCTTAGTTGTTGAGGACAAGCAAAGGTTCAGTTTGGGGAGTTTGATGAATGTGTATTTTACACTTTCATTCGAGTCTTTTTCACCTATTTTAGCTATCCTCTATGTTAATTTAGCTATATTTTAATGCATTTTATTAGAATAGTGTCACGTTTCCCTTTAGATTTTATTTTACAGGTTTTGGTTGAAATTCGAAGATTTCCGGGCAATTATATTGAAGTTGACAAGGAATTGGTGTTCCAGAAGCCTATTTGGAATATCTGAAGGTTTCCGGATAGGATTTGAAGTCTAGGGGCCGAATCTGGAGGTTAGAAGGCTACTAGAAGTCAGAAACCAAGTCCGAAAAGAGGAAGAAATCCAAAAACGTGTCGAAAACGCGGAATTCCGCGAGAAATTCTCTAGGGCGAACCGCCCCAGAGGTGGGTCGAACCGCCCCACACCGGGCGAACCGCTCGGTGTGTGGGGCGAACCGCCCCACAGTATTTCGGGGCCTATATATAGTTTCTCAGTTTTCTCCGAAAATCATATCTTTCCAAGCTTACTTTCTCACTTCTCTCTATAGTTTTAGGTAGGAACTTCCCGGGGCCTGTCCTGGGAGTTCCGTAGTTTAGGGGATACTTTTTCATAGCAGATTGGAGCGCGTAGGATCGCAATCATCCGGAGATTGACAACCTTCGGTAACTTTGTATCTTACAGTTTTTATCTACTTATTTTATTCTTCTTTCAATATGTTTTCTTCTATGATTGCTATTGATAGCATGCCTATTATGAGTAGCTAAATTTATCGTTGGTGGTAGTATGTGAATTCTTAGCGAGGGAAGATAATCATGCTAATGGCTATATCGCGCATTATACTCCGTGTCATTGCTTTATTTCGTTGATCAGTTGCAACCAAAATTCTCGTATGTTGTATTGATCATTATGCACACTTGGACACTTGTCGACCAATCAGACCAATTATCTTCGTAGTGTTGAATAATTACGGAACACAATAGGACGTTAGTTGTTGACAAGTCAGACCCATATTATCTTCGTAGTGCTTAATACTTGCAACAGGACACAAGATTGATTCAAAGATCTCTATGCAAGACCGAGGAATTTATGCATGATTATCGACCCATTATGTTAAGAAGGACCATACTATCACCAATCTCCATTATCTGCTTGAAAACCCCTATTGCTTTCTATTTGCTGTTTTATATTCTTAATTAGATTTGATAAAGCTAGTATAGTCCTGAGAGAACGACACTCGAGTCATTCTACTACTACACTACGGTTTTCGTTGTAGTTGTGGATTGCCTTTGGCTAATTACAAATTTATTTGACTGAACCGGGACCTGACAAATCTACGTTCATCAAATTGGCGCCGTTGCCGGGGACTATACTCCTTTTTTCTATTTAATTTGTTTATATTTACAGCTTTAGATTCCTAATTCTATTAGTTTTAGTTTTTCTTTTTAATCTCTCTCTGATACTGCTTTCCTAGTCTGTTTCTAATCACCTTTCCTAGTCTGTTATAGATAGTGTATGCCGCATACACGTTCTGCAGGAACACCGCTTGCTGATTCAATTGCTGAGATCGACAGAGTCTACCACCAAAGAAGGCGACTTCTTGAAAGGCGCGCACTAGAGGAAATAGAGGATACCGATTTCTCTGAATCTCTACACATTCTTTTCAAGGAAATCGACGGAATGGCTAGACCACTGAAGGCATGGGTTCAACCCACCAAGGATCGTATGAGGGGACCGGCGATTGTTCTTTCGTCTGCAACCCGAGATCTGGAGATCAAGAACCACGCATTCCAACAACTTCCGAGGTTCTATGGCTTATCAAGGGAAGATGTGATGGGGTACTTGCACGATATCGATGATTTCGTCAACCAACTCCCACGACCCGGAGCTGACATAACAATGGATGAGTTAAGGATGAAGGTTTTTGCTATGGGACTTGGCGACAGAGCCAAGTCATGGCTGAGTTCTCTTCCAGCAGGCTCGCTGGACACTTGGGAGAAAGTTTTTTCATCTTTCATGGAGAAATACTTCCCTCACACCTTGACTACCGCGCTAAAGGCGCAGATCACTTGATTCAAGCAGGACTATGATGAGACCATCTACACCGCGTTCGAGAGGTTCCAAGATCTCACGAACAAGTGCCCTCACCATGGTTTTGAACTTTCTGACCTAGTCCAACACTTCTACAATGGACTAACCTTCGAGAACCAACAAGTGGTGGATTTCCAATGCCGAGGCAATATTTGGGAGGAAACCGCAGAAGCCGTCTGGGAAGTTTTCGAAAGGCTTGCTAAGGGTTCACAGTTCAAGGACCCAAGAGCAATGGTTAGGAGACGTGGACCTGAAGCTCCACCGACTCAAGAAGCCCCTATGTATAGGGGGAATGGAGATCAATTCGAGTTCTTTACCAACGAATTGAAGCAAGTCCTCAAGAGCGCCACCGGAACAACTGTTTCGAACGAAGTATGCCGAATATGCAAGAACTATGGGCATGGGGCTCATATGTGTAGATCAGAGCTGGCATACGATGATGGCAACTGGGCTCGAGGAGGCGAAGAAGAAGCCTTTGCTACGGAGTTTGGTACTCAAGAAGTTAGCTACGGACAAGACGGTAGGAACCCTCGAGGTGGATTTTGGAGAAGAGGATTCCGAAACAATCAAGGGTATGCACCGGATAACCAAACTTATGGACCTAACCAAGACCGTAGTAGGATGAACTATCGTAATGATCACTGCGAAAACCCCGCTCCGAAAGAGCCACCGAAGTCGAAGTCGGCTCAACTGATGGAGAACTTGCAAAAAATGGTCGATCACACACAAAGTTTTCTCAAACGTTATGAAGAAGATTCCGAGAAGACTAGGGCAAGGCTTAATAGGTTGGAAGAAAGCACTAGGCTTGCCCGTCAAAAGATGCAGGAGTTGATCGACCGAGGAGCAAGTAGGGAACAAGGCAAGTTGCCTAGCAACACTGAAAAGTCGATGTCCATCACCTTGGTGGGTGATCTACCTGTTGAAATCACCATCAAGAAGGGTGCTAAGTGCGAGAGTTGCAAGAGGGAAATGCCCCCACCAGCCGAAGAAGAAGAGAAGGACCTTGGAACTAACAAGGGTGAAGAGGAGCAAGAGGATCCCGAGCCACTCCCTGAAAGTTTTGATGTTAAGGTCGGGATTGGGGAGCTTGAAGATGTCCAAGCCACGCTAGACACAGGATCCTACTCTAATGTGCTCCCTTTGAATGTTTTCGAGAAGAGTAACCTTGGAGAACTAACTGTGCATAAGGCTATTGTGCAACTGGTGGATGGATCCCTTGTGAAACCCGAAGGCGTTGTGAAGAATGTATTAGTCAAGATTGTTGAAGCTTCTGTCTACACCGATTTTGAAATTATGCTAGCGTCAGCACCAGGAACGGGGGATGTCATACTCTTAGGACGTATATTCTTGACTAAGCTACGCTCCGTGATGGACATCTACCAAAGAACTTGCACTATTGAAGTGGATGGCAAGCAACATGTGTTGCAAGTCATATCCGATCCACCTGATACTTCTAACAATATTGATTACAGTGGTCTTAACGTCTATGTTCATTCTTATTCGCAGGGTGGAGGCATGAGAAGGAGATCCGTGAAGGGGAAGTCTAGACCCTCAGAAAGAAAAGATAGGCGAAGACAGGAGTCGAGTCAGAGACTTTAAACAATGGCGCTATCCGGGAGGCAACCCGGGGTTTTTATCGCTTTCTTTACTGCTTTATTGTATGCATTCATACTTGAACAATTTGCTTTTCATATGTGAATTTGTTCGGTTCTGTGTCGTATGTGCTTATGTTGTGTTCGAGTGCGACTTTTTGAGTGATTTTTTGAGGAAAATGATTTTTCGGGGACTAAAAACTGCATTTTTATTTTAAAACGTTCGTCTCCCACCTCAGGAGTGGGGGCGAATTGCCCCCCATGTGGGGAGACTCGCCCCACGTCCAAAGCGCGCGCGCGCGCTCCGGACGTGCGGGGCGATTCGCCCCGCACGGGGCGGTTCGCCCCAGGTGTGGGGCGAACCGCCCCACAACTTCAGAATGTTAAAATCGGGGGTTTCTTCCCCAAACACTCATTTTTCTCCATTTTCATCTTCTTAACTCCAAATTTTCCTCCATATTCAAAATAACTTCAAACCTTCATAACTTCTTCATCCTTCCATCATTTTGTGTGTTCTTTAGCTTCATTTGAAGCCCGTTACGTGCTCTATCTTTCTATCCGAACAAATTTCTTCCTAGCTCATTCAATTTCCGGATTTGAGGTATTATCACATGAACCCTAATTTTTACAATTTGGGGATTTTTTGATTTATGCTTCAATTAAGCTTGTATGATGTATGGGTTGATGTTTTATGTGATTAGATTCATTATTCATTATCAATTACATGTTCAATTAGGCTTGGTTTGATGATTTGAGATTTTTGCTATTAGATGATATATATCTTGTTAGGAAAATGTATCTCTTAGTATCATTCCATGCTTAAACATGTGTTCGTTGATATGATAATGATGGATGTATTGGTAGAATGCATGATTGATGGAATTGAGGATTTATGCAAGATTTTTGATTTTGATGGTATGGATTGAACCTTGTGATTCAAGGCATTTGTTGTTTAGCAAGAGCATAATGTGATATGTTATTGTAGTAGTTACATTGACATGTTGCGTAATGAATTAGCTAGACTAGACTTTGGGTTTTTGAGGAGTTGGATTTTTGAAAATATTGCTCGTTTGTTCACTCGTATATTTACATATGCATAGGTCTGTTTAGCATCGTTCAAGATACTAATTGCTGTTTGTAGGAAACATGGCACCGAGATCAAGGAGAGCCGGCTCTAGCAAAAAGGGGAAGGGAGTAGCATCAAGCTCCCAACCATCCCACCATATGTTCGAGTTGTCTGTAGCTGCGATAGAGGTGCGTCAAAGGCTAGAAGCAGAGATGGCCAACGGAGGAAGGTCGATCATCCCAGATAGGAGAATTGACATTCCCGAGTCCGCAGTAGATAAAGCGGGATATAGGACGCTATCACGATTGGGGTCACAAAGGAATTGGGCATGGTACAGTTCCAACAGGTTCAAAGGTTACGACGAGAGCCTCCTCCAAGAGTTCTACACTGGATACACAGATCTCGAGGAGAAGAATGGGGTGCTAGTCCGAGGCCTGATTATACCGTGGACACCAGAGTACATTTCTTCCTTCATCCATTTTGGGAATCAAGAATTCACAGGTAGCGACCATGCCTACCTGTATTCAAGGGCCTCTAGGGGGATAGGGAGACACATCATAGACGCGATCTGCAACAGGGCGTACCGATATCCAGAACTCGGGGGAGAACCTGGACGGATCAGTTATAGTGACCTTAGTATTGAAGCTAAGGTGATGATGAAATTTTGCATCTCCAACTTGATCCCTAGGAAGAATGACTCGTGGATTCAGCCCTATTACGCCGAGCTCCTCTACTGCCTGATAGAGA
Source organism: Plantago ovata (assembly GCA_028274465.1). Classification (NCBI taxonomy): domain Eukaryota; kingdom Viridiplantae; phylum Streptophyta; class Magnoliopsida; order Lamiales; family Plantaginaceae; genus Plantago; species Plantago ovata. The sequence goes on along the minus strand of CM051455.1, from coordinate 122,903,893 downwards.
TATATCAGATCGACATAGGGCACATCATGTATGACGAGTACGAGCACCACTGGGAAAAGAAGAGGAAGCCATTCATCTTCCCAAGCTTCATCACAGCCTACTGCAAGTATCATGGGGTCGAAGACATTGAGGAGGGGGATTGAGAGGTCGCTGCCCTTTCACCCTCGACCATTGAGGTGCAGCTCAATAGGTATCAGTTGAAGAACCCCACGGCTGCCGCTGCTGATGTAGGAGCACCCTTCGAGCCGAGTGATTCCGATCATGAGGATGTTATGGAGGCCGATGCTGGCCAAGCCCCTATTCCAGATATCCCGTTTGTCCATCGAGCACCGCATGCACCACCTCGAGCACCACAGGAGTCTAGAGGATTTGACTTCTCTGAATTCCGTACCTACCTCGACGGCCGTTTCGACAGAATTGATGCCAACAACGCAGCCATGCGACAGGACCTCGACAGGCACATTGTCCAACACAACCGCGATTGGGAGATATTCGAGGAGCATCGCCGAGAGGATAGGCAGCAAATGTGGGAGCAGCAACAGCTCATCCAGCAACAGCAGGAGGCTCTACGACAGTCCAATGAGCTCATGAATGACATGTGGAATGACTTTTATGGGGACTACCATCCCGAAGATTAGTCCTTCCACATGTCCACTCTCAGCCAACCGAGGCCAAACCGTTCGGTAACATCTAGTATCACTTCTTATTACTCATTCTCTTTTGCTAGGGGCTAGCTTAAGAATCGTAAGGGGGATGGGATGTGAACCATGATGTTAAGTATTGTTTGGCTTTGTGTTGATTAGTATCTTGTTCTTTGTTTGCATTTGCATTTGCACGTTTACCGCTTTCTTAGATTTTTAGGTTGCATTTCACTACATTCATCCTAGGATAGTCTTGCATGTTTTATATGGAGTTTATTGCTGAATTTTTGAACCTTTTGTTGGATAGATCAACCAACTATGCCATTAATCGTATGCTTCATCTCTATGAATTTGTTTGAGGTTTTTCTCGCTTGGCTTGTCACATTTATGTATTGCACTTAGTTAAGCATGGTAGTCTCGACATCACTTAGTGGTGTTTTCTCTACTGCGGTTCACGAAGGCCTTTATAATAGGATGATGCATGTTAGGGTCTTATGGTTGTTTTCCCGAGTAATTATGTACCTAAGAGGCAACAAGTCTTCACCATGTTTTGAGATTGCTAAATGCCTAGGAAGGAGGTAGTGTGATCCTTTGTTTATAACCTATTCTTCCGAATAGGTTTGGGGAAGGGGTTACACCATCATAGACTTGTTTCTGTTTTTCATTTTCGTAACGTGAGTTTATTTTTCTTTTGTCGTAAATTTTATACTCCAACCTATTCTTTCGAATAGGTTTGGGGAAGTCGAGTGAGTCATTTTGTTTCTCTTTCTGTATTCTACTACTGGCTAGAAAAAATCGAAAAAAAGGAAAGAAAAAATTCCAGGAGAAGAAAAAAGAGGAAAAAAGAATCTGGAAAGAAAAAAGGAAAAAAGAAAAGACCCCAAAAAAGCAAAAGAAGGGTCCAAAAAAGAAAGTCAAATAGCAGTTTAGCAAAGTGTTGAGTCTTTTCCAATTCTTGTAATGTTCGTAATTGTGTTTTTCTATTTTTTATCTTTTTGTCATCTGTTCTAGACCACCCTCGTCCTGCCATTCAGGAAGTGGTGAATAGTTTAAGACTTCACTTGAGAGATGGGTAGAATAGGGGAGTGTTAACTTTTATAGGGAACCCTCCTTCGTTTGATGAGAGCCAGTACTGGTTCGACCTCTTTTGAGGAAAAGTCTTAACATGGTGGAACAGCAGTAAGCCCTTAGTTTCATAGGCACGGGGCAACCACTCGTATCTTAGCATGCTTCATTACGTCGTCACTGACTAGGTCCAGGTAGAAAATGTTACGAGAGACTATCTTGTCTTGACATAAGTGCTTATGTGGGTGTGTATTAGTCAATCGAGGTATTCTTCGACCTATATTCATGCTTTGATTCATATGGTTTTTGTTGATATGTTTTTTGATAGATTCAGTAGATTAGTTCATTTTATTTGGCATGAGAATCCATTTTGTGTCTTGCATGTTTTTTGCATGAGAGTCTAGCTTAGTTGCTTGAGGACAAGCAAAGGTTCGGTTTGGGGAGTTTGATGAATGTGTATTTTATACTTTCATTCGAGTCTTTTTCACCTATTTTAGCTATCCTCTATGATAATTTAGCTATATTTTAGTGCATTTTATTAGAATAGTGTCACTTTTCCCTTTAGATTTTATTTTACAGGTTTTGGTTGAAGTTCGAGGATTTCCGGGCAATTATATTGAAGTTGACAAGGAATTGGTGTTCCAGAAGCCTATTTGGAGTATCTGAAGGTTTTCGGATAGGATTTGGAGTCTAGGGGCCGAATCTGGAGGTTAGAAGGCTACTAGAAGTTAGAAACCGAGTCCGAAAAGGGGAAGAAATCCAAAAACGCGTCGAAAATGCGGAGTTCCGCGAATTTTTCTCCGGGGCGAACCGCCGCAGATGTGGGGCGAACCGCCCAACAGTATTTCGAAGCCTATATATAGTTGCTCAGTTTTCTCCGAAAATCATATCTTTCCAGACCTACTTTCTCACCTCTCTCTGTATAGGTAGGGACTTCCCAGAGCCTGTTCTGGGGGTCCGTAGCTTAGGGGACTCTTTTTCATAGCAGGTTGGAGCTCGTAGGATCGCGATTCTCCGGAGATTGACAACCTTCGGTAACTTTGTATCTTACAGTTTTATTCTACTTATTTTATTATATTCTTTCAACATGTTTTCTTCTATGATTTCTGTTGATTGCATGCCTATTATGAGTTGCTAAACTTATCAGTGGTGGTAGTATGTGAATTCTTAGCGAAGGGAAGGTAATCATGCTAATGGCTATATCGCGCATTATACTCCGTGTCATTGCTTTATTTCGTTGATCAGGCACAGCCTAAATTCTCGTATGTTGTATTAATTATTATGCACAATTGGACCCTCGTCGGCCTATTCGCGAGTTTATCATCGTAGTGTTGAATAATTACGGAGCACATTAGGACAATAGTGATTGACTTGTTAGACCAATTATCTTCATAGTGCTTAATAATTGCAACAGGACACTAGATTGATTCAAAGATCTCTATGCAAGACCGAGGAATTTATGCATGATTATCGACCCGTTATGCTAAGAAGGATCATACTATCACCAATCTTTATTATCTGCTAGAACCCCCTTTGCTATCTGTTTGCTGTTTTTATATTCCAAATTAGATTTGATAAAGCTAGTTATAGTCCTGAGAGAACGACACTCGAGTCATTCTACCGCTACACTACGGTTTTCGTTGTAGTTGTGGATTGCCTTTGGCTAAATAACAAATATTATTTGCTGAATTCGGAACCGACAAATCCGCGTTCATCAGGGATCAGCCACCACGGGTACAAAGGAACCCTTGAGCATCACAGCTTGTTCAGCTGGAGAGGCACTCTTAAATTTTGCCTTCATATTCTCTCTGATTTGAGCAATCAGATTTGAGCTCATTAGCTGAGAATATGACATTTCTTCCGGAAGTATAGAGTGGACAAAAGTCTCGAGCTTCAGCAGAGAAGATCTCTTTTTCTCATTTGATAGATGAAGATGAAGGTCAGAAAAGTCCATCCTTTTGTACCTTTGCCAGTTTCTAACAGACTTAGCAACTCTTGACAAGGTAGTTCTCTTGAAGTCTAAGTAAAGTTCCTCAGAACTCACTTTTGGATCTTCAATGATGTGCACCACTTCAGTGGTCTCCTTTAGAGCCTGAAAAAGAATAACATTTAGTTCAGGAAAGGTTTGGATAATTGTCTTAGAGTCCAAAGCTGAAACATGATTTACCTGCTGAGTTTCAACAAGCTCATGTTGCACACTTGTTTGTGCTGGTACAATTTCCATTCCTTGAGGAGCTTGAGAAGCATCCTCCATTTGTTCATCCTGAAATAAATGTGAGTTAGATACAAGTACTAAGTTTTCAGACTTAGTTGTATTACCAAAAACTTTAACTACCTGCTGAGCAGAAAGTGTTGATTCTGGTGCAGAGGCTTCAGCAACCGTCTGACTTGCATCTTGAGAAGTCTGTAGAGAAATCATAATATTAGCAAAAGATTGAGTTTCAGAAAGTGAAGATTTGCTGATGGTTGAGTTAACTACCTGCTGAAGAAGGACATGTTGTGGCTCAGTCCTTTCAGCATTAACAGTTTCTTCAGTTTCTGGGACTGTTTCTTCAGCAGACTTCTTTGCTTGCTCTGTTTGAGAAAGCTGTGCGGTTTCAGCAAACTCCCTTGTCTCTGAAATGACAAGTTGAGCAGAAGCATCTGGACCCTTAAGCTCACTGCTTGTCATAAAAATATCTATTGATTTGTTGGATGTTTCTTCAATATCCAACTCCATTTGATGGCTTATTTCTTCCAGTACAAGCTGGACTTTGTCAATTGATGTTTTTGGTGAACTGGGGCCAGTATTCTCATCATCACGAGATGCGTCGTCGAATAATGCTTCTTGTGTTGTTTCAGCGACTTCTGGGACTTGAACCATTGCAGTCTCAGCAACTGGTTCTTCAGCAACTTGATGAGTTGCTTGTTCAACAACCATCTTTTCAGCAACGGCAGCTTCAGCAAGTGTCGCGGTTCTTATATTAGAAGCGATATCAGTCATTGGTTTCAGAGTCTGATCATCAAGATTATCTACAATGTAGATATCTGGGATTGGGGCAGGAATTTCATTTCCACTGCCTTATGGTCTATTCACAGTAGATGAATCAACATTAAGTTGATTGTTGAAGGCTTCCGCAAACACTTCAACGTTGCTGACATAGGTTTCAGTAACCACCTTGTCAACATATACTGGAGTTTGCTTTTCAGCAACTGCTTGGGAATCGTCCGAGAGATCATGGACAATTGGTACTGACTTGCGAGCCAGTGTTTTCTTTCTTGGGTTATTTGTCCTTTTTCTCTTGTGGACGGGGTTTGCTGATGACGCTGCAGTCTGAGTGTCATCATCAGCTTTCCTCTTTTTCTTCTTTGATTTTTCCAGCTTCTCAGCAGAGGCGTCAGTAGTTGCATTTTCAGCAACGGGTGTAGTGGTGTTTGTAAGAAAATATGGTCAGAGTTACCCCTAGGGTACGCAGCGGAATTTTAAAAATTTTCTTAACATACTGGTTAATTGATTATGCATATGTCGTATATATATAAACACGTCAATTAGAAGACTAACCTTACTTCCAAAGCAGCTTCCAAGTCTTCGTAATAATCTGGTGTATCTTCTCCTTCGTCGAAGTTGAAGATATCTACAATACTCTGTATATCTGCAAGACAATAAGAGTTAGTTTCCAGCTCCTAGAACCTCAACCTTGGTATCCACGGATGAACAGCCTATCGGAAGAATGCTAGGATATTCTTTATGTGACCAAGAAGACGGGGCGGCAATTCCCTCCGGTGGCGGTGTGCGCGCGCGTGTGGCTAAGGGGAGGAGGGGAGAGTTTTTATTTTCTCTAAGAAAACTGGGTAGAATAACTGTGTATCAAAAACACACGTAAAATCGTCTGTCAAAACTCTCTCTAATAGTCCACTATATATAGTAGTCTATAGAAGCCTAAAGCATAAGCAATTAGACTTCGTAAAGGAATAAGAATCTAATTCTTATCGCACAAGGAAACCAATATCAAGTCTAGATTCATTCCCAATCAAATCAAAACTCAATCAGGAAAATCTAACTTATCCCTTAGACTTCTAATAGAGGAAGGAGTCGAACTCCTTCCCCTATCCTGCCACGCGCGCGCGCGCGCCTGTCCTACGGGACGTGGGTCCCACTTTTGGGACCCACATATATTTCTAAGGCAATCCAAACTCCAAGTAGATTTTTGCCCAAGTGCATATGTTAATTCTAAATTAACATATCTTTTACAATCAAACCTCCATTATATTTCCAAAATATAATCTTTAATTGTATTTACATAAAATACAATTACTTAGCCAATTCAATTAATAATTCCAAATCATTAATTGAGCCACCAATTATTATAATTAATTCCAAATCAATTATAACCCATCAATCACAATTAATTCCAAATTAATTGTGATTCCATCTTCAAGGATATCCTGATAGGCTGAATCACCGCATAGTGTGACCCATAGGGCCTCACCGTATTAAGCAAGTCCTAGACTAGGCAACATGGAATTCCTAGACGCTTCCATTTGCAATATTAATACATGAGGACGTATGAGAGGTTTCTCAAAGCTAACCCTTTCGTTGCGAAGCCTGTTGCGCTCAACGCGGCGATGGTAACGTCCCTTCATCTGACTTGCTCGGATGTATTTAGGATCGATGAAGTGTCTATCCCAATAATACATCCACGGGCGTCTCGGGGAGTTGCTTGGTTAAGATATACTTATGACCATCATAATATATCATTTGCACTGGCCAGTGACTTTACCAACACAACTATGCAGACTACGAGCAGTGCTCTCCTGTGCTACACTTGAGAGATGAATCCTTCACAGAATCACTTATCACCCCCATTTGTATTTAGCCATAATCCTGGATCGTGTCTTAGGTCAACTGCTTATTCAGAGCTGACATCGACGGGTCCACCAAGGATATGGAGCAACAAATGTGATGATAAAGTCCTGTAAGTGCAAAGGACGAATGGCATCACTTCGACAACTCACCGGTTCCCGTAGACACGTCGGTGTAGAGTATACATCGATGGGAGTGTCCGGTGGGTACTTCCATTGTTCGATAAAGCTTCTTCGAACAACTATGCGCAGTTATGGGAACGTTCCTTGATTGTCCAACTATGCGCAGTTATGGGATCGGCTCACACTTGCTCCAACAACTATAACCTCCACGCATACTAGTCTTGTCAGGTTCATTCAGACCCCCACATTCGAGATGTACCACGACTAGGGATAGTTTGGGATAGATGATAACTCACATAGCTCCCACTAACTGTGTGATCGGTCATCTATCCGAGGGGACATGTTCAGTATCAATACAGACAACAATATAGATATGACATGCTGCAGCCTGGTGTAATATAAATATGAAAGCAATACTCAACAGTAAAATGAAACAAACATATATTATATTACGTTGACCTGTGTAATAGTACATATATATATCCTCTACAAGGGCACCATGCCCCTAGTAAGGACTGTCTCTAGGACATATACACTATCAATCTCCCACTTGGACTAGAGCCAGTCACCTTTATGCCTAATGCCCAGATTAGCATAATGTCTTAAGTGGACTTCCACTGATAAGACCTTGGTGAAAGGATCTGCCACGTTGTCCGTGGTTGAGACACGTTCTATACTAACTTCTCCTCTATCTATGATCTCACGTATAACGTGATATTTTCTAAGTACATGTTTGTTCTTGTTTGTAGATCTAGGCTCCCTAGCTTGAGCGACGGCGCCCGTATTGTCACAATAAATCGTTATTGGACTGGGAGCAGGAACAACCCTCAATTCCTTCAAGAACTCTGAAATCCAGACAGCTTCTTTCGATGCTTCTGATGCAGCAATGTACTCGGCCTCTGTGGATGAGTCAGCAACCGTGGCTTGCTTAGAACTCTTCCAACAGACAGCTCCTCCGTTCAATTTGAATACGTATCCTGTCTGTGACTTAAAGTCATCAGGATCTGATTCAAATCCAGCGTCGACATACCCAGACATCTTCAATTCTGGTTCTCCACCAAACACCAAGAACATCTCTTTAGTCCGTCTAAGGTACTTAAGAATGTTCTTCACAGCAGTCCAGTGAGGTACTCCTGGATTCTGTTGGTGTCGACAAGTGACACTAAGCGCATATGCCACATCGGGCCTTGTGCAATTCACTGCATACATTATAGACCCTACTGCCGAAGCATAGGGTACACGACTCATTGCATTTCTTTCTTCATCAGTTTTAGGACCATCCTTAAGTGATAAGACAATCCCATGCCTAGTTGGGAGAAAGCCTCTCTTTGAGTCGTCCATCTTATAACGCTTCAGTATTTTGTCGATGTAGGTGGACTGTGTCATTCCCAACATCCTCTTGGATCTATCTCTAAAGATCTTGATCCCTAGGATGTAGTTCGCTTCACCCAAGTCCTTCATCGAGAAGGTACTTGATAACCAAACTTTAGTCTCTTCTAGCATAGAGACATTGTTTCCCATGATCAAAATGTCATCTACATAAATGATCATGAAAACAACTCCTTTGTCGCTGTGTCTCGCATAGACACAGGGATCTTCCTTGCTTCTGATGAAGTCAAACGATTTGACAGCTTCATCAAAGCGGATATTCCAGCTCCTTGACGCTTGCTTTAGCCCATAGATGGATCTCTGTAATTTGCATACAGCAGTTGGCCTGGTTTTACTAATAAAACCTTCCGGCTGTACCATATAGACCTCTTCCTCAAGGTTGCCATTGAGGAAGGCTGTCTTTACATCCATCTGCCAGATTTCATAATCATAGTAGGCAGCTATCGCAAGTAGAATTCGAATGGACTTCAATTTTGCTACTGGTGAAAAGGTTTCATCGTAATCGATGCCATACCTTTGCGTGTAGCCTTTTGCCACAAGCCTAGCTTTGTGCGTCTGTACCTTGCCATCGGCATCTGTCTTTCGTTTAAAGACCCATTTGCACCCAATTGGTCTAACCCCTTGGGGAAAGTCTACCAAGTTCCAAACTTGGTTCTGGTACATTGAATCCATTTCTAATTCCATGGCCTCTTGCCATTTGTCTGAGTCAATATCAATTATTGCCTCTTTGTAGGTCTCGGGATCTTCCCGATCTGATAAACCGACATCTAGTTCACTGATGTCTTCTATCATAAGGCTTTGCTTCTGAGGTCCTCTAAGGATCCTCTTCGACCTACGGAGCTCGACTTGTTCTGGTGCTTTTCTTTTCTGGCTTCGCGTAACACGAACATTATCAGTGGGTACTGATGCAGCTGGTCGTTGGGCGCGACCCTGTTCCCTTGCGGGAGGCTGCTCTTGTGCAACTTGTTGCACAGGTTGGTTGACAACGGGTTCTACAGGTGTGGTTTCAACTGTTGATCTAATCACAGGACTCCCACTGATTATGACATGCCTAGCAAGTGTCATATCATCACCCTTGTCTGCTTCGAAAGCTCCCACTGAACTTGAGTCCAAATCAGAAGATTTAAAGACCTCATGTTCGCGCGTGTCAAAGTCTTGAATTTCTTCAAGTTCTATCATATCATCTAACCTCTCTTCAGCTTCTAAAAACTTCACGTTTCTAGACACGATCACCTTGTGATCTTCAGCATGATAGAATTCATAGCCTCTCGTCTGACGAGGATAGCCTATGAAATATACTTTGACACCCTTGGCATCTAACTTATCAGTGAGCATCAGCTTGACTATCGTAGGACAGCCCCAAGGTCTAAGATAGCCCAGTGAAGGCTTCTTTCCCTTCCATAGCTCATAAGGAGTTTTCTCCACTGATTTAGATGGTACACGGTTCAGAATGTAGATTGCAGTTTGTAATGCATATCCCCACAGATACTTTGGAAGAGTCGAGAATCCAATCATTGATCTTACCATGTCTAACAGGGTTCGATTCCTCCTCTCAGACACACCGTTTAACTGTGGTGTTCCAGGAGGAGTCCATTGCGATTGAATCCCATTTTCCTTCAAGTAATCGATAAATTCTTCACTAAGGTATTCACCTCCTCGATCCGATCGAAGAGTGACTATCCTTAGGTTCAATTCATTCTCGACCTCATTCCTAAACTCCTTGAATTTCCCAAAGGTCTCGGATTTATTCTTCATAAGAAAGATATATCCATACCTTGAGAAATCGTCAGTAAAGGTAACGAAGTAAGGATAACCCCCACGCGCATGGACTTTAAACGGTCCACATACATTGGTATGTATGAGCTCTAAGCAGCGAGTGGCAAGAACACCTTGTCCAACAAAAGGTTTGTTCGTCATCTTACCCTTAACACAAGATTCACATGTACCATATGATTCGAAATCAAATGGTTCTAAGTAGTCCAACTTCCTTAGTCTTTGAATCCGTGTTTCATTGATATGGCCTAGCCTACAATGCCATAGATAAGATGGATTATTCTTCTTACTTGAAGACGGTTATTTGTTATGTATTTGAAATAAAGGTTGACTACTTTGCAAAATATATAAACCATTCACCAAGCGAGCCTTTCCATAATACTGATCATTTAATGAAAAATAACAAGTATTATTCGCAAATCGAAAGGAAAAACCCATATTGTCTAACAATGGAATGGAAATAATATTTCTGACAATGGATGGAACAAAATAAACATTATCAAGTTCTAAACATTGTCCCGAAGGTAAATCTATCTTGTTGCGTCCAACGCGTTTGGCTTCAACTGGATTGCCGTTCCCAACATGCAAGTCGATTTCACCTCGCTTGACTAGCCTGTGATCAATTAGCCCCTGCACATTATTACAAATGTGTGTGCCACAGGCTGTATCTAATACCCAACCATTGGAGTCAAAAGTAGTCATGTTCATTTCAATAACAAACATACCTGAGCCAGAAGCTGATGACTTCTTGGCCTGATCTGCCCTAAGCTTAGGGCAATCTTTCTTCCAATGTCCGTTCTGCTTACAGAAAAGACATTCATTTGTGCGCACCGTTCCGCTTCTCTTGAACTTCCTTGTCTGGTTCGGACGCTTAGGCTTATCACTCCAAGTGTTAGCCTTGGCTCCCGACTTTCCCTTACCTTTAGCACCTTTGCTTTTCGGGTTCGAGTTAGACGGTTGCCCAACAAGCATGATCGACTTTTCCTTCTTAGGAAGAGTTTGATCATATGTCTTCAGCAGATTATGAAGTTCAGGCAGTGTGACGTCTTTCGCATTCATCGTGTAATTAATGATGAACTGCGAATACGAACTCGGCAATGATTGAAGGACAAAGATCACCATGATCTTGTTCTCTAGCTTAACGCCGGCATCGGCAAGCCTTTCAAAGAGACCAATCATTTTGAGAACATGCTCAGACATGTTCCCTCCTTCACTGAGCTTGCACCTGTGTATGTCTTTGATCAAATCAAATTCAACACTTCTAGCTGTCGTCTTAAAGAGCGACTCAAGATGTTTCAACATCTCATACGGCAACATGCTTTCATGTTGCCTCTGTAGCTCATTGCTCATTGCCGCCAGCATAATACACTGCGCGGACTTAGCATCCTCAAGATGCTTATCAGACCTTGCCTTGTTGGCTTGATTCCAAGCAGCAACCTGATCGGCAGTCTGATTTTCGGGGCACACGGGAATGACCTCGTCCAAGACGTACTCAATCTTTTCGTACCTCAGCACCAAACGTATATTCCTGATCCAATCTAGGAAGTTTGGTCCGGTTAAAATTTGCTTCTCCAAGACAGCACGGAGCGAGATACTCGCCATATCTAATATCCTAAGGAGAAATAATATAGAACGAAAACAATAAATCAACTATTGAAATATCATTTCTAAATACACAGTCAACATAACTAAACAGCAAGGTCCTTTAGCTGTTTAGCTCCCACTATTTTCACATATGCTTGCCCCCACAACAAACATACGGGTAATGTCCAACAAGTTACCGTAGTGGCCAAGATCCAAATCCATATTATGCCATACTCCAACGGTTTTGGTCGCATAGCATAATATGACCGGTAGGACTAGTAAGACTATCCAATCGCGTCACGCAACTCTTGGTTGTTAAATCTAATTTAACCCGATGCCCTACATATTGCACCTATCGAGGTCGCTAGATACAATATGCAGTAAGTCATAACCATAGGCTTACTCTAATTTGACGATTACTGCGAGTCTTGTAAGACGAGGTCGCCAATACAAGAAAACGCAATGAAAGTTCAAAATTAAAGCACCCTATGGAAAGCATCTCAGAAATACATATATATATACATATACATATTTCCGTACTTATATTGGTTGGGGCTTGTAGCTTGAGGGTTGTTATCAGTCATCTACAAACAAATAAGGGCGCCGCCTACCCATCATGCATGAACGGTCTACACGTAATGGATGCCGCCTATCCATTCTAGTTCTAAACGCGGTCAAGCATATAATGGGTGCCGCCTACCCATACATAAATATGCGGTCCGACATATAAGAGGGCGCCGCCTACCCTCGCATGCATAGCGGTCGAACGGAATGTAAAACATGGTATTTAAACATGCATTGTCAAACAATAGCATATTGAGCATATGAAACAAGTAGTAGCCTATGTGGATGACAAATGACTTCATAATTTCATTATGAAAATTATAATCCCATACTTATAATCTCTATGAAATAATTGAAAATTTGGACTAGATTGAACATTCGAAAATTCTATTGACCAAGTAGCAATTTTTGAAAACCCGAAGGACTTAATTGTAATTTTAAAAACCTTAGAGGTGTTAAATCTAAAATTCAAAAGTAGAAGGACTAATTTGTAATAAACAATAAATTGATAAATTACAAATAAGCCCTTTAACTTTATACTAATTAAATTTAACGCCTCTAATTTAAAACAATTACAATTAAATCATATTTATATTCCAAATATAAAATTCAATCCTCAAAACTTTCAAAATTCGATTTTGGGTCCAACCCGAAAATATATATATAATTTTTTTTTTTATTAAAACGTGGGACGGGACCTAGTCCCGCCCCCTCCCGGTACCGCAGGCGCCCGAGCGCCTGCGGCCCGCAGGCCCCGGACGCCTGCTGTATGCCGCCGGCGCCCGGGCGCCTGCGTCACGCAGGCGGCCGGCCGCCGCTTGCGTCGCGCAAGCGGCCCGGTCAAAAATATATATATTTAAATTTTGTTTTTTTTTTTTTGAAAAATATAAATTCTAAATTTATATAAAAAACAAAACCTTTGAAAATTGAATTCATCATAGAATCAATTGCATCCACATATCTACAAAATCATACAATATATATATGTATATACGTAATCAATTAACCTGGCTCCGATACCACTATAAGAAAATATGGTCAGAGTTACCCCTAGGGTACGCAGCGGAATTTTAAAAAATTTCTTAACATACTGGTTAATTGATTATGCATATGTCGTATATATATAAACACGTCAATTAGAAGACTAACCTTACTTCCAAAGCAGCTTCCAAGTCTTCGTAATAATCCGGTGTATCTTCTCCTTCGTCGAAGTCGAAGATATCTACAATACTTTGTATATCTGCAAGACAATAAGAGTTAGTTTCCAGCTCCTAGAACCTCAACCTTGGTATCCACGGATGAACAGCCTATCGGAAGAATGCTAGGATATTCTTTATGTGACCAAGAAGACGGGGCGGCAATTCCCTCCGGTGGCGGTGTGCGCACGCGTGTGGCTAAGGGGAGGAGGGGAGAGTTTTTATTTTCTCTAAGAAAACTGGGTAGAATAACTGTGTATCAAAAACACACGTAAAATCGTCTGTCAAAACTCTCTCTAATAGTCCACTATATATAGTAGTCTATAGAAGCCTAAAGCATAAGCAATTAGACTTCGTAAAGGAATAAGAATCTAATTCTTATCGCACAAGGAAACCAATATCAAGTCTAGATTCATTCCCAATCAAATCAAAACTCAATCAGGAAAATCTAACTTATCCCTTGGACTTCTAATAGAGGAAGGAGTCGAACTACTTCCCCTACCAGGCCACGTGCGCGCGCGCGCCTGTCCTACGGGACGTGGGTCCCACTTTTGGGACCCACATATATTTCTAAGGCAATCCAAACTCCAAGTAGATTTTTGCCCAAGTGCATATGTTAATTCTAAATTAACATATCCTTTACAATCAAACCTCCATTATATTTCCAAAATATAATCTTTAATTGTATTTACATAAAATACAATTACTTAGCCAATTCAATTAATAATTCCAAATCATTAATTGAGCCACCAATTATTATAATTAATTCCAAATCAATTATAACCCATCAATCACAATTAATTCCAAATTAATTGCGATTCCATCTTCAAGGATATCCTGATAGGCTGAATCACCGCATAGTGTGACCCATAGGGCCTCACCGTATTAAGCGAGTCCTAGACTAGGCAACATGGAATTCTTAGACGGTTCCATTTGCAATATTAATACGTGAGGACGTTTGAGAGGTTTCTCAAAGCTAACCCTTTCGTTGCGAAGCCTGTTGCGATCAACGCGGCGATGGTAACGTCCCTTCATCTGACTTGCTCAGATGTATCTAGGATCGATGAATTGTCTATCCCAATAATACATCCACGGGCGTCTCAGGGAGTTGCTTGGTTAAGATATACTTATGACCATCATAATATATCATTTGCACTGGCCAGTGACTTTACCAACACAACTATGCAGACTACGAGCAGTGCTCTCCTGTGCTACACTTGAGAGATGAATCCTTCACAGAATCACTTATCACCCCCATTTGTATTTAGCCATAATCCTGGATCGTGTCTTAGGTCAACTGCTTATTCAGAGCTGACATCGACGGGTCCACCAAGGATATGGAGCAACAAATGTGATGATAAAGTCCTGTAAGTGCAAAGGACGAATGGCATCACTTCGACAACTCACCGGTTCCCATAGACACGTCGGTGTAGAGTATACATCGATGGGAGTGTCCGGTGGGTACTTCCATTGTTCGATAAAGCTTCTTCGAACAACTATGCGCAGTTATGGGAACGTTCCTTGATTGTCCAACAATCCGTTCCGTGGCCGTGGGATCGGCTCACACTTGCTGGAATTGCTCCAACAAGTATAACCTCCACGCATACTAGTCTTGTCAGGTTCATTCAGACCCCCACATCCGAGATGTACCACGACTAGGGAGAGTTTGGGATAGATGATAACTCACATAGCTCCCACTAACTGTGTGGTCGGTCATCTATCCGAGGGGACATGTTCAGTATCAATACAGACAGCAATATAGATATGACATGCTGCAGCCTGGTGTAATATAAATATGAAAGCAATACTCAACAGTAAAATGAAACAAACATATATTATATTACGTTGACCTGTGTAATAGTACATATATATCCTCTACAAGGGCACCATGCCCCTAGTAAGGACTGTCTCTAGGACATATACACTATCAGTGTTTGCATGATCACCATCTACAGCAGTTTCATCTCTGTCACCATCTACAGCAGTTTCATCTCTAAGTTGCTGAGTGGTGACATCTGCAGCTGTTGTATACCTTTGTTGCTGGCTTGTGCTGACAACATTTGCAGTTGTTGTCTTCTTAGATTTTTCAAGTTTCTTGCCAGCAGTCTTAGGTACATTCTGCTTGTAGAAGGCTCTTCCCACATTGCATACAGATTTCTTGATTGGCAATGGGTTTCTCAGCTGAATCCTGAAGTGTTCAAGGATAAAACATATCTTCAGTCCATACATGACTGGGAAGGTAGGTGAGACTTTGTTGTCTTCAATCTTAACCTTGAACTTAGTAACACAATCAACAAGTCTGTTGAAAATGTACTTAGCCCAGTTGAGCTCCGTTTTGTTCTCATAGATATGCATCAGCAGCGGCCACCTTCTCAAGCCTACTTGGTCTATTCCTCCAACTTGGGAGTCTAAGACTTTGATTAGTAGCAGAGCTACTAGACCAAGTGAATGGCAGAGATGCTTCCTCTTAACGTGCTTTGTCCAAGTCACGGGAGCAATCTCTCCTTTCTTCATTTTCTCATTTCTGACATCACTGTAGAAGGCTTCTATCTCTTCATCAGTGGCAGTGATGTCATCTTCAGTTCCAGTGGCTGGAATCTGAAAGATTTCCGCTAAATCAGTCCATTTCAGGACGATTTGCGTGTTCTGAACTGTAGTAAAGATCACTTTTTCAGTGACCCCTTGACTATCAGTTAGGGACTGGATTTCTACATTATTGTAGAGCTCCATTGTATCCAACATGCTCACTTTCTTAGGGCGAGCAGTTATAAAATGAATGAGGCCTTGCTGCTTGATAAAGTCAAGCGCCTCTTCATTGTCACCGTCAAGTTCTTGTTCATAGAAGTATCGGATATACTTCTCTTTTGCAAAACCACCCCATTTCATCATCATCTCACACTTTGCAGTGTCAAGATATGAGGGAGGCATAGGTTTTTTGGTAATTCTGTCGTTTTTCAACACAACTTTCGCTGTGTTTGTCGCCGGAGTAGTCACCGGAGCAGTGCGTTTCTCAGCACTGTCAACCTTAGACGACTTTGAGGTCTTAGATGATTGTCTTTTCGGTGCCATTTCTTTATATAAAATAGAATGTGTACGAAAAAGATTGTTTGCTTTTTGACCGGAGGTACAGTAGATTCAGGCTAAAATTTGCAGAGAAAGGAAATGTGAGTTAAAGAATTTTGTCATTTCTCTAACTCCTTCTTTATATAGTGTCTCTGATGTGTGAGAAACTCAATCGACTTGAGTTCTCAGCAAGGGTAAAACAGAGAAACAAAGGCGTTAGTGGAGCCTTTGCATTAAATGCGTAGTGGTCCACTAACAAAAACCGTCAGAGCACTCTCTCTCTTTGTAATGTTAACCGTTAGATTAATAACTCCTTTTAATCAATGGCCACGATTGTATTTCATGTCATGATTATTACGAGTTTATCTGTGCCCGATTAACGTCACAAATTGATTTTACCGAGATTTATGGGATTTGATTGCTTGCTGAAATAAACAAGAATCTTTTCAGCGAGTTTGCATTCATAGCCTTGTTACTTGCTGAAAGTTCCCCCTTACTCAGACATCTCATATTTCCTTAAGTTTAAAAGATATTTCTGAGTTCCTGTATCAGTAAATTCTTTTTATACTTGAGATATCTTTTGGTAAGATCTGAGAGGTGAGTTTTGCTCTTTTCCGAGTTCCCGTCTCAGAATATTCCCTTGATACTTGAATACCTGTTTCAGTATCTTTGATTGTCTGAATACCCGTTTCAGCAATCTTCAAGGTTTTTTCTCTTACTGAGTGCCTGTCTCAGCAAGTGATCAAGTTTCCTAACGAATACCCGTTTTGAAGGAAATACTTGCTGAATGCCTGTTTCAGCAATCATGTAGTGACCTATCATTTCTTAGAAGAAATTAGTGGAAGGAGCTTTTAATAAAGTAAGAATACTTTGGCTTGCTGAATACCTGTTTCAGCATTCTGCCAATTATATCCTTTATTGAGGTAATTCAATCAATCCAAGGTTATACCTTAGCATTGCGAATCGATTATCTGGTAGGGGCTTGGTAAAGATGTCAACAAGTTGATCATCAGTACCTACTTTGACAACCTCAATATCTCCCTTTTCCACATGATCTCTAATGAAATGATGTCTAATATCAATGTGTTTGGTCCTTGAGTGAAACTTAGGATTTTGCGTGATAGAAATAACACTCGTATTATCACAAAAGATTGGTGTTTTCTTTGCAGAAATACCATAATCTCTTAATTGTTGTTGAATCCATAGGATTTGAGCTGTGCGACAATCAGCCGCAATGTACTCAGATTCAGTAGATGAATTGGCAACACATGTTTGTTTCTTGCTGAACCATGATATTAATCTAGTACCCAAAAACTGACAAGTTCCAAAGGTACTTTTTCTATCAAGAGTTGATCCTCCATGATCAGCATCAGAATAACCAACCAATTCAAGTCCAGAATCTTTAGGATACCATAATCCAACATTGAATGTACCTTTGACATATTTCAGTATCTTAAGTGCCTTTTTGTAGTGTGATTATCTTGGATCAGATTGGAATCTTGCACACACACAAACAACATATTGAATGTCAGGTCTACTTACTGTTAAATACAACAAGGAACCAATGAGCTTCCTATACTTGTGTTCTTCAACACTTTTATCTTCTTTAGTATAGCCCAATTTGGTACCAACACTCATAGGGATCTTTTCAGGTTTCTCTTCCTCTTTGATCCTAAACTTTATGAGCATTTCTTTCGCATACTTTGCTTGATTTATGAATATTCCATCTTTGAGTTGCTTGACTTGCAATCCTAGGAAATAATTCAATTTTCTCATCATACTCATTTCAAACTTGTTTGTCATGAGTTTGGCAAAATCATCACAAAGTTGCTTGTCCTTAGATCCAAAAATTATGTCATCCACATAAATTTGAACTAAGAGTATTTTACCATCATGGTTCATGGTAAACAAGGTTTTATCAACTTCACCTTTCTTGAAACCATTATCCAGCAAGAACTTAGCTAAGGTATCATACCAAGCTCTTGGTGCTTGCTTTAGACCATATACAACTTTCTGAAGCTTGTATACCATCTTGGTTTCTGAGGGAAGTTCAATGCCAGGGGGTTGTTCTAAGTAGACTTCTTCAGCAAGTTCACCATGTAAGAATGCACTTTTAACATCCATTTGGTAAACAATGAAGTCATTGTGAGCAGCAAAGGCTAAGAAAAGCCTAATTGCATCCAATCTTGCAACTGGTGCATAAGACTCATCATAGTCCAATCCTTCAGTCTGACAGTAACCTTGAGCAACTAAACGTGCTTTGTTTCTTGTTACTTCACAAGACTCACTCAGCTTGTTTCTGAACACCCACTTTGTACCAATAGCTTTCTTGCCTTCAGCAAGTGGTACAAGTTTCCAGACTTTGCTCCTTTCAAATTGATCCAGTTCTTCTTGCATTGCCTTGATCCATTCAGAATGCTTTAAAGCTTCTTCTATGGTTTTAGGTTCAATTTCTGAAACAAAGCAAGAGAACAATGATTCTATTTCTACGACAGTTACTTCTTCAGCAAGTCCATGAGTAGTAGAAACTTTGGATCTAGTCACTTGGCGTTTATCAATATCACCAATCATATCCGTAGAGGGATGATCTCTAATCCATTTATTAACAGGTTTTCTGCTCGTTGGATTTGGATATGTTTGCTCATCAGCATGTGACTCTTCAGCATGTACTTGTTCAGTACTACTGGGATTTTGTGTCTCTGCTGAGATAGGTTCATCAGCAACTGCTTGTTCAGCATTGCTAGATTGTGGTAACTCATCAGCAGGCACGAGAGGTTGCGTAGTTTCAGCAACTTCCGGAGCAACTGCGTCTTTTGCTGGAAATTCCTTGTCGTGAACTATATTTATCTTGTCATGACTTGGGGGAGGCGAGTCATTGTCAGAATCATCATTTAGTTCAATTGACTTGATTTGCCTAGAATTAGATTCAGTTCTTTGCTCATGTATGATTAGCTCTTTCATACATTCTGATATTTCTTCTTCAGCAGGCACTCCTTGTGTCTTTTCGTAGAATACAACATGCACTGATTCTTCGATCTTTTATGCCTTTTTGTTGTAAACTCTATAAGCTTTACTATGCAAGGAGTAACCAAGAAATATCGCTTCGTCTGCCTTTGGTTGAAATGTTCTTAGGTATTCTCTACCGTTATTAAGAACGAAACACTTACAACCAAATACTCTTAGATGAGTGGTATTAGGAGGTCTACCAACGAACAACTCATATGGAGTTTTGTTGTATTCCTTAGTAATCAAACATCTGTTTTGAGTGTAACAGGCGGTATTAATCGCTTCAACCCAGTAAGCCTCACTTATTTTAGTGTCAGCAAGCATTGTTCTTGCGGCTTCTTTTAGGGTACGATTCTTCCGTTCAGCAACACCGTTTTGTTGTGGTGTCCTTACTGAGGATAACTGATGTTGTATGCCTTTTGAAGTGCAATACTCAGTTATGTACTGGTTTACAAACTCAGTACCATGGTCTGTCCTTATGACTTTTACCTTGTCATTTTTCATGACTTCAAGCTTATTCAGCAAATTAGGTATTTCAGTCCTTGTTTCAGATTTGTGCTTGATAAATACTACCCAAGTGAATCTTGAATAGTCATCTACCACCACCAGATCATACTTCTTACCAGCATAGCTTGTTGAAGAAGATTCAAACAAGTCCATGTGCAAGAGTTGTAAAGGTTTTGTAGTTGACGGTACTGCCTTGTTCTTGAAAGAAGATTTGGTTTGCTTTCCTTGCTGACATGCATTGCAAACACCATCCTTCTTAAAAGTAACCTTAGGTAATCCAACTACAAGTGCCTTTTTAGACAACTTATTCAACGTCTTGAAGTTTAGATGACTTGTTCGTTTATGCCATAACCGTGCTTTTTCAGCAAGGCAATCATGATCTGAGACAAGGCATTTTTCAACGATTGCTGAAGACCAATCTACGGTGTACAAGCCTCCTGATCTTCTTGGAATCATAATAACCTTCTTTGTCTCGAATACTATAAGTTTACATTCATCACTTTGATTTTGATGAAGTATCCTTTGTCAGCAAACTGTCTCATGCTGAAAAGATTAAACTTAAGATTTTTGACATAAAGAACTCCCGTAATGGTAATGCATCCTAACTTCACGTCACCATAGCCTTTTGTAGAACCAGAGCCTCCACCAGCAAACCTTATTGTTGGACCTTTAGACCACCGTCTATAGTTTATAAGGTTATTCTTGTTGCCCGTCATGTGCTTTCCACAACCACTGTCAAAGTGCCAGATTGCATCGTTTGTCTCCGTGGCTGAAGTCTGCACAATCAAGAGCAAACAAGTTAATTATCCAATATTGGATGTCCATTAACATGTTCGAGAATGCGTCCAGTGGAAACCCAAGTCGTAAGTTTTTCAACTTTGACTTGTTTTCTACTTGCTGAGGAACTAGAAGGTTTTGAGCTGAAAGACTTTTGATTCGTGCTGATCAAGTCCACTTTCTGATGGGGTGTCTTGCTTGGTTGACCTTTTTGCTGAACATACTTTTCAGTAAGTTTTTTTCTAGCAAGGTTCCTTCTAGCCCTAGCATTTTGAGTCTTTTCAGAACTCTTAGGCTTGATTTGTTCATCTCTTTGAAGTATCTTTGTTGACTTTGCTTATACTCGTGAAAAAGTTGACTTTGCTTGGTTTTGAAACCTAGTCCACTTTTCGGAGAATGCTGAGCTTTTGTGTCAGCAACCTTACTTGATTCAGGTTTGTCAGCAAAGGTCTTCTGATTACTTTTAGTAATCTTGTCTTTTGACTTAACAAATTGCTTTTCAGCAACTTGTTTGGCGGAATGCTTTACAACATCCTTTTTCTTTACAGTTTGCTTCTCAGCAACCTGTTTTCCTTTTAAAGTCTTGTTACTTTGAGTAGCAACAGCGGGCTTTACGGTCCTAGGTACTTGATTGCATTTTTCAGCAACCTTAGATTGACCAAACTGATAGAGTTCTAGTTGACCACTATCAGTAGCATGTACAAAGGAAATCGGTGATTTGTCTTTACTCAAGATTATTAGGTCATCACCTTCATACGTTGCACCTACACCTTCTTTCTGAGATGGATCTCTCAAGTAAGAGTTTAGTTCAGTCAACGTATTACTTGCATCAGCATAAGATTTGAAATTGATTTTCATCTTTTCATCTCTTGGATTTCAGCAAGTAACTTTAGAATTGAGGACTGATACTCTTCCAATTCTAATGCCATTTGAGAATTCTTCTCTGTAGCTTCAGCAATCAACTTCTTAAGACGCCTTATTTCAACATCCTTCTCTTCTGTCTCTTCTTTCAGCAAGACATACTTTTCAGTAGTCTGCTTGGTCAGAGTTTCAGCTATCTGTAGTCTCTCTTACTGTTTGCTCAGAGTTTTCTCAAATCTTTTGATTTCTCCTTGAATCTTGTCAAGGTTGATTTCTCCTTGAATCTTGTCAAGGTCAATCTCGTCTTCACTTTGTGAGTTAGAGTCAGAGGTAGGATTATTTACCTGACCAGCCATGAGGCAGAACTCGTAGTTTGACACATCTGGATAAGTTTCCATAGCTATTCCACAAACTTCTTTGCCAATCTCTACGTCAAGAGTGGCTTTTTCATCGTCAGTGTCTGAGCTTTCATCCTCACTGTCTTCGGAGCTAGTATCAATGCACAATGCATCAATTTTTGCTTGAAGCTTCTTCTTTTCTTCAGCAATAAAAGCTCTTTTGAACTTCTTCTTCTTTTCAGCAGATTTGCCTTTCAGCAAAGGACAATTTGCTTTGAAGTGTCCAGGCTTTTTGCAGTAAAAGAAGAGATCATTTCCAACTGCTGGTTCTTCTGATGAGGTTGCTTGCTGAGCTTGCTTGTTCAACGAGCCAGTCTCATTCTTGTACTTATGGTAGTTATTACCAAGATGCTTTTTCAGCTTCTCTTTTGCCTTTCGCCTTTCAAGTTCCTTACTGATGAATTTCTTCATGTTTTTAACAACCAAAGCATTTTCATCAGCAGGCTCTTTATCATTCTTCTTTTCAGAAGATGGCGGCTTTGCAGCAAGAGCAATGTTTTGCGATTTTTCAGCAAACACATTTTCTCTTTGCTTTGTCTCGTAGTTGACAGTAGCAAGATGAGAGAACAACTCTGTTGGTGTAATGTCTGGCATTCCTTGATTGTAGTAGAAATTCTGAGTGTGGATCCATTCTTGGTTCAGACTTCTGATGATGGTTTTCACCTTCTCAGAATCTGAGTAAAGATTTCCAACACCCAAGGCTGCCATTTCACTAACTAGAGTTGTGAATCTGAAGTCCAAGTCTTCCAGTGACTCATTTGTACCTTGTTTAAAGTTCTGGAACTTTAACTTCAGCACTTCGAGTTTGTTTTCCTTGGTTTTGTCAGATCCAACACAAAGATCTTGAACCATTTTCCAAGCTTCCTTAGCAGTTTTAGCACCCCACAGTTTGCACTGTATAGTATCCGGAGTTGATCGAATGATGATGTTTCTTGCTTGGCCATCAAGACGGAATCTCTTGGCTTCGTCGGAAGTCCATTCCTCTCTTGGTTTTGGAACGACAGTATCAACTGGTTCGCCTAAGATAGTTTCCTTTCCACCTTCTGTGGTTTTGTGAGGAAAACTTCTTTCAACCTTAGTGATTTTGATATGTCCATCATTAATGACAGTAACCATCTCATCACTAATGGCCTCAAGATGTAGCATCATGTTGTTTCGCCATTTTTCGTAGTTTTCCAGCTTCAGCAAGGGAGCATCTCCTAAATACATCCTGTCAGCAAAAGACTACCAAACTGATCAAGTGAGAGTGATTTACGGAAAGCACCTAAGGGGATCTAGGTTCAGTGCTGAAGGTTAAAGAACCTCCAGCTCTGATACCACTTGTTGGTCCCTTTAAACAACAAGAAAAGACTAGAGGGGGGGTGAATAGTCTTTTCAAACTTTCGTCGTTTAACAACATTCTCAACAAGTACTTATTACTTTTCAGTAATGAGTTTGCTGATACTTAACTGTCTCAGCAAGCGCAAGTTACTTCTCAGTAACTAGTTTTGCTGATACTTAAAATCAGAGAGCGGAAGTCTTTGATACAATAAGTGCTTTGTCAGTAAGTAATAGTTTCAGCAAGTGAAGTGAGTGACTGTGTACAGACAGATATGCTTTGCTGAAAACTAAATGCAGTAAGTAAATCACACAAACACTTTTATAGTGGTATCTGAGAGTGGCGTAATCTCTCAACTAATCCACTTTGTCCTTTCTAGGACTGAATCCACTAAGATAAGTTTGAGGTTCCTTACAACACCTATCTAGAGCGATCCAAACAGAAACCAAAGCACACTTGCTTCGTTTCCAACCTAACTAGAGAACAAAACCTTGTTCTCCACCAAACTTGGGACTTTTAATCAGCAACACTATGCTCGATTAAGTTCCCCCTGAATATCACGCATGAAAGGGTGTAAATCAGTTAGAGAGGTTTGGGATGAGATAAGTTAATTATAACTTATTCAGTTACAACAAGTAATCTAAGAAACAAAACTTTGAATACTTTGCAGTAAACAAGTTTGATTGTTTCTGGTGTCAAGACTTGTTCTTGTTCGAAAGAAAGAAAGAACACTTAACTAATTTCTTAGCCGTGTAAGTTCTACTTCTTCACAAGTAGCTTTTTCAAGCTTTAAGTCTTGGAACGGATCAATGGCCGTAAAGAGTGTTTGAAGTGTATGTGAGTTTAAGCACAAGTGAGAGTTTGATCACGTTGTTGACACACTTCAACTCTTTGTCGGATGACCTCTATTTATAGTGAAAACAAGGAGCCGTTTGAATTTTAAATTCTAAGGCTTTTGTTCCTTAAGATGTCACTATCTTGCTTTTGTACTTTCAGTAGCGTCCTTTGTTGTCTTCTAGTCTTCATGTCATTCGCGTGCATGCTTTGCATTTAATGCTCATTTGAATAAAATTCAAACAGTAACATTGGAGTGCAAATACAAGTACTTTCAGCAAGAGGTCACAAATGTTCCATCAGCAAGTGGTCAGTCTCAGTTTCAGCAAGCACAACCTACTCTGCCGTTTAGATTTTCACTTATGCAAGCTGTTGCTGAAGTTTCCAATTTCTGAGCAACATGTGCCTTTGTAGATACCAGTCTTCAGAAATCTTCTAGTCTTCAGATCTTCAAAATCTTCAAGTTTCTGAACGGTTCTAAATGCTTCAATAGTTTGTTTGTGTAAACAAAGTACATCATCAGCAAATGCTTCAATAGGTTGTATTTCTTTTCAGAAAACAAGATACATCATAAGCGGTAAAACCAACCTATTTAGCACCTACTCTAAGTCTTCAGCAAACGTTCCTCTTTTACAATGTCCTTAATATTCTAAATTCCTATGGACCTTAAGAGTACTAGTTACTGGACTTTCCTTAATTTAGCATGGTTAATTGCTCATCAAAATTACAAGTTTCCTAACACAAACATATATTATATTACGTTGACCTGTGTAATAGTACATATATGCCCTTAATAAGGGTTGTATGCCTTTAATAAAGACTGTCTCTAGGATATATACACTATCAATCTCCCACATAGACTAAAGCCAGTCACCTTTATGCTTAATGCCTAGATTAACATAATGTCTTAAGTGGGCATCCACTAATAAGACCTTGGTGAAAGGATATGCCACGTTGTTCGTGGTTGAGACACGTTCTATACTAACTTCTCCTCTATCAATAATCTCACGTATAACGTGAAACTTTCAAAGTACATGTTTGTTCTTGTTTGTAGATCTAGGCTCCTTGGCTTGAGCGACGGCGCCCGTGTTGTCACAATAAATCGTTATTGGACTTGGAGCAGGAACAACCCTCAATTCCTTCAAGAACTCTGAAATCCAGACAGCTTCTTTCGATGCTTCTGATGCAGCAATGTGCTCGGCTTCTGTGGCTGAGTCAGCAATCGTGGCTTGCTTAGAACTCTTTCAACAGATAGTTCTGATGATGTCGTTTTTCACCAATTAAATTTGTTTTAAAAGCCAAAGAACACTTATCACTACACAAACTAGAGTGCAATGGCAAGTTTTCCCCGAGTGTCGTTCTCTCGGGACATAACGTGGCTTTGTTTGAGGTTTTTGCTAGTAATTTCAGTCAACGAGTTCAAAATGTTTATAGAATCGCTTTCTTAGAACAAAGCAACGAGAAATCAGATTGTTGTAATCAAGTTTGGAAAACGGTTGGTGGTAGAAATCAAATACACATGCATGGGTTACGAATATGCTCACAAGTTCAGTGCGTAAAACCTTCGATCAAGTCTGCTAAGCAACTCGTCTAGGTAACTTTCAAGACACACATCATAAAAGACCACTATCAATACTTTAGAGGTGCTTGTCACTAACACCATTTATCTAGCATGCTGCAAATCTCTAACATACAATCCTAAAGCTTTCATTGACCAAGAGTTTGTCACTATACTCAATTCGAATATTTTATAGGCAACTAAGAATCATATGCAGGAATTTGCAGCAAGATTGAATCACAATCTCATGTAAGCATAAACATAACCCATAGCATGCATATTCTACATTCTACCACCAACACAAAGGATTTAGCTACTCATATTCATCAACATAGACATCAAATCATATGAATTGTAAATAGAATACATCAAATCAAACTACTAGACAAGAGATAATGATACAATGTTACCACCAAGCTGTCACTAATCGGTGGGTATTGATGAAAACCTCTCCGTAGATGAAACAATGGATGAAATCCTATGCCAAAACCTTTAATCCAATCTAAAATACAATATAATCTGAGTTTTCTCTGAGTTTTGGGGCTTAGGAGCTCTCCAAAACGAAGCTACAGTTCAAAAGTATGGAAAAAGAAACTGAAGATCAGATCTAAGAAGGAAAATCCGAAAACGTAACCGCAGCCAAGAGGACCGCTTGGAGAGGCCAAGCGGAGTGCTTGGCAAGCGAAGCGCTTGGGCCCTCCAAGCGCTTCGCTTGGCTGCTGTGCCAAAGCCCCTGGAAAATGAAGCGGAGCGCTTCACTATTCCAGGCGCTTAGCTTGGCTCCTGGGCAGATTTTTGTCTTCAAACTCAATCTTTTTGCCCTCGTACGGCCCTCGGGTGCCTTGGACTCATCCTTCTCAATGCTTATTGATGCTCAAACACTCACGAACAAGCCGTGGAGATCAAGGAACTTCAACGGGGCCATTTTCTATCAAAAAAGCTCGTTCGTAGCTCCAAAAACGCCATTTCGTACCTAAGTGCCTGAAAATGCAGAAAACAATAAACGTGACACTATTCTACAAAACTAACCAAAAAACAAGGCTAAAAGATAGCAAAAGAAGGTAAAAAAGACAAGATGAACGCGTCAAAAATACATTCATCAAACTCCCCAAACCAAACCTTTGCTTGTCCTCAAGCAACAAACTATCCTAAATGCAACACAAAAGGAGTCTCATGCCAAGTAAAGTGAACTAATCTATTGAATCTACCAAATGCTTATGAACAAAACCAAATGAGCATGACATGCAAGTAGGTTGAAGAATGCCTCGATTGCGAATATACACATTCTCATCTGCACTTGGTTAAACAAAGGAGTCTCTCGTAACATCTTCAACCTGGACCTGGTCAGTGACGACACAATGATCCATGTTATCATACTACAATTGCCCCGTGCCTATGAAACCGAGGGCTTACTACTGTTCACCAAGCGATACTTTTCCTCAAGAGAGGGCGAACCAATACTGGCTCTCATCAAACGAAGGAGGGTTCCCTTAGAAAGATAACACTCCCCTATTCTACCCAGACTCTCAAGAATGAGCCTCTTTCAACCACTTCTTGAATAGCAAGACGAGGGTGGTCAAGAACAGGCCTTGGACAAAGGCGACACGAAACGAAAGATAGAATTTACAACTCGATAACTTCACAAGGACAAAATATTTACATGACACTTGACACTACGAGACTGCTTTTGGCTTGCAACGACCCTTCTTTTGCTTTTGGGTCTTATTCTTTATTTTCTTTCTTTTTTTTTTTTTTTTCTCTTTTTCTTTTCTCTTTTTTCTTCTTTTCTTTTTCTCTTTCTCTTTTTTTTTTATATAGGGGCAAGCAGCAGTACTAAGTGTCAAAAACACCTCCCCAAACCTATTCGAGAGCACAAAGACGAAAAAGAAGAAGGAAAGACTCTTTTACGAAGACACCTCCCCAAACCTATTCGAAAGAATAGGTTGGGACACAAAACAAAAGGAAAAATAAAAAGGAAACTTTACAACGACTCAAAGACGAAAGACAAGATCAATAAGGCAACCCCCTCCCCAAACCTATTCGATAGAATAGGTTTAATACAAGGAATCGCACACCTCACACTACCTCCTTCCTAGGCATTTGGCAATCTCTAATCGAGGTGAAGAACTTGTCGCCTGTTACGTACATAATTACACGGGTTACAACCATAGACTCTAACATGCATCATTTTATAAGGCCATCGTGAACCGTAGCAGAAGAAACACCACTCAAGGTGATGTCGAGACTACTAAGCTTAACTAGTGCACATGCGAATGTGACAAACCAAGCGAGACAAGCCTCAAACTACTTGCAAAGTGATGCAACATATGATCAATGGTCATAAACACTTAGTCTACTCAATAAAAAAGTTCAAAAGACTTTGCAATAAACTCCACACACAACAACGTGCAACAACTAATCTATGGATGATATGCATGCAAAAATTTGAAAAAACACGACAAATCACATGAACTTGAGTAAAATCAGGCATGTACGAACCACACAAGCATATAGTACTGAAAATCCAATACCCCCTCCCCAAACCTAAACTTTTGCTCGTCCTCGAGCAAAGAAAAGTTGAATGAAAAGGAAAAATTGGATTGAAAGTACACTTCCCTGAGATAAAGGTTCGTGTCCAATCTCCTATATATGAGTAGTACCTGAAAGGACTCAAGAAACATGTGAAAACGGGTGCACAAAGGTGAGAAGAATGGAAAAAACGAGGAAAATTTGGGTACCGGGTCCAGGCGGACCGCTTGGCTCCAAGCGGTTCGCTTGTCAAGCGGAGCGCTTGGGAGGCTCCAGGCGCTCCGCTTGAAATTCCAGTAAGAATGAAATTCTTACTGGAATTCCAAGCGGACCGCTTGGGCTTGCCAGGCACTTCGCTTGGCTCTGTTTCCAGATTTTCGATGTTTTTTTTCCTATCTTAATCACCTAAGGCACCAAGACAAACACTAGACTAAACTAATCACGACAAAAGGCACACAGGCCACAACCACAAAAGCAAATAAAGAGTACAAGAGTCTTAAGCCATAACATCATACAACCAAATCAAAATGAAAAGAGTTTCACCCAACAATAGTAAACAAGCCAAAATAACGATAATATAAAAATACTACCGATAAATGTGGCCTCTGTTGGTTGGTGTCTCTAGGAGAAGGGGTCGTAGGGGGTGTTAGGAAAGGCACTCCCACTACCACCGGTCTGATCATAGAAAGGATACCCCGAAATTCAGCGAGCTAGGGCATCATGGCGGTTCATCATCTCCTCTTGGTGGGCTCTCCAACGCCTAGTGTCCTCTACTCGAGCGGCTTCCCAACGCTGATCTACACGCCCTTGGTAATCATCCCAACGCTGCTCCTCCATCACACGGAAGTCCTCCCACCTCTTGACTTCGCGCTCCTCAAATCCCCGGAATTGCTCGGTAAGCTGGGTCGACTGAGCCTCCAACATGGTGGTTTGGAAGCTCCCAAACTGATCGACCAAGATCTGGTTGAACCCCGAGAAGTCGAAGCTTCCTTGTCCGGCCGTAGGTGGAGGTGGAGGAGGTGTCACATGGCATGTAACTCTTGGTTGCATGGGTTCTCCTTGCTGAGTGCACCAAGTCCCGAACATCTCGTTGTACGTATCAATGTTGATGGATTTCTTCGGCTTCTTGTCCAGTACGAGGTCGGGAACTCCGGCCTCCTTGCAAATGCCCGTGATCAAGTTACCAAAGGCAAGCTTCCGATTTGCATTACGGCGGCGCTTGAATTCCTCGAAGATGACGATGCCAGGATTGAGAGGCAAATCATGCAAGAGAGCATAGACTAAGACTCCGTAATAGGACTGAACCTCGGAATCATGTGTGCTAGGAATCAGATTGGCTTGAACGAACTTCAACATCATCCTTGCCTCGAAGGTGAGATCGTTGTGGCGCAAAATCCGGGGTGGTTCATCAGGCAATTCAAAATCTTCCACGGTAATGCCATTCAGTATCTCCATGGGGTAATGATCAGACTTCCGGTCGTAGACATAGAGCTCCGCGGGATCAAATCTCTCGTTCGATGCAGGCTGGCGGTTTGGATCCCGCGCCAGTGGCCTATCCAATCGCATAATGAAGCTAGTGATGCTCAAAGGAGTAAACTCGACCCCAACACCGCGGACGGGAACCTCACCGGTCCGTTCATTGTAATCCGTGAAGGCAATGTAGAAGTCCTCCACTACCGCTTGGTCCCAATTTGGCATGACCTCGCCATAGTACTTCCAGCCTCGCTCAGTAATGAGCTTGTTGAGCTCTCTGGCACCATCCAACTCGCTCTCACCAGCCGTGAAGCGAATGCTCCTCTCAGAAATGTACGTGTGCTTGTGGGCATGGAAACTCGCTTCGAATTGCCTTGCCCTCCCCGATTGGCGATACTCGCCGGGTGTGGCCGTTTGTTGGGCACTCGAGGTCCCTTCTCCCCTTGATCTCTTGGTTCTTCTTGATGCCATTGTACCTAGAATAATCTTATTAGATAACTTCAAGAGACAATGAGACTTAGACTTGACTCCTAGACTCCAATACTCGCTCAAGTAATCTCATGGTGAGTTTGAGGGCTTGCTAAAGTTCATATGAACAAATCGAGAAGCTTTAACACTTCGTTACGATAAATCCATACGAATCGAAACCAAGCAAACAAACTCTCCAATTGAATTACCCAACCAATCCAACACATTCTCATGCAATCACAACATCACCATAATCATAACATAACTCAAATTCAAGGCTAACAATCATTAAACAATTATATAGCAAAAATTCGAGCAATAGAGTTCATCATAAATCAAGAGGAGCAAAATTCGAATTTAGACATCACATCTAGTAAGAAACATGCTCAACAATCATCATCAAACTCTAATTCACCAATGCATAACACAATTGAAGCTAATTAAGATAAGATCCCAAATTCAAGAAAGTTAGGGTTCATGAGAGGTACCTTTGATTCCTTGTTATGGATGCTTCAAACGTGAAATTTGATCGGTTTAGATGATAGAGGGGGTGATGGACTTTGTAAAATGCACAAGATTGCAAGAATTGGTGGAGAATTGAGAGAGATTGAGGTTTTTGGGGTGCTAAATCGGCAATGGAGGAAGAAAAACGAAGTGGGGAGCTTTGATACACAAGTGCTCCTCTTAGCTTTCTTAAGGAAAGCCAAGCGAAGCGCTTGGGCCGTCACAAGCGAAGCGCTTGGCAAGCGGTCCGCTTGGGACCTGCCAAGCGCTCCACTTGGATTTCCAGTAAGAATGAAATTCTTACTGGAAATCCAAGCGGACCGCTTCGACCTGCCAAGCGCTCCGCTTGGATTTCCAGTAAGAATGAAATTCTTACTGGAAATCCAAGCGGACCGCTTGGGCTTGCCAAGCGGTTCGCTTGGACCTGAAGCTCGCAAATCCATTTTTTTTTTACTTTTGCTAAATTTTCACCCCAAAAACCTTGTCTAATCAACGAAACAAAATTTAAAACGTGCTCCTAATCTATATGCAAGTACCTACAACCTCAGGTTGCCTCCCGAGAAGCGCCTTCGTTTAAAAGTCGTTGGCTCGACTCTTCACAACTCATGCGGAATTGATTTCACCTTGGGTACTAGACTTCCCCCTCCAATTGCCTCTCAAAGCATCAATTCCCTGCACATCTTGATGAACATAAAGTGGACCAAAAAATCCTACAAGTTCGTTAGTATCAACATAAGCACATGAATCAACAATGGCTCGCAACGTGTGTTGCTTGCCATTTACCTCAAAGTGACATGTTCGGCGATACATGTCTATGACCATACGCACTTTGTTGATGAAGGCTCTACCCAAGAGAACCACATCCTTGAGCTTAGCAAAAGATGTAGGCATAACGATGAAGTTAGTCTTCACCTCTACACCGGCAACCCTCACCGCCAAGTTCTCAATCACACCCAACGGCTTTTTCATGGACCCATCCGCTAATTGCACCATGCATTTCATAGGTCTCAAGCCAGACAAACCCGACTCTTCATACACGTTCAAGGGTATAACATTCACACCCGCTCCCGTGTCTAGAGTTGCCACTATTCCGTCATTCTTCCCCAAGCCGATTTCAACATCGAAGCTCTCTTGGATGGGCACTTCCACCATATCGACCATCTCATCCTCAGACG
Source organism: Plantago ovata (assembly GCA_028274465.1). Classification (NCBI taxonomy): domain Eukaryota; kingdom Viridiplantae; phylum Streptophyta; class Magnoliopsida; order Lamiales; family Plantaginaceae; genus Plantago; species Plantago ovata. Next base: position 122,872,245 of record CM051455.1, on the reverse strand, counting down.
ATGAGTTTTCTTTCACCTCTTCAACTATCGCATCAGATTGTGCGACAACTTCCTCTTTCATAACCACCTTAGGAGTCTCGACCTCCTCACTCACCTTGCAAGTTTCAGTTATCTTGCAACTTGGCACCTCAACTAGTGCATTGTCTCTCACAACCGTGATCTCAACGGGCAAATCAGTCACCACGGTTATGGCCATAGCCTTCTCCGTGTTCCCGGGAAACTTCCCTTGCTCTCTACTAGCCCCCCGATCTATCAACTCTTGCAACTTCTTATGGAGGTTGCTACTACTAGCCTCGAGCTTCTCAAACCGCTGATTGTTAGTAGCTTCATTACGATAGTAATGCTCCATAAACTTATTAGTCTTCAACACAAGATCTTTGAGAGAAGAGACAAGAGGTGAAGGAAGCACCCCTCCACCTTGTGGTCCCGAACTAGCAACCTGAGGTGGAGGTGTAGGATTAGAAGGCGGTGCTCCTTCATACCAATTGTTCCCATAGCTGAGACGACTTCTATCTTGATTAGTCCCATGGCATTCTGATCCGGGTTATGAAGATAACCACGGTTGCCTTGATTCTGGTACCCACCTCGGGGCCCACGGTTTTGTGGCCTCATATTGCCATATCCTTGCCCGTAGTTCACATCTCCAACTACTTGCTCTCCCTCAGCAGCATACACTTCTTGACGGACATCTTTCGTGATATATTGCTCTCTAGCAAATTCAGAACGGCACAAATAGGCCGGGTGCCCATAGTTCTTGCACACACCACAAACTTCCGTAGAAGGAGAAGGAACGCTTTGCCTCAAAGCTTGCTTCACTTCATGGGTGAACCCATCGAAGGCATCTTGTTGTACCACTACCTTGGCCTCACCTCTTTGCTCCTTTTGGAACACACGAGTCCTCACATTCCGGTTTTGGGAATTCCGGTACATCATGTCCAGCTTCACTTGAGCTTGAGAAGGAAGCAACTCCCCCATACTACCTCCACAAATACTATCCACTTGAGATTGAATCTGGACCCTAACCCAGATTTTCCT
>CM051455.1:122836322-122871110 GCA_028274465.1 Plantago ovata | reverse complement strand
TCAACTTTTCTTTGCTCGAGGACGAGCAAAAGTTTAGGTTTGGGAGGGGGTATTGGATTTTCAGTACTATATGCTTGTGTGGTTCGTACATGCCTGATTTACTCAAGTTCATGTGATTTGTCGTGTTTTTTCAATTTTTGCATGCATATCATCCATAGATTAGTTGTTGCACGTTGTTGTGTGTGGAGTTTATTGCCAAGTCTTTTGAACTTTTTTATTGAGTAGACTAAGTGTTTATGACCATTGATCATATGTTGCATCACTTTGCAAGTAGTTTGAGGGTTTTCTCGCTTGGTTTGTCACATTCGCATGTGCACTAGTTAAGCTTAGTAGTCTCGACATCAGCTTGAGTGGTGTTTCTTCTACTGCGGTTCACGATGGCCTTATAAAATGATGCATGTTAGAGTCTATGGTTGTAACCCGTGTAATTATGTACGTAAGAGGCGACAAGTTCTTCACCTCGATTAGAGATTGCCAAATGCCTAGGAAGGAGGTAGTGTGAGGTGTGCGATTCCTTATATTAAACCTATTCTATCGAATAGGTTTGGGGAGGGGGTTGCCTTATTGATCTTGTCTTTCGTCTTTGAGTCGTTGTAAAGTTTCCTTTTTCTTTTTCTTTTTGTTTTGTGTTCCAACCTATTCTTTCGAATTGGTTTGGGGAGGTGTTTTTGACACTTAGTACTGCTGCTTGCCCCTATATAAAAAAAAAAGAGAAAGAGAAAAAGAAAAGAAGAAAAAAGAGAAAAGAAAAAGAGAAAATAAAAAAAAAAAAGAAGAAAGAAAATAAAGAATAAGACCCAAAAGCAAAGAAGGGTCGTTGCAAGCCAAAACAGTCTCGTAGTGTCAAGTGTCATGTAAATATTTTGTCCTTGTGAAGTTATCGAGTTGTAAATTCTATCTTTCGTTTCGTGTCGCCTTTGTCCAAGGCCTGTTCTTGACCACCCTCGTCTTGCTATTCAAGAAGTGGTTGAAAGAGGCTCATTCTTGAGAGTCTGGGTAGAATAGGGGAGTGTTATCTTTCTAAGGGAACCCTCCTTCGTTTGATGAGAGCCAGTATTGGTTCGCCCTCTCTTGAGGAAAAGTCTCGCTTGGTGAACAGTAGTAAGCCCTCGGTTTCATAGGCACGGGGCAATTGTAGTATGATAACATGCATCATTGTGTCGTCACTGACCAGGTCCAGGTAGAAGATGTTACGAGAGACTCCTTTGTTTAACCAAGTGCACATGAGAATGTGTATATTCGCAATCGAGGCATTCTTCAACCTACTTGCATGTCATGCTCATTTGGTTTTGTTCATAAGCATTTGGTAGATTCAATAGATTAGTTCACTTTACTTGGCATGAGACTCCTTTTGTGTTGCATTTAGGATAGTTTGTTGCTTGAGGACAAGCAAAGGTTTGGTTTGGGGAGTTTGATGAACGTATTTTTTACGCGTTCATCTTGTCTTTTTTACCTTCTTTTGCTATCTTTTAGCCTTGTTTTTTGGTTAGTTTTGTAGAATAGTGTCACGTTTATTGTTTTCTGCATTTTCAGGCACTTAGGTACGAAGTGGCGTTTTTGGAGCTAAAAACAAGCTTTTTTGATAGAAAATGGCCCCGTTGAAGTTCCTTGATCTCCACGGCTTGTTCGTGAGTGTTTGAGCATCAATAAGCATCGAGAAGGATGACTCCAAGGCACCCGAGGGCCGTACGAGGGCAAAAAGATTGAGTTTGAAGACAAAAATCTGCCCAGGAGCCAAGCTAAGCGCCTGGAATAGTGAAGCGCTCCGCTTCATTTTCCAGGAGCTTTGGCACTGCAGCCAAGCGAAGCGCTTCGCTTGCCAAGCGCTCCGCTTGGCCTCTCCAAGCGGTTACGTTTTCGGATTTTCCTTCTTAGATCTGATCTTCAGTTTCTTTTTCCATACTTTTGAAGTGTAGCTTCGTTTTGGAGAGCTCCTAAGCCCCAAAACTCAGAGAAAACTCAGATTATATTGTATTTTAGATTGGATTAAAGGTTTTGGCATAGGATTTCATCCATTGTTTCATCTACGGAGAGGTTTTCATCAATACCCACCGATTAGTGACAGCTTGGTGGTAACATTGTATCATTATCTCTTGTCTAGTAGTTTGATTTGATGTATTCTATTTATAATTCATATGATTTAATGTCTATGTTGATGAATATGAGTAGCTAAATCCTTTGTGTTGGTGGTAGAATGTAGAATATGCATGCAATGGGTTATGTTTATGCTTACATGAGATTGTGATTCAATCTTGCTGCAAATTCCTTCATATGATTCTTAGTTGCCTATAAAATATATTCGAATTGAGTATAGTGACAAACTCTTGGTCAATGAAAGCTTTAGGATTGTATGTTAGAGATTTGCAGCATGCTAGATAAATGGTGTTAGTGACAAACACCTCTAAAGTATTGATAGTGGTCTTTTATGATGTGTGTCTTGAAAGTTACCTAGACGAGTTGCTTAGCGGACTTGATCGAAGGTTTTACGCACTGAACTTGTGAGCATATTCGTAACCCATGCATGTGTATTTGATTTCTACCACCAACCGTTTTTCAAAATTGATTACAACAATCTGATTTCTCGTTGCTTTGTTCTAAGAAAGCGATTCTATAAAAATTTTGAACTCGTTGACTGAAATTACTAGCAAAAACCTCAAACAAAGCCACGTTACGTCCCGAGAGAACGACACTCGGGGAAAACTTGCCATTGCACTCTAGTTTGTGTAGTGATAAGTGTTCTTTGGCTTTTAAAACAAATTTAATTGGTGAAAAACGACATCATCAATTTGCAAAAACAGAAATGAGACAAAGAAGAGATGTTGGCTGAAAAAAAACAAAACAAAAACACCAACCAAAGGAGTTAAGTCCCCGGCAGCGGCGCCAAATTGATGATGTCGTTTTTCACCAATTAAATTTGTTTTAAAAGCCAAAGAACACTTATCACTACACAAACTAGAGTGCAATGGCAAGTTTTCCCCGAGTGTCGTTCTCTCGGGACCTAACGTGGCTTTGTTTGAGGTTTTTGCTAGTAATTTCAGTCAACGAGTTCAAAATGTTTATAGAATCGCTTTCTTAGAACAAAGCAACGAGAAATCAGATTGTTGTAATCAAGTTTGGAAAACGGTTGGTGGTAGAAATCAAATACACATGCATGGGTTACGAATATGCTCACAAGTTCAGTGCGTAAAACCTTCGATCAAGTCTGCTAAGCAACTCGTCTAGGTAACTTTCAAGACACACATCATAAAAGACCACTATCAATACTTTAGAGGTGCTTGTCACTAACACCATTTATCTAGCATGCTGCAAATCTCTAACATACAATCCTAAAGCTTTCATTGACCAAGAGTTTGTCACTATACTCAATTCGAATATATTTTATAGGCAACTAAGAATCATATGAAGGAATTTGCAGCAAGATTGAATCACAATCTCATGTAAGCATAAACATAACCCATAGCATGCATATTCTACATTCTACCACCAACAGCAAGGATTTAGCTACTCATATTCATCAACATAGACATCAAATCATATGAATTGTAAATAGAATACATCAAATCAAACTACTAGACAAGAGATAATGATACAATGTTACCACCAAGCTGTCACTAATCGGTGGGTATTGATGAAAACCTCTCCGTAGATGAAACAATGGATGAAATCCTATGCCAAAACCTTTAATCCAATCTAAAATACAATATAATCTGAGTTTTCTCTGAGTTTTGGGGCTTAGGAGCTCTCCAAAACGAAGCTACAGTTCAAAAGTATGGAAAAAGAAACTAAAGATCAGATCTAAGAAGGAAAATCCGAAAACGTAACCGCTGCCAAGCGGACCGCTTGGAGAGGCCAAGCGGAGCGCTTGGCAAGCGAAGCGCTTGGGCCCTCCAAGCGCTTCGCTTGGCTGCTGTGCCAAAGCCCCTGGAAAATGAAGCGGAGCGCTTCACTATTCCAGGCGCTTAGCTTGGCTCCTGGGCAGATTTTTGTCTTCAAACTCAATCTTTTTACCCTCGTACGGCCCTCGGGGGCCTTGGACTCATCCTTCTGAATGCTTATTGATGCTCAAACACTCACGAACAAGCCGTGGAGATCAAGGAACTTCAACGGGGCCATTTTCTATCAAGAAAGCTCGTTCTTAGCTCCAAAAACGCCATTTCGTACCTAAGTGCCTGAAAATGCAGAAAACAATAAACGTGACACTATTCTACAAAACTAACCAAAAAAACAAGGCTAAAAGATAGCAAAAGAAGGTAAAAAAGACAAGATGAACGCGTCAAAAATACGTTCATCAAGTTCCTCCGTTCAATTTGAATACGTATCCTGTCTGTGACTTAAAGTCATCAGGATCTGATTCAAATCCAGCGTCGACATAACCAGACATCTTTAATTCTGGTTCTCCACCAAACACCAAGAACATTTCCTTAGTCCGTCGAAGGTACTTAAGAATGTTCTTTACAGCAGTCCAGTGAGGTACTCCTGGATTCTGTTGGTGTCGACAAGTGACACTAAGAGCATATGCCACATCTGGCCTTGTGCAATTCATTGCATACATAATAGACCCTACTGCCGAAGCATTGGGCACACGACTCATTGCCTTTCTTTCTTCATCAGTTTTAGGACTATCCTTAACTGATAGCACGATCCCATGCCTAGCTGGGAGAAAGCCTCTATTTGAGTCGTCCATCTTATAACACTTCAGTATTTTGTCGATGTAGGTGGACTGTGTCAATCCTAACATCCTCTTGGACCTATCTCTATAGATCTTTATCCCTAGGATGTAGTTCGCTTCACCCAAGTCCTTCATTGAGAAGGTACTTGATAACCAAACTTTAGTCTCTTCTAGCATAGAGACATTGTTTCCCAACATAAATGATCATGAAAACGACTCCCTTGTCGTTGTGCCTAGTGTAGACATAGGGATCTTCTACGCTTCTGACGAAGTCAAATGATTTGACAGCTTCATCAAAGCGGATATTCCAGCTCCTAGACGCTTGCTTTAGCCCATAGATGGATCTCTGTAATTTGCATACAACAGCTGGCCTGGTTTTACTAATAAAACCTTTCGGCTGTACCATATAGACTTCTTCCTCAAGGTTGCCATTGAGGAAGGCAGTCTTGACATCCATCTGCCAGATCTCATAATCATAGTAGACAGCTATCGCAAGTAGAATTCGAATAGACTTCAACTTTGCTACCGGTGAAAAGGTTTCATCGTAATCGATGCCATACCTTTGTGTGTAGCCCTTCGCCACAAGTCTAGCCTTGTGCGTTTGTACCTTGCCATCGGCATTTGTCGTTCGTTTAAAGACCCATTTGCACCCAATAGATCTAACCCCTTGGGGCAAGTCTACCAAGCTCCAAACTTGGTTCAGGTACATGGATTCTATTTCCAATTCCATGGCCTCTTGCCATCTGTCTGAGTCAATATCATTTATTGCCTCTTTGTAGGTCTCGGGGGGTCTTCCCGATCTGATAAGCCAACATCAAGTTCACTGATGTCTTCTATCATAAGGCTTTGCTTCTGAGGTCCTTTTGGGATCCTCTTCGACCTACGGAGCTCGACTGGTGCTTCTGTCGGAGTTTCTGGTGCTTTTCTTTTCTGGCTTCGTGTAACACGAACATTATCAGTGGGCACTGATGCAGCCGGTCGCGTGCTACGACCCTGTTCCCTAGCGGGAGGTTGCTCTTGTGCAACTTGTTGCACAGGTTGATTGACAACGGGTTCTCTTGTTGTGGTTTCAACTGTTGATCTAATCACAGGACTCCCACTGACTATGACATGCCTAGAAAGTGTCATATCATTACCCTTGTCTGCTTCGAAAGCTCCCACTGAACTTGAGTCCAAATCAGAAGATTTAGAGAACTCATGTTCGCGCGTGTCAAAGTCTTGAATTTCTTCAAGTTCTATCATATCATCTAACCTCTCTTCTTCGAGGTATTCTGCTTCTAAAAACTTGACGTTTCTAGATACTATCACCTTGTGATCTTCAGCATGATAGAATTCATAGCCTCTCGTCTGACGAGGATAGCCTATGAAATAAACTTTGACACCCTTGGCATCTAACTTATCAGTGAGCAACAATTTGACTATCGCAGGACAGCCCCAAGGTCTAAGATAGCCCAGTGAGGGCTTCTTTCCTTTCCATAACTCATAAGGAGTTTTCTCCACTGATTTAGATGGTACACGGTTTAGAATGTAGATTGCAGTTTGTAGCGCATATCCCCATAGATATTTTGGAAGAGTCGAGAATCCAATCATTGATCTCACCATGTCTAGCAGGGTTCGATTCCTTCTCTCAGACACACCATTTAATTGTGGTGTTCCAGGAGGGGTCCATTGTGATTGAATTCCATTCTCCTTCAAGTAGTCGATAAATTCTTCACTAAGGTATTCACCTCCTCAATCTGATCGAAGAGTGACTATCCTTAGGTTCAATTCATTCTCGACCTCATTCCTAAACTCCTTGAATTTCCCAAAGGTCTCAGATTTATTCTTCATAAGATAAATATATCCATACCTTGAGAAATCGTCAGTAAAGGTAACGAAGTAAGAATAACCTCCACGTGCTTGGACTTTAAAAAGGTCCACATACATCGGTATGTATGAGCTCTAAGCAGCGAGTGGCACGAACACCTTGTCCGACAAAGGGTTTGTTCGTCATCTTACCCTTAACACATGATTCGCATGTACCATATGATTCGAAATCAAATGGTTCTAAGTAGTCCAACTTCCTTAGCCTTTGAATCCATGTTTCATTGATATGGCCTAGTCGACAATGCCATAGATAAGATGGATTATTCTTCCTACTTGAAGATGGTTGTTTGTTATGTATTTGAAATAAAGGTAGACTACTTTGCAAAATATATAAACCATTCACTAAGCAAGCTTTTCCATAATACTGGTCAGTTAGCGAAAAATAACAAGTATTATTAGCAAAAAGGAAAAACCCAAATTGTCCAACAATGGAATGGAAATAATATTTCTGACAATGGATGGAAAAAAATAAACGTTATCAAGTTCTAAACATTGTCCTGATGGTAAATCTATTTTGCAGCGTCCAACACGTTTGGCTTCAACTGGATTGCCGCTCCCAACATGCAAGTCGATTTCACCTTGCTTGACTAGCCTGTGTTCAATTAGCCCCTGCACATTATTACAAATGTGTGAGCCACAAGCTGTATCTAATACCCAACCATTGGAGTCAAAAGTATTCATGTTCATTTCAATAACAAACATACCTGAGCTAGAAGCCGATGGCTCCATAGCTTGATCTGCCCTCAGCTGAGGACAATCCTTCTTCCAATGGCCCTTGAGTTTGCAATAGAGACAAATCTCCATCCTAAGTCGAAACTTAGCCATCCTACGATTGCGTGCATTCTTGCCACCCTTGTTCCCTTTGGGTCTACGATTGACCCTTAGAAACTCGTTGGCAATAGGTCTCTCAACAATCGACTCTGTTGTTGTCCCGACTTCGGGATTCTGAAAAGATTGCAACAATCTTTCCACGATCAAGATAATGGAAGCCTTAGCTTCTAGCTCCAAGCCATATCCAACAAGTTGAAAGAGAAAATCAATCAATTACTTGACTTGTTCAGGCGACAGCTCTTCTGTCTCAAGTCTTTGGATAAGCATGATCTTGATAGCTTCAAACCCTTCACACATCCTTGGAGTATCCAAGAATGAGGAGAGATATTTCACAATCTCATATGGTTCCTTGTCTCGACATGGTCCAACCATATTGTCAGACATAGCATTCAACAACAAATTCTTCACAAACTCGGCCTTTTCCACTGACATCTCATAATAGCAATCATAGGTTGCAGTAGTCAACTCAGTGGGAGGTGGAGGGATAGGTTCGTCTAACACATACTCAACCTCGTTGTGCCATAGCACCCTTCGTACCTCATGGATCCAATCCACGTAGTTTGGTCCTGTTAGCTTTTGCAACTCCAAGTTGGCAATGAGCTCGGAGGACGGTATAGCCATTTCTGTTTTCCCAAGGAGAAATAATATAGAACGAAAATAATAAATCAACTATTGATATACTATTTTTAAATACACAGTCAACATAACTAAACAACAAGGTCCTTTAGCTGTTTAGCTCCCACTATTTTCACATATGATTGCCCCCAAAACAAACATACGGGTAATGTCCAACAAGTTACCGTAGTGGCCAAGATCCAAATCCATACTATGCTATACTCCAACGGGGGCTGGTCGCATAACATAATATGACCGGTAGGACTATCCAATTGCGTCACGCAACTCTTGGGTGTTAAATCTAATTTAACCAGACGCTCTACATATTGTACCTATCGAGGTCGCTAGATACAATATGCAGTAAGTTATAACCATAGGCTTACTCTAATCTGACGATCACTGCGAGTCTGCAAGACGAGGTCGCCAATACAGGGAAACGCAATGAAAGTTCAGAATTAAAGAACCCCATGGAAAGCATCTCAGAAACACATACGTATACATATTTCTGCACTTATATTGGTTGGGGCTTGTAGCTTGAGGGTTGTTATCAGTCATCTACAAACAAATAAGGGCGCCGCCTACCCATCATGCATGAGCGGTCTACACGTAATGGATGCCGCCTATCCATTCTAGTTCTAAACGCGGTCAAGCACATAATGGGCGCCGCCTACCCATACATAAAAATATGGGGTCCGACAAATAAGAGGGCGCCGCCTACCCTCGCATGCATAGCGGTCGAACGGAAAGTAAAAATACGTGGTATTTAAACATGCATTGTCAAACAATATCATATCGAGCAAACAAACAAGTAGTAGCCTATGTGGATGCCAAATGACTTCATAATTTCATTATGAAAATTATAATCCCATACTTATAATCTCTATGAAAACTTGAAAATTTGGACTAGATTGAAAAATCGAAAATTCTATTGACCAGGTAGCAATTTTCGAAAACCCGAAGGACTCAATTGTAATTTTCCAAACCTTGGAGGTGTTAAATTCAAAATTCAAAAAAAGTAGAAAGACTTATTTGTAATAAACAATAAATTGATAAATCACAAATAAGCCCCTCAACTTAATACTAATTAAATTTAACCCCTCTAGTTAATAATAATTACAATTAAATCATATTTATATTCCAAATATAAAATTCAATCCTCAAAATTTCCAAAAATTCCCAATCGGTCCAACCCGTAAAAATTAAATAAATATATATAATAATATACGGGGACGGGATCGAATCCCGTCCCCTAGGGCGCCTGCGCGCCTACGTCCCGCAGGTACCCGGGCGCCTGCGGCACGCAGGCGCCTGCCTGCGTCACGCAGGCGGGATATATATATATATATATATATATATATATATATATATATATATATATATATATATATATATATATATATATATATATATATATATATATATATAAATTCTAAATTTATATAAAAACAAAACTTTCCAAAATCGAATTAATCATAGAATCAATTGCATCCACATAAACTACATAATCACATAACATATATACATATATACATAATCAATTAACCTGGCTCTGATACCACTGTAAGAAAATTTGGACAGAGTTACCCCTAGAGCACGCAGCGGAATTTCAAAAAGTTTCTTAACATGCAGGTTAATTGATCATGCATATAACGTATATAATAAACACATTAATCAGAATACTTACAATACTCCAAAAGCAAGAATATGTATTGAATCGATATGTCAATCGATGAAGTCTTCGTAAAGTCCGGTGAATCTTCTCCTTCGTCGAAGTCGAAGATATCTGCAATACTTTGATTATCTGCAAGACAATAAAAGTTAGTTTCCAGCTCTTTGAACCTCAACCTTGATATCCACGGATGAACAGCTTATGGGAAAGAATGCTAGGATATTCTTTATGTGGCCAAGAAGATGGGGCGGCGATTTTCCTCCGGTGGAGTGTGGCACGCGCGGCTAGGGTATAGAGGTAGGGGAGAGGTTTTTAATTTCTCTAAGAAAGGTAGAATAATTCTCTAAGAATTCGGCATTGAAAAAGCTCTCTAGTGACCTACTTATATAGTAGTCAATAGAAGCCTAAAGAAGATTCTTTTAGACTTCATAAAGGAATAAGAACTCTAATTCTTATTGCACAAGGAAACCAATTTAAGTCTAGATTCATTCCCAATTAAGTTAGAACTCAATTAGGAAAATATAACTTAACCCTTGACTTCTAATATGGGAAGGAGTCGAAACTCCCTCCCATACCACTACTACACGCGGCCGGCCAAGGGGGAGTTTGGGACCCACTTATAATTCGAAGGCAATTCAAACTCTAAGTAGATTTTTCCCATGTGCATATATTAATTCTAAATTAATATATCCTTTCAAATCAAACCTCTATTATATTTCTAAAATATAATCTTTAATGGTATTTACATAAAATACAATTAATCAATCAATTCAATTAATAATTCCAAATTATTAATTGAGCCACAAATAATTATAATTAATTCCAAATCAATTATAATTCATCAATCACAATTAATTCTAAATTAATTGCGATTCCATCTTCAAGGATATTCGGATAAGCTGAATCACCACATAGTGTGACCCATAGGGCCTCATTGTATTAAGCAAGTGCTACACTAGGCAACATGGAATTCCTAGACGGTTCCATTTGCAATATTAATACATGAGGACGTTTGAGAGGTTTCTCAAAGAAAACCCTTTCGTTGTGAAGTCTGTTGCGCTCAACGCGGCGATGGTAACGTCCCTTCAGCTGATTGACTCGAATGCATCTAGGATCGATGATGTGTCTATCCCAATAATACATCCACGTGCGTCTTCAGTGAGTTGCTTGGTGAATCCAATATCTATTATGACTATCATAATAATATTGATACGCTGGCCAGCGGTTTAACCAATCACAACTATGAACGACTATGGGCAGTGCTCTCCTGTGCTACACGTGAGAGATGAATCTTTCACAGAATCACTTATCACCCCCATTTGTATGTAGCCATAATCCTGGATCGTGTCTTGGATCAACTGCTTATTCAGAGCTGACATCGACGGGTCCACCAAGGATATGGGGCAACAAATGTGATGATAAAGTCCTGTAAGTCCAAAGGACGACTGGCATCACTTCGACAACTTTCCGGTTCCCATAGACACTTCGGTGTAGAGTATATATCGATGGGAGTTTCCGGTGGGTACTTCCATTGTTCGGTAATCACCCTTCGAACAACTATGCAGAGTTATGGGAACGTTTCTAGATTGTCTAACAATCCGTTCCGTGGCCGTGGGATCGGCTCACACTTCCTCTAACAATTATAACCTCCACGCATACTAGTCTCACCTGGTTCATTCAGACCCCTACATCCGAGATGAACCTCGACTAGGGAGAGTTTGGGATAGATGATAACTCACATATCTCCCACTATCTGTGTGATCGGTCATCTATCCGAGGGGACATGTTTGATATCAATACAGACAGGAATAGAGATATGACATGTTGTATGCCTGGTGTAATATAAATATGAAAGCGATACTCAATAGTCAAACAAACAAACATATATTATATTACGTTGACCTGTGTAATAGTACATATATGCCCTTAATAAGGGTTGTATGCCCTTAATAAAGACTGTCTCTAGGACATATACACTATCATCCATGGCCTCGGCCACGCCCACGTACATGACATCTACCACGACCGGGGTTTTGACCATTATTGTTAAACTTTGTGGCATTTGTTTCAGGCAATGGCCTTGAACCACTTGGGCGGGATTCATGATTTTTCATCAAGAGCATATTATTTTTTCAGCCACAAGAAGGCATGAGATTAAAGTTGAATATTTTGTAGACCCTTTCTCACGATATTGCTGCTGCAGGAGCAAGTTATTAGCATGAAAAGTAGATAGTGTCTTTTCGAGCTTATCCGCTTCCGTGACTTTCTCACCACATAACTCTAATTGAGAGGTGATCTTAAACATTGCTGAGTTAAAATCGCTCACACATTTAAAAAAATCTTGGAAACGTAAATGTAACCAATCATAACAAGCGGTAGGCAGTGTCACGGTCTTTTGGTGATCGTACCTCTCATTGAGGTTATTCCAAAGATCTGTAGGATCTTTGATAGTAAAATATTCAGCTTTGAGGCCTTCATCAAGATGGTGGCGGAGAAAAATCATCGCCTTGGCCTTGTCTTGTTTGGACGCGGTATTTTCACCTTTTATGGTGTCTCCAAGACCCTTAGCATCGAGGTGAATTTCTGCATCGAGAACCCATGATAGGAAATTGTTCCCGAAGATGTCCAAGGCGACAAATTCAAGATTGCAAAGATTTGCCATGATCAAACTAAAAGAGAAACAATCAAGTGAGTTAATCAATCTATCATTAGCATCTCGATCAATCATGTTAACATTAATTTATCCATTTGAAAATGAACAAACAAGCAACAAGCGGAGAAATTGTTTAGATCAAACTTATAAGCACAAATCAATAATTAATAATTGTTTCTTTAAAAACATTCGTGGAACAGATGATGAGCATGGAGTATAATACTATTTAAAGTAGTAGTAGTAGTATAAACAAATGGATCATGCATGGAACAAAGATCAATGAACAGAATAGATAAATATGTTTTAGAGTTTATGCCATATAAGGATTATGAGTAATTAATCATGTATTAATTTTAGAAAACAAGAATACCAGTACATACATAATTAAGGTGATCATAGATGAGACTAATGAAAAGAAAAATAATAACTGTAGTGTTGTAATACGTGTAATCAGTATGTAGACTTCTAAGATAATTACTGTTGTACATGATTAAATTCATACTTAATAAGTAACACTAAGACATGTGATCATATATTGATTTTAGGAAATAAGACTACCAGTCAATACGTGTAAAAGGCAATCATAGATAAGAGAGATTAATAAAAATAAGATTGACAATACTGTTGTTATGGTTAAAGCCATGATCATTCACAATTTAATTACCATCATCAAGTAAATCATCTAGTACTATGCAAATGAAAAGGAGTTGGGATCAAGGGGAATAAGTACTAGTACTACTAATTAATTTGTCACTAACAATTAACAAAGCAAAGCATATGTAAGTAGTACGAACATACTGTACTAACTAAAATTTGCAATATGATTAGATAAATTTATCAACTAATTAAACGTAGATGATTTTATGTCTTACCTTAGCAAGAAGGGAATGATTAGGAGTCGGACTAGCTCGGTAGAGTCGTGCTGATAACGTTTCATAAGATAAAGACTTGAAATAGTTAGAGGAGAGGGAAGAATATCATTGTATTTTCAATTGTATCTCAATGTACAAGTTCAAGCCCTATTTATAGGGAGCTCTCCATAACCAAGTGAGTTTTGTAACTCTCACTTTACATAATGGAACAATAAAATAAAGTACTAAATGGAGTATAGGAAGAGTCATGAACTCATGGCATTCATATTTATAACAAAATTGGATTTCTTATTTTTTTTTTTTTTTTTTTTTTGCATTGCTAAAATGTGTTTTCCATCATATGACATGAATAGGTCGATATATTATGTAAAAAAAAACACTGTACAGGGACAAAGATATAGTTGTACATAGCCCCAAAATCACATTTGGGCCGTGCATCCCCTTGTAGGCCTCCCCCATGGATCAGAAATACAGGCCCAACGTGCATTAAATGGCTGTAAAAAAAGTAAATTTTCCCGGGCAGCCCAAAACGAAAATCACCTTTACCAAAAATGAAAACCAAGCACTGTATCACACTTTTATACACACTTTGTATAAAAACCAATCACACCCTAAAAAGAGATACTTCGTACTCATCTGTTTTTTTAGATTGTTTACGTATCTCATTTTAGTCCATTTCTTTAGATTGTTTACGTTTACTTTTTTGGCAATCTTTTATCTCACAATTTTATTGTGGGTCCTGCCACTAATTCAAACACCACACACATTATACCAAGCTCTTTAAAAATCGTTCCAAAAGCAAACGTAAACAATCTAAAAAAATATATGAGTATTTCATAAAATTCAGCCGTTGCTGAATTAAGCTAAAGCGGCAACAAAATAATTTTTCGCTACTGCTCTACTTCTGGAAACAGGTTTCCATATATTTTGAGATGGAATCAAGTTTTGACACCAGATTCTGCTGTTGTTTGAGTTTATCTTTCTTTTATTATTTGAGTTGTATACATCATATTTGAGTTTTTTTATTTGTAAGGGTACAGTGCTCTGTTTCTTTTATTCTTTGACTGCTAACGAGCCGAGTCGATCTAATCGTTGACTCTATCGATCAATGATCGTTAGAAATATAAGGTTGATCATGATCGGCTCGTGATCTCGTGATCGTCGACCTTCACAAAATGGTGATCGTGATCGGCTCGTGGATGATCATATTGATCGCGATCGCTCGGCTCGTTAAAGTACGAAAATTATTTTTTTTACTATGTAAATTTGTCCATCATAAATACAATCTATTACAAACACTACAGAAAATAAGACTAACATAAATTCAAAGTACATAAGATAGGTTCGAAAGTTGTTGGACACATTCAAGGTTAAGATAGGTATGTATATAATCATAATAATAATAATAAAATTAAATATAAATGAACTTAATTATTGATCACGATCTGATCGTGAGATTTCGATCATTTCTTCAAGGTGACCGATTCATGAGTCGATCATGATCACGATCAAGCTCGCGTTGACCGATTTCGACCACGATCTGAGTTTTGATCGATCTTTATCACGATCGCTTACGGTCAGATCGATTCGTTAACCCCAAACCAATGTATGTTTATGCAGCATAAAGAGATGTTAATTTGACTTTTGACAGTATAGATGGAGCAAAAGTGTTATACTGGTTTAGTTGGTTTCGAGAAGGTCATGTTTTAATTAAATAGTGCTTTTTTGGATTAGCATGTGAATATTGGATATTTTTGTTTGAATATAGATTCCTAGTTAGTTTATATCTTGTCTAATATCCTATTGTATTTAGATTCCTAGTATAGCCTAACTTAGTAGATTCTCTCTTGTATAAATATGTACATTGTTGTTAATAAGAATTACGGAATTCCATTCTTTCATGGTATCACAATAGGTTTCGATTCTCTCGGCCTAATACAGCTTCCACCCTTCTCACTTTTTCCTCTGCTCCTCGCCGTTCTGCTCCCTGCAGGCCGCTACCTTCTATGTTTTCTATCCTTCCCTTCTCTGCCCCTCCTCGCTTAACCACCCTTCGGCATCATGGTCGATACCACCGTCACCAAAGACACCACCGTCACCAAAGACACCTCATCCAAAGAAACATCATCGTTTCATCTTGCCCTCGCCGTCTCCAATATCAAAACTCACACCCCGGTGATTCTCGAGGTCGAGAATATTCAGTATGCTACGTGGGCTGAACTCTTTAAAGTTCATTGCCGGTCACACAAAGTCTGGATCATATCATCCCTCCGAAGAAAAAGGATGACACCTCTGCTGTTGCCGCCGATCTCACCGATGAACAACAAGAGATGTGGGATACGTTGGATGCCGCCGTGGTTCATTGGATTTATTCCACCATCTCCACCGACCTTCTCAACACCGTCATTGAATCTGATGTGTCCGCGTTGACGTTATGGAACCGTCTACGTGACTTGTTTCAAGACAACGCAAATTCCCGTGCCGTTGTTCTTGAACAGGAATTCAGCAATTGCCATCTCCGAGATTTCTCCTCTGTCTTCGACTACTGTAAGCATCTCAAGTCTCTTTCTGATCAACTTCAGAATGTTGGTGCCCCGGTTCCTAACAATCGTTTGGTCTTGCGAATGATTGGTGGCCTCACTCCGACGTATCACGGGGTAGCCTCGGTTATTCGTCATAAGAAGGTTCTTCCTCCGTTCTATGAAGTTCGATCCATGATTATCCTCGAAGAAAGTAACCTGAAGGAGGCTCGTGATGATGCCATGGTTGTTACTCAACGTGAATCCGATGACTCTGTGGATTCGCGTTCCTCTACTTCTTCTCGGGTCCATAACAACAACACCCGTGGCCGCCGGCAGCAGCGGTCCAGCAAGCCTGCCACCGGGTACCCGCAGCAACAGGGCACTAGCCGCAACTCTGGGCGCTAGGGCAACCAGCCGGGACCCTCTGCCCGGGCTCCCTTTGCCCAGTACCAGCCGTACCAGCAGCCTGCCCCATATGGTGGACTTACCAGCAGCCGCCGTGGGCCGTTCCTCCCTGCCCAAACCCTACTATGCCACAACAGCCGGCTCCGTCTGATCCCTGGCAGTCCGGCATCCTTGGCCCCAGGCCGCCGCAACCCCCGCAGGCATACATGGCTAATTCGTGGAAACCAACGGATATCGACTCCGCCATGCACACCATGTCTCTTTCGGCTCCTGATCCTAATTGGTACATGGATACCGGTGCTACTGATAGTGTATATGTCCTAGAGACAGTCTTTATTAAGGGCATGCAGCCCTTATTAAGGGAATATATGTACTATTACACAGGTCAACGTAATATAATATATGTTTGTTGTTTGACTCTTGAGTATCGCTTTCATATTTATATTACACCAGGCATACAGCATGTCATATCTGTATTCCTGTCTGTATTGATATTAAACATGTCCCCTCGGATAGATGACCGATCACACAGATAGTGGGAGCTATGTGAGTTATCATCTATCCCAAACTCTCCCTAGTCGAGGTTCATCTCGAGTGTAGGGGTCTGAATGAACCATCTAAGACTAGTATGCGTGGAGGTTATACTTGTTAGAGTAAGTGTGAGCCGATCCCACGACCACGGAACGGATTGTTGGACAATCAAGAAACGTTCCCATAACTCCGCATAGTTGTTCGAAGGGTGATTACCGAACAATGGAAGTACACACCGGAAACTCCCATCGATGTATACTCTACACCGAAGTGTCTATGGGAACCGGATAGTTGTCGAAGTGATGTCAGTCGTCCTTTGGACTTACAGGACTTTATCATCACATTTGTTGCCCCATATCCTTGGTGGACCCGTCGATGTCAGCTCTGAATAAGCAGTTGACCCAAGACACGATCCAGGATTATGGCTACATACAAATGGGGATGATAAGTGATTCTGTGAAGGATTCATCTCTCATGTGTAGCACAGGAGAGCACTGCTCATAGTTGTGATTGGTAAAACCGCTGGCCAGCATATCAATATTATTATGATGGCAATAATAGATATTGGATTCACCATGCAACTCACTGAAGACGCCCGTGGATGTGTTATTGGGATAGACACTTCATCGATCCTAGATGCATTCGAGTTAGTCAGATGAAGGGACGTTACCATCGCCGCGTTGAGCGCAACAGACTTCACAACGAAAGGGTTTGCTTTGAGAAACCTCTCAAACGTCCTCATGTATTAATATTGCAAATGGAACCGTCTAGGAATTTCATTTTGCCTAGTCTAGGACTTGCTTAATACAATGAGGCCCTATGGGTCACACTATGTGGTGATTCAGCTTATCCGAATATCCTTGAAGATGGAATCGCATTTAATTTAGAATTAATTGTGATTGATGGATTATAATTGATTTGGAATTAATTATAATAATTTGTGGCTCAATTGATGATTTGGAATTATTAATTGAATTGGCTGATTAATTGTATTTTATGTAAATAAAATTAAAGATTATATTTTAGAAATATAATAGAGGTTTGATTTGAAATGATATGTTAATTTAGAATTAATATATGTACATGGGCCAAATCTACTTGGAGTTTGAATTGCCTTAGAATTATAAGTGGGTCCCAAAATCGGGACCCACCTAATCACCCTTGGACGCGCGCGCGCGCGCAACCTGAGTAGGGGAGGAGTTCGACTCCTTCCTCTATTAGATGTCAAAGGATATGTTAGATTTTCCTGATTGAGTTTTAATTTGATTGGGAATGAATCTAGACTTGAATTGGTTTCCTAGTGCGATAAGAATTAGATTCTTATTCCTTTATGAAGTCTAATTGATTATCCTTTAGGTTTCAATTGACTACTATATATAGTAGACTATTAGAGAGCTTTTAACACACAGTTATTCTACCAGTTTTCTTAGAGAAAATAAAAGTTCTCCCCTACCTCTCCCAAGCCACGCGCGCGCCACCCCTCACCGGAGGAAAACCGCCGCCCCATCTTCTTGGCCACACAAAGAATATCCTAGCATTCTTTCCGATAAGTTGTTCATCCGTGGATACCAAGGTTGAGGTTCAAGGAGCTGGAAACTAACTTTTATTGTCTTGTAGATAATCAAAGTATTGCAGATATCTTCGACTTCAACGAAGGAGAAGATTCACCGGACTATTACGAAGACTTGATACCTGTGCTTGCTTTTGGAGTATTGTAAGTCTTCTAATTAACGTGTTTAATATATACTGTATATACATGATCAATTAACTTGCATGTTAAGAAATTTTTTGAAATTCCGCTGCGTACCCTAGGGGTAACTCTGTCCATATTTTCTTTCAGTGGTATCAAAGCGAGGTTAATTGATTACGTATATACGTATATATGTTATGTGATTACGTATTTTATTTTTTATATAAATTTAGAATTTATATTTTTTCAAAAAAAAATAAAAATTTTAATATATACTCCCTCCGTCCCAGAACAGTTGCACCATTTTGTCATTTTGGGCGTCCCGTTAGAGTTGCACCATTTCATTTATTTGCCATATTTGGACATGGTTATAATAATTTTATATTCCATCAACACATTTTTGTGGCCACAAATCCTCCATAAAGTAAAAGCAACACCCACTATCAATATAAATCAATATTTAAATCTTCTCCTTATTTTCTGTGTCCAAAAGCAAATGGTGCAACTGCTCTGGGACGGAGGGAGTATATATTTACCGCCTGCGTGACGCAGGCTGCCCGGCCGCCTGCGTGACGCAGGTCGGTGCTTGAGGGACGCAGGCGCCCGATGCCTGCGTGCCGCAGGCACGCTAGGGGACGGGACCCCGTATATTATATATATATATTTTTCGGGTTGGACCCAAAATCGAATTTTAGAAATTTTGAGGATTGAATTTTATATTTGGAATATAAATATGATTTAATTGTAATTATTGTTAACTAAAGGGGTTAAATTTAATTAGTACTCCCTCCGTCCCGATGATAAGTCTACGTTTGCTTTTTGCACGGTTTTTAATGAATAATTTTGTTTGGTAGTGTTATATTAATATTGTATGTAAATGTGGGGTAGTTGATTAAAAAAGTGTGAGATATGAGTGGAGATAAAGAAGTGTAAATGTGGGGTCCATATTTAAAATAATATAGATGGGATGTGGGGTACTTTCCAAAAATGGAAACGTAAAGAATTGATTGGGACGTCCAGAAATGAAATACGTAAAGAATTGATTGGGACAGATGAGTATAAAGCTGAGGGGCTAATTTGTGATTTATCAATTTATTGTTTATTAAAAATAAGTCTTTCTACTTTTGAATTTTAAATTTAACACCTCCAAGGTTTTGAAAATTACAATTGAGTCCTTCGGGTTTTCGAAAATTGCTACCTGGTCAATAGAATTTTCGATTTTTCAATCTAGTCCAAATTTTCAATTTTCATAGAGATTATAAGTATAGGATTATAATTTTCATAATGAAATTATGAAGTCATTTGGCATCCACATAGGCTACTATTTGTGTGTATGCTCGATATGTTATTGTTTGACAATGCATGTTTAAATACCACGTATTTTACTTTCCGTTCGACCGCTATGCATGCGAGGGTAGGCGGCGCCCTCTTATTTGCCGGACCGCATATTTTTATGTATGGGTAGGCGGCGCCCATTATGTGCTTGACCGCGTTTAGAACTAGAATGGATAGGCGGCATCCATTACGTGTAGACCGCTCATGCATGATGGGTAGGCGGTGCCCTTATTTGTTTGTAGATGACTAATAACAACCTTCAAGCTACAAGCCCAACCAATATAAGTGCAGAAATATGTATATGTATATGTTTCTGAGATGCTTTCCATGGGGTTCTTTAATTCTGAACTTTCATTGCGTTTCCCTGTATTGGCGACCTCGTCTTGCAGACTCGCAGTGATCGTCATATTAGAGTAAGCCTATGGTTATAACTTACTGCATATTGTATCTAGCGACCTTGATAGGTACAATATGTAGAGCATCGGGTTAAATTAGATTTAACACCCAAGAGTTGCGTGACGCAATTGGATAGTTCTACCGGTCATATTATGTTATGCGATCAGCCCCCGTTGGAGTATAACATAGTATGGATTTGGATCTTGGCCACTACGGTAACTTGTTGGACATTACCCGTATGTTTGTTTTGGGGGCAATCATATGTGAAAATAGTGGGAGCTAAACAGCTAAAGGACCTTGTTGTTTAGTTATGTTGACTGTGTATTTAGAAATAGTATTTCAATAGTTGATTTATTATTTTCGTTCTATACTATTTCTCCTAAGAAAAACCGAAATGGTGAGTATCTCGCTCCGTGCTGTCTTAGAAAAGCAAATTTTGACCGGACCAAACTTCCTAAATTGGATCAGGAATATACGTTTGGTGCTGAGGTACGAAAGAATTGAGTACGTCTTGGACGAGGCTAATCCCGTGTGTCCCGAGAATCAGACTGCCAATCATGTTGCTGCTTGGAATCAAGCCAACAAGGCAAAGGCTGATAAGCATCAAGAGGATGCTAGATCCGCGCAGTGTATTATGCTGGCGGCAATGAGCAATGAGCTGCAGAGACAACATGAAAGCATGTTGCCGTATGAGATGCTGAAGCATCTTGAGTCGCTCTTTAAGACGACAGCCAGAAGTGTTGAATTTGATTTGATCAAAGAGATACACAGATGCAAGCTCAATGAAGGAGGAAACATGTCTGAACATGTTCTCAAAATGAGAATAAGATCATGGTGATCTTTGTCCTTCAATCATTGTCGAGTTCGTATTCGCAGTTCATCACTAAACACCATGAATGCGAAGGACGTTACACTGCCCGAACTCCATAATCTGCTGAAGAGATATGATCAAATTCTTCCTGAGAAGGAGAAATCGATCATGTATGTTGGGCAACCGTCTAACCCAAACCCGAGAAACAAAGGTGCTAAGGGTAAGGCAAAGTCGGAAGCCAAGGCTAACACTTCGAGTGATAGGCCTAAGCGTCTGAACCAGAAAAGGAAGTTCAAGAGGAGCGGAACGGTACACACAAATGAATGTCTTTTCTGTAAGCAAAAATGGCATTGGAAGAAAGATTGCCCTAAACTAAGGGCAGATCAAGCTAAGAAGCCGCCGGCTTCTAGCTCAGGTATGTTTGTTATTGAAATGAACATGACTACTTTTGACTCCAATGGTTGGGTATTAGATACAGCCTGTGACTCGCACATTTGTATTAATGTGCAGGGGCTAATTGAACACAGGCTAGTCAAGTAAGGTGAAATCGACTTGCATGTTGGGAACGGCAATCCAGTTGAAGCCAAACGCGTTGGACGCTGCAAGATAGATTTACCTTCAGGACAATGTTTAGAACTTGATAATGTTTATTTTGTTCCATCCATTGTCAGAAATAATATTTTCATTCCATTGTTGGACAATTTGGGTTTTTCCTTTCGATTGGCTAATAATACTTGTTATTTTTCATTAAATGACCAGTAATATGGAAAAGCTCGCTTAGTGAATGGTTTATATATTTTACAAAGTAGTCTACCTTTATTTCAAATACATAACAAACAACCGTCTTCAAGTAGGAAGAATAATCCATCTTATCTATGGCATTATCGGTTAGGCCATATCAATGAAACACGGATTCAAAGACTAAGGGAGTTGGACTACTTAGAACCATTTGATTTTGAATCATATGGTACATGCGAATCATGTGTTAAGGGTAAGATGACGAACAAACCTTTTGTTGGACAAGGTGTTCGTGCCACTCGCTGCTTAGAGCTCATACATACCGATGTATGTGGACCTTTTAAAGTCCAAGCACGTGGAGGTTATCCTTACTTCGTTACCTTTACTGACGATTTCTCAAGGTATGGATATATTTATCTTATGAAGAATAAATCCAAGACCTTTGGGAAATTCAAGGAGTTTAGGAATGAGGTCGAGAATGAATTGAACCTAAGGATAGTCACTCTTCGATCAGATCGAGGAGGTGAATACCTTAGTGAAGAATTTATCGACTACTTGAAGGAGAATGGAATTCAATCGCAATGGACCCCTCCTGGAACACCACAATTAAATGGTGTGTCTAAGAGAAGGAATCGAACCCTGTTAGACATGGTAAGATCAATGATTGGATTCTCGACTCTTCCAAAATATTTATGGGTATATGCGCTACAAACTGCAATCTACATTCTGAACCATGTACCATCTAAATCAGTAGAGAAAACTCCTTATGAGTTATGGAAAGGAAAGAAGCCCTCACTGGGCTTTCTTAAACCTTGGGGCTGTCCTGCGATAGTCAAACTGATGCTCACTGATAAGTTAGATGCCAAGGGTGTCAAAGTATATTTCATAGGCTATCCTCGTCAGACGAGAGGCTATGAATTCTATCATGATGAAGATCACAAGGTGATAGTATCTAGAAACGTCAAGTTTTTAGAAGCAGAATACCTCGAAGAAGAGAGGTTAGATGATATGATAGAACTTGAAGAAATTCAAGACTTTGACACGCGCGAACATGAGTTCTCTAAATCTTCTGATTTGGACTCATGTTCAGTGGGAGCTTTCGAAGCAGACAAGGGTAGCAACAAGTTGCACAAGAGCAGCCTCCCGCTAGGGAATGGGGTCGCAGCACGCGACCGGCTGCATTAGTGCCCACTGATAATGTTCGTGTTACACGAAGCCAGAAAAGAAAAGCACCAGAAACGCCGACAGAAGCACCAGTCGAGCTCCGTAGGTCGAAGAGGATCCCAGAAGCAAAGCCTTATGATAGAAGACATCAGTGAACTTGATGTTAACTTATCAGATCGGGAAGACCCCGAGACCTACAAAGAGGCAATAAATGATATTGACTCAGAAAAATGGCAAGAGGCCATGGAATTGGAAATGGACTCCATGTACCTGAACCAAGTTTGGAGCTTGGTAGACTTGCCCCAAGGGGTTAGACCTATTGGGTGCAAATGGGTCTTTAAACGAAAGACAGATGCCGATGGCAAGGTACAAACGCACAAGGCTAGACTTGTGGCGAAAGGCTACCCGCAAAGGTATGACATCGATTACGATGAAACCTTTTCACCGGTAGAAAAATTGAAGTCTATTCGAATTCTACTTGCGATAGCTGCCTTCTATGATTATGAGATCTGAAAGATGGATGTAAAGACTGCGTTCCTCAATGGCAACCTTGAGGAGGAGGTCTATATGGTACAGCCGGAAGGTTTTATTAGTAAAACCAGGCCAACTGTTGTATGCAAATTACAGAGATCCATCTATGGGCTAAAGCAAGCGTCTAGGAGCTGGAATATCCGCTTTGATGAAGCTGTCAAATCGTTTGACTTCGTCAGAAGCGTAGAAGATCCCTGTGTCTACACTAGGCACATCGACAAGGGAGTCGTTTTCATGATCATTTATGTTGATGACATTTTGATCATGGGAAACAGTGTCTCTATGCTAGAAGAGACTAAGTTTGGTTATCAAGTACCTTCTCAATGAAGGACTTGGGTGAAGCGAACTACATCCTAGGGATAAAGATCTATAGAGATAGATCCAAGAGGATGTTAGGATTGACACAGCCCACCTACATCGACAAAATACTGAAGCGTTATAAGATGGATGACTCAAAGAGAGGCTTTCTCCCAGCTAGGCATGGGATCGTGTTATCAGTTAAGGATAGTCCTAAAACTGATGAAGAAAGAAAGGCAATGAGTCGTGTGCCCTATGCTTCGGCAGTAGGGTCTATAATGTATGCAATGAATTGCACAAGGCCAGATGTGGCATATGCGCTTAGTGTCACTTGTCGACACAAACAGAATCCAGGAGTACCTCACTGGACTGCTGTAAAGAACATTCTTAAGTACCTTCTAATGAACGTGTATTTTACACTTTCATTCGAGTCTTTTTTCACCAATTTAGCTATCCTCTATGTTAATTTAGCTATATTATAGTGCATTTTATTAGAATAGTGCCACGTTTCCCTTTAGTTTGCCTTTTACAGGTTTTGGGTGAAAAACTTGGTTTTCCGGGCAATTATATTGAAGAGAACGAAGAATTGGTGTTCCGGGGACATTTTTGGAGTATCTAGAAGATTCCGGATAGGATATGAAGTCTAGGGGTCGAGTCTGAAGGCTAAAAGGTCACTAGAAGGCAAAAACCGAGTCCGAAAAGGAAAAGAAATCCAAAAACGCGTCGAAAATGCGTAAATCACCGACTGACACTCCCGGGCGATTCGCCCGGGATGTGGGGCGATTCGCCCGGTGTGTGGGGCGACTCGCCCCACACGTTCCGAACCCCTATATATAGTTGCTCAGTTTTCTCCATTTTTCATACTTTCTCAGACCTTGTGTCACACCTTTCTCATTAGTTTTAGGGGAGAATTCTCCAGAACCTGTTCTGGGAATTCTTAGCATAGGAGATACTTTTTCTTATCGATTTGGAGCTTGTGAGATCACGATTCTTCGGAGATTGACAACCTTTGGTAACATTGTATCTCAGATTTTTTCTATTTATATTTATTTATCTTTCAACATGTTTTCATTCAATCTTGCTATGATTTATGTTGATTGCATGACATCTATGAGTAGCTAAATCTATCATTGGTGATAGTATGTGATTTCTTAGCGAAGGGTTATTAATTATGCTGATGGCGGTAAAGCGAATCAGACTTTGAGTTATTGCTTTATTTCTTTGATCTATCTAAGCCCTCTATCTTCGTAGTGTTGAATAATAACGGAACACATTGGACAATTCATGATCAAAGATCTCTATGCAAAACGATCGGGTACTTCATGCATGATTAATAACCTACTATGCTTTGAATGATCATACTATCACTAACCTCCATTATCTTGATAAGAAAAACCTGTGTTAAGTCGTTTGTTGATTTTATAGTTTAAGTTAAATTTGATAAAGCTAGTTATAGTCCTTAGAGATCGACACTCGAGGTTATTTTACTGCTACACTACGGTTTTCGTTGTATTTTTTGTAAATTGCCTTTGGCTAAAAACAAATTTATTTGATTAATTAGAATCTGACAAATTCCGGTTCATCAAATTGGCGCCGTTGCCGGGGACTATACTCCTTTTTCTGTTTAGCTTATTTATATTTTCAGCATTCAATTCCTAGTTTTAGTAGTTTTTATTTTTTCTATTTGATCTCTCTGATACTCCTTTCTAGCTTGTTACAAATAGTGTATGCGAAGTACACGATCTAGGGGAACACCGCTTGCTGAATCAATCGGTGAAATCGACAGTCTACCACCAAAGAAGGCGACTACTTCGACGACGTGAACTAGAGGAAATAGAGGATACTGATTTCTCTGAATCTCTACACAGTCTTTTTAAGGAAATCGTCTTAATGGCAGAAGCTAGACCACTGAAAGCATGGGTTCAACCCTCCAAGGATCGTATGAGGGGACCGGCGATTGTTCTTTCGTCTGCAACTCGAGATCTGGAAATCAAGAACCACGCATTCCAACAACTTTCGAGGTTCTATGGCTTAGCAAGGGAAGATGTGATGGGGTACTTGCACGATATCGATGATTTCGTCAACCAACTCCCACGACCCGGAGCTGAAATAACAACGGATGAGTTGAGGATGAAGGTTTTTGCTATGGGGCTTGGCGACAGAGCCAAGTCATGGTAGAGTTCTCTACCGGCGGGTTCGCTGGACAGTTGGGAGAAGGTTTTTTCAGCATTCATGGAGAAATACTTCCCTCACACCTTGACTACCGCGCTTAAGGCGCAAATCACTTGGTTCAAACAAGACTATGATGAGACCATCTACACCGCGTTTGAGAGGTTCCAAGACCTCATGAACAAGTGCCCTCACCATGGTTTTGAGCTTTCGGATCTCGTCCAACACTTCTACAATGGACTGACCTTTGAGAACCAACAAGTGGTGGATTTCCAATGTCGTGGCAATATTTGGAAGGAAACCACGGAAGCCGTCTGGGCGGTTTTCGAAAGGCTTGCTAAGGGTTCGCAATTCAAGGATCCAAGAGCGATGGTTAGGAGACGTGGACCTGAAGCTCCACCTACTCAGGAGGCCCCTATGTATGGGGGGAATGGGGATCGATTCGAGTGCTTTACCAACGAGTTGAAACAAGTCCTCAAGAACTCCGCATGAACAGCTATGTCAAACGAAGTTTGCCGAATATGCAAGAACTATGGGCATGGAGCTCATATGTGTAGATCGGAGCTTGCATATGATGATGGCAATTGGGTTCAAGGAGGCAAAAAGGAAGCCTTTGCTACGGAATTTGGTACTCAAGAAGCTAGCTACAGACAAGATGGTAGGAATCCTCGAGGTGGATTTTGGAGAAGAGGGTTCCGGAACAGTCAATGATATGCACCGGCTAGCCAAACTTATGGTCCTAACCAAGACCGTCGTAGACTTAACTATGGTAATGATCACTGCGAAAATCCCGCTCCGAAAGAGCAACCGAAGTCGAAGACAGCTCTACTGATGGAGAACTTGCAAAAGATGGTTGATCACACCCAAAGTTTTCTTAAGCGTTATGAAGAAGATTCTGAGAAGACTAGGGCGAGGCTTGATCGTGTTAGTGTTGAAATATGTCCAGTCCGCATTTACGAACTGGAGCGGTCTAAGAGCGCGACAAAACATCATAGGCCGTCCCTCAAGGGGCGCGACCACACCCAAGTATGTCACTAAGGTGTGGTTCGACAAACATAGGGTCCGACCATCACTAAGAGGCCAACCCTCAAAATAAGCTCATCACAAGGACAAAGCAGCCATTGAGCTCGAGGAGCATCTCTAGGGCTCGAGGAGCATCTCTATGGCTCGAGGAGGACCTTACGTCAAGGTAACGCTCTTTGAGAGAAACTAGGCAGAACACTACTCGGACCACCTACGTACAAGAGAGGCTCGAGGACACTGGGCGACCAGCCATGGTCGCTCCCTTACTTCCAAAGCAGCTTCCAAAGCAGCTTCCAAGTCTTCGTAATAATCCGGTGTATCTTCTCCTTCGTCGAAGTCGAAGATATCTGTAATACTCTGATTATCTGCAAGACAATAAGAGTTAGTTTCCAGCTCCTTGAACCTCAACCTTGGTATCCACGGATGAATAGCCTATCGGAAGAATGCTAGGATATTCTTTGTGTGACCAAGAAGATGGGGCGGCGATTCCTCCGGCAAAGGTGGCGCGCGCGTAGGCTTATAGAGGAGGGGAGAGTTTTTATTTTCTCTAAGAAAACTGGGTAGAATGACTGTGAAAGTCTATGTCAAAAACTCTGCAATAGTCTACTCTATATAGTAGTCAATAGAAGCCTAAATCTAGACTTCGTAAAGGAATAAGAATCTAATTCTTATCGCACTAGGAAACCAATATCAAGTCTAGATTCATTCCCAATCAAATTAAAACTCAATTAGAAAAATCTAACTTATCCCTTGGACTTCTAATAGAGGAAGGAGTCGAACTCCTTCCCCTATCGAGCTAACGAACTCGCGCCCAGTCCTACGGAAAATAGGTGGGTCCCAATTTTGGGACCCACTTATAGTTCTAAGGCAATTCAAACTCCAAGTAGATTTTGCCCAAGTGCATATGTTAATTCTAAATTAACATATCCTTTCAAATCAAACCTCTATTATATTTCCAAAATATAATCTTTAATTGTATTTACATAAAATACAATCAATTAGTCAATTCAATTAATAATTCCAAATCATTAATTGAGTCACCAAATATTATAATTAATTCCAAATCAATTATAATCCATCAATCACAATTAATTCCAAATTAATTGCGATTCCATCTTCAAGGATATTCTGATAGGCTGAATCACCACATAGTGTGACCCATAGGGCCTCATCGTATTAAGCAAGTCCTAGACTAGGCAACATGGAATTCCTAGACGGTTCCATTTGCAATATTAATACATGAGGACGTTTGAGAGGCTTCTCAAAGCAAACCCTTTCGTTGCGAAGTCTGTTGCGCGCAACGCGGCGATGGTAACGTCCCTTCATCTGACTTGCTCGAATGCATCTAGGATCGGTGAAGTGTCTATCCCAATAATACATCCACGGGCGTCTCAGGGAGTTGCTTGGTTACTAAGATATACTTATGACCATCATAATATATCATTTGCACTGGCCAGT
This sequence comes from Plantago ovata, assembly GCA_028274465.1. Classification (NCBI taxonomy): domain Eukaryota; kingdom Viridiplantae; phylum Streptophyta; class Magnoliopsida; order Lamiales; family Plantaginaceae; genus Plantago; species Plantago ovata. The sequence continues at coordinate 122,842,865 of CM051455.1, read as the reverse complement.
GACTTTACCAACACAACTATGCAGACTATGAGTAGTACTCTCATGTGCTACACTTGAGAGATGAATCCTTCACAGAATCACTTATCACCCCCATTTGTATGTAACCATAATCCTGGATCGTGTCTTAGGTCAACTGCTTATTCAGAGCTGACATCGACGGGTCCACCAAGGATATGGGGCAACAAATGTGATGATAAAGTCCTGTAAGTACAAAGGACGACTGGCATCACTTCGACAACTCACCGGTTCCCATAGACACTTCGGTGTAGAGTATAAATCGATGGGAGTGTCCGGTGGGTACTTCCATTGTTCGATAATCGTTCTTCGAACAACTATGTGCAGTTATGGGAACGTTTCTCGATTGTCCAACAATCCGTTCCGTGACCGTGGGATCTGCTCACACTTGCTCCAACAAGTATAACCTCCACGCATACTAGTCTCGTCTGGTTCATTCAGACCCCTACATCCGAGATGAACCTCGACTAGGGAGAGTTTGGGATAGATGATAACTCACATAGCTCCCACTATCTGTGTGATCGGTCATCTATCCGAGGGGACATGTTTAATATCAATACAGACAGTAATGGAGATATGACATGCTGCATGCCTGGTGTAATAGAAATACGAAAGCGATACTCAATAGTAAAAGTAACAAACATATATTATATTACGTTGACCTGTGTAATAGTACATATATGCCCTCTATAAGGGCTCCATACCCTTAGTAAGGACTGTCTCTAGGACATATACACTATCAATCTCCCACTTGGACTAGAGCCAGTCACCTTTATGCCTAATACCCAGATTAGCATAATGTCTTAAGTGGACTTCCACTGATAAGACCTTGGTGAAAGGATCTTCCACGTTGTCCATGGTTGAGACACGTTCTATACTAACTTCTCCTCTATCTATAATCTCACGTATAACGTGATATTTTCTAAGTACATGTTTGTTCTTGTTTGTAGATCTAGGCTCCCTAGCTTGAGCGACGGCGCCCGTATTGTCACAATAAATCGTTATTCGACTGGGAGCTTGTTTCGATGCTTCTGATGCAGCAATGTACTCGGCTTGTTTCGATGCTTCTGATGCAGCAATGTACTCGGCTTCTGTGGATGAGTCAGCAACCGTGGCTTGCTTAGAACTCTTCCAACAGACAGCTCCTCCGTTCAATTTGAATACGTATCCTGTCTGTGACTTAAAGTCATCAGGATCTGATTCAAATCCAGCGTCGGCATACCCAGACATCTTTAATTCTGGTTCTCCACCAAACACCAAGAATATCTCTTTAGTCCGTCGAAGGTACTTAAGAATGTTCTTTACAGCAGTCCAGTGAGGTACTCCTGGATTCTGTTGGTGTCGACAAGTGACACTAAGCGCATATGCCACATCGGGCCTTGTGCAATTCATTGCATACATTATAGACCCTACTGCCGAAGCATAGGGCACACGACTCATTGGATTTATTTCTTCATCAGTTTTAGGACCATCCTTAACTGATAAGACAATCTCATGCCTAGCTGGGAGAAAGCCTCTCTTTGAGTCGTCCATCTTATAACGCTTCAGTATTTTGTCGATGTAGGTGGACTGTGTGATTCCTAACATCCTCTTGGATCTATCTCTAAAGATCTTGATCCCTAGGATGTAGTTCGCTTCACCCAAGTCCTTCATTGAGAAGGTACTTGATAACCAAACTTTAGTCTCTTCTAGCATAGAGACATTGTTTCCCATGATCAAAATGTCATCAACATAAATGATCATGAAAACGACTCCCTTGTCGCTGTGCCTAGCATAGACACAGGGATCTTCCTTGCTTCTGATGAAGTCAAACGATTTGACAGCTTCATCAAAGCGGATATTCCAGCTCCTTGACGCTTGCTTTAGCCCATAGATGGATCTTTGTAATTTGCATACAGAAGTTGGCCTGTAAATTCCGGCTGTACCATATAGACCTCTTCCACAAGGTTGCCATTGAGGAAGGCAGTCTTTACATCCATCTGCCAGATCTCGTAATCATAGTAGGCAGCTATCGCAAGTAGAATTCGAATGGACTTCAATTTTGCTACCGGTGAAAAGGTTTCATCGTAATCGATGCCATACCTTTGCGTGTAGCCTTTCGCCACAAGCCTAGCTTTGTGCGTTTGTACCTTGCCATCGGCATCTGTCTTTCGTTTAAAGACCCATTTGCACCCAATAGGTCTAACCCCTTGGGGCAAGTCTACCAAGTTCCAAACTTGGTTCTGGTACATGGAGTCCATTTCTAATTCCATGGCCTCTTGCCATTTGTCTGAGTCAATATCAATTATTGCCTCTTTGTAGGTCTCGGGATCTTCCCGATCTGATAAGCCAACATCAAGTTCACTGATGTCTTCTATCATAAGGCTTTGCTTCTGAGGTCCTTTTAGGATCCTCTTCGACCTACGGAGCTCGACTGGTTCTGGTGCTTTTCTTTCTGGCTTCGTGTAACACGAACATTATCAGTGGGTACTGATGCAGCTGGTCGCGGGGCGCGACTCTGTTCCCTTGCGGGAGGCTGCTCTTGTGCAACTTGTTGCACAGGTTGGTTGAAAACGGGTTCTATTGGTGTGGTTTCAACTGTTGATCTAATCACAGGACTCCCACTGACTATGACATGCCTAGCAAGTGTCATATCATCACCCTTGTCTGCTTCGAAAGCTCCCACTGAACTTGAGTCCAAATCAAAAGATTTAGAGAACTCATGTTCGCGCGTGTGTCAAAGTCTTGAATTTCTTCAAGTTCTATCATGTCATCTAACCTCTCTTCTTCGAGGTATTCAGCTTCTAAAAAACTTGACGTTTCTAGATACGATCACCTTGTGATCTTCAGCATGATAGAATTCATAGCCTCTCGTCTGACGAGGATAGCCTATGAAATATACTTTGACACCCTTGGCATCTAACTTATCAGTGAGCATCAGTTTGACTATCGCAAGACAGCCCCAAGGTCTAAGATAGCCCAGTGAGGGCTTCTTTCCCTTCCATAACTCATAAGGAGTTTTCTCCACTGATTTAGATGGTACACGGTTCAAAATGTAGATTGCAGTTTGTAGTGCATATCCCCACAGATTCTTCGGAAGAGTCGAGAATCCAATCATTGATCTTACCATGTCTAAAAGGGTTCGATTCCTCCTCTCAGACACACCATTTAACTGTGGTGTTCCAGGAGGAGTCCATTGCGATTGAATTCCATTTTCCTTCAAGTAGTCGATAAATTCTTCACTAAGGTATTCACCTCCTCGATCTGATCGAAGAGTGACTATCCTTAGGTTCAATTCATTCTCGACCTCATTCCTAAACTCCTTGAATTTCCCAAAGGTCTCGGATTTATTCTTCATAAGATAAAGGGAATATTACATCTACCCCTTTTTCATCCTTAACTGGTGACCAGCTCATTCATTTCTTTCCAAATTTGACAAAACAAACAAGTCCTTAATTTTTACAAATTATTTTTCCCTTTTTCATTTTTGTTTTTTTTTTACAATTTTTTTACCTTCTTCTTCATCTACTTCCGGTGACCGGAATCCGGTTGCAGCCCGACCGGAGCTGCAAGCAACTCCGATTTGGAGCTGCAACAGCTCCCGGTCGGAGCTGTTTGCAGCTCCCGGTCGGAACAAACAGCTCCGACCGGGAGTTGCAAACAGATCTCGACCGGAGCTGCAACAGCTCCCTATCGGAGCTGTTTGCAGCTCCGATCTGGAGCTGTTTGCAGCTCCGATTCGGAGCTGCATACAGCTCCCTACCGGAGCTGCAACAGCTCCCGATCGGAGCTGTTTGCAGCTCCGGTCTCCGATTTAGAGCTGCATACAGCTCCCGACCGGAGCTGTTGCAGCTCCGATTTGGAGCTGCAAACAGCTCCAGATCGGAGCTGCAACAGCTCCGGTCTAGAGCAGCAAGCAGCTCCGATTCAGAGCGGCAAACACAGATCGGAGCTGTTGCAGCTCTGATCGGGCTGTTACCGGAATCCGGTGGTATCTAGAAGAAGAAGAAAAAAAAAATTGTAAAAAAAAAAAATGTTGAGAAAAGGAAGCTTGTTTGGATGTTGATAAAATCAGATTTCAGAAGGAGCATTAATTCAGAGAAAGTCAAGAGCGTGGGGCTCAATTTAATTGATTTGATCTAAGGAGGGAACATATGTAATTGTTAATCTAACGAGTGAAGATATGTAATAAGCTAATCTAACGAGGGAGGTGGATGTAATTCGCCCTAAGATAAATATATCCATACCTTGAGAAATCGTCAGTAAAGGTAACGAAGTAAGGATAACCCCCACGCGCATGGACTTTAAAAGGTCCACATACATCGGTATGTATGAGCTCTAAGCAGCGAGTGGCACGAACACCTTGTCCAACAAAAGGTTTGTTCGTCATCTTACCCTTAACACATGATTCGCATGTACCATATGATTCAAAATCAAATGGTTCTAAGTAGTCCAACTTCCTTAGTCTTTGAATCCGTGTTTCATTGATATGGCCTAGCCGACAATGCCATAGATAAGATGGATTATTCTTCCTACTTGAAGACGGTTGTTTGTTATGTATTTGAAATAAAGGTAGACTACTTTGCAAAATATATAAACCATTCACCAAGCGAGCTTTTCCATAATACTGATCATTAATGAAAAATAACAAGTATTATTCGCAAATCGAAAGGAAAAACCCATATTGTCTAACAATGGAATGGAAATAATATTTCTGACAATGGATGAAACAAAATAAACATTATCAAGTTCTAAACATTGTCCCGAAGGTAAATCTATCTTGCTGCGTACAAAGCGTTTGGCTTCAACTGGATTATCGTTCCCAACATGCAAGTCGATTTCACCTTGCTTGACTAGCCTGTGATCAATTAGCCCCTGCACATTATTACAAATGTGGGAGCCACAGGCTGTATCTAATACCCAACCATTGGAGTCAAAAGTAGTCATGTTCATTTCAATAACAAACATACCTGAGCTAGAAGCCGGCGGCTTCTTAGCTTGATCTGCCCTAAGCTTAGGGCAATCTTTCTTCCAATGTCCTTTCTGCTTACAGAAAAGACATTCGTTTGTGCGCACCCTTCCGCTTCTATTGAACTTCCTTTTCTGGTTCGGACGCTTAGGCTTATCACTCCAAGTGTTAGCCTTGGCTCCCGACTTTCCCTTACCCTTAGCACCTTTGTTTCTCGGGTTTGGGTTAGACGGTTGCCCAACAAGCATGATCGACTTTTCCTTCTTAGGAAGAGTTTGATCATATGTCTTCAGCAGATTATGAAGTTCAGGCAGTGTTACGTCCTTCGCATTCATCGTGTAATTGATGATGAACTGCGAATACGAACTCGGCAATGATTGAAGGACAAAGATCACCATGATCTTGTTCTCTAGCTTAACGCCGACATCGGCAAGCTTTTCAAAGAGACCAATCATTTTGAGAACATGCTCAGACATGTTCCCTCCTTCACTGAGCTTGCATCTGTGTATCTCTTTGATCAAATCAAATTCAACACTTCTAGCTGTCGTCTTAAAGAGCGACTCAAGATGCTTCAGCATCTCATACGGCAACATGTTTTCATGTTGCCTCTGCAGCTCATTGCTCATTGCCGCCAGCATAATACACTGCGCGGATCTAGCATCCACAAGATACTTATCAGACTTTGCCTTGTTGGCTTGATTCCAAGCAGCAACCTGATCTGCAGTCTAATTTTTGGGGCACACGGGAATGACCTCGTCCAAGACGTACTCAATCTTTTCGTACCTCAGCACCAAACGTATATTCCTGATCCAATCTAGGAAGTTTGGTCCGGTCAAAATTTGTTTCTCTTAGACAACACGGAGCGAGATACTCGCCATTTCTAATATCCTAAGGAGAAATAATATAGAACGAAAATAATAAATCAACTATTGAAATATTATTTCTAAATACACAGTCAACATAACTAAACAACAAGGTCCTTTCGCTGTTTAGCTCCCACTATTTTCACATATGCTTGCCCCCACAACAAACACACGGGTAATGTCCAACAAGTTACCGTAGTGGCCAAGATCCAAATCCATACTATGCGCTACTCCAACGGGGGCTGGTCGCATAGCATAATATGACCGGTAGGACTATCCATTGCGTCACGCAACTCTTGGTTGTTAAATCTATTTTAACCGATGCCCTACAATTGTACCTATCGAGGTCGCTAGATACAATATGCAGTAAGTTAACCATAGGCTTACTCTAATCTGACGATCACTGCGAGTCTGTAAGACGAGGTCGCCAATACAAGAAAACGCAATGAAAGTTCAGAATTAAGCACCCTATGGAAAGCATCTCAGAAATACATACATATATATATATTCTGTACTTATATTGGTTGGGGCTTGTCGCTTGAGGGTTGTTATCAGTCATCTACAAACAAATAAGGGCGCCGCCTACCCATCAGGCATAACGGTCTACACGTAATGGATGCCGCCTATCCATTCTAGTTTCTAAACGCGGTCAAGCACATAATGGGTGCCGCCTACCCATACATAAAATATGCGGTCCGACATATAATAGGGCGCCGC